>FNXX01000002.1:8832962-9260836 GCA_900108845.1 Iljinskaea planisiliqua | reverse complement strand
GACGACGTAAGCCTTTATGGTGAGCAGACGTAAGCCTTAACGGCGAGCAGACGTAAGCCTTCACGGTGAGCAGACGTAAGCCTTCACGGTGAGCAGACGTAAGCGTCGCACTTCGGACGCTCGACTTACCTTGAAGATTCAAGGAAATAGTCACTCCGATCGAACTGATTCGCGATCAAGTACTTTTACTTGATTCGAAGAATCCAAACGCATGAAGAAAAAGCACAAGTAATGTATATCCAGAGCGACTATTACTTTCACACACCATTATGAAAACAACTAAGTTATCCTACTCTTCTCAGCCGCCTCGGTGCTCCCATCAGTGCGGCTATGATCCCCAGCAGGATCAATTCGAGTCTTTTTAGCATCGTTCAGAGCTTCCAGCTCATCGGTCGCTTCCACTCGCACCCACTCACTCCAAAAAACGTGAAAGTGGTTGCATTAAATTAATGTTTCTTCGACATCAAAATAAGCATCTCGAATATTCGTTCGAATGGATGGAATCAAAACGATTCACCTCGTTCTTGATTTTTTTCCTATCTTCATTTAAACACTTCGAGCTGAATTCACACTGAACCTACTCTCTTCAAATTTGCCGAGCTCAATTTCCATCACTTCGAAGAACTGGGGGAGGGCTTATTGTTGGGTACAGGCTGCACATCTCCCTTAAAGACCTAATATGACTTCGCCTCAGCCTTTTAATAATAATTATCAATCAGTTATTATTCGACGTCAATTAAATATTACCATTTATTCGCCTTGGATAAATGTTAAATTTAAACTATAATTCATTTTTCGCCTAGAAGAAGAGTATCCATTTCTTTTTAAGGAAGATAATCGCGCCGGCGCGAAGAATGAGGAAAATATAATTCCATCGAATTATCATCAATCCTAATATCAAAGAACTTAGGTCGGCTAATATCTATTATAAATAGAGAGAAGATTTCACCCAGAAGATCAATCATCAAACAATTAGAGAGATCGAGCTCGAGAAGACCTAGAAACCCCTAAGCTAATTTTATTTAACTTCATCGATTTATCTGTATTTTTACAATCTCAAAGATTGATAAAATCCCCAGTGATTTTTTTCAAAAAACCTACAAACTTTACTTGATTTACTAATCGACAAAGTAGTAGTTCAACATAATTAATACTCATGTGATTAATATCATTAATTTTATTTTAATTATTACTTATTTACTAGGTGAACATCTGATTTAGTTAAGGTCAACCATACTTAGATTTTTTTTATTTATCAAACTCAGATTCAGTTATTGCTTCTGTTTTTCTTCGTTACAATTACATGTGCATTGGGAATTAAAGCGGTGACCTCCCGTAACCAAATATATGAATAAAACTATTGATATATTAAAGCATTTATATTACAATTATATAACTCTGCATGTTATGAGCTTGAAGCCGTGGAAGAGCATGAACCTGAGAAAGCATTGTAAGTACCAGTTGGAGCTATGAAAAAGTTTCGATTCAAGAAATTCTCGAAGTAACAAAGTTCTTTACTTACTTCTATTTCTGGCCACTTGGGTTTATAGGAGGAAGAAGCAATAGGCACTACTTTTGTGTTGTTACAAGGTCAAAACGTTCAAGAGGCTCTAGGATCAATCGCCTAAGCCATTTTGAGCCATTTCGAACTCATTTTGGAATTAATGCACAAGTCTGCCGAACAAACCACAAGTCTGTTATGCAAAGACCAAATCACACCAACTTGGAGCTGAAGAGTCAGTCAAGAGTCTGCCGAACTAATTTTTCATTTTTGCATGGTTTTTAGTTAAGTTTGACCACATTTTATGTTGCCTATATAAACCAAAACTCATGCAGAATATCAATAACATGTGTTCTTCTTTTCGATTTCGAAATACTTGAGAGTGATTCTCAATTTGTTCTTCTTGAACAAACCTTTTGCTTGGTGACTCATATCTAAACAACAAAACTCTCTTCCATCGTCTAGGTGTGTCATAACCTAGGATAGTTGGGGCTGGAATATCAGAAGTCTTCTGCATCTTCTGTGCGACCATTCAATCCACATTACCTTAACCTAAGCTAGTTGCTTTTGGTTGAAGGCATATCCACCGCCATCCTTTAAATGCCATTCCTTGGGAGATTGTATCAAGTGGTACCAGAGCACATTTGAATGTCTTGTCTCTTTCTAATTCCATTATTCTCATCCTCCATCAATTATTTTCTTTTTATCATTCTAGCTGAGGCAGTGCGATGTTTTTTTTTATTTTTAAAAAGGGTTTTGAAATCCAGGAGAAATCGGATTCATCTTTTGAATTTAGGAGAAATCAAGTTCAAGACAGTGGTTTACGAGAAATCAGACCAAGAACTTGGTAAATGAGTCTAGGCACCCAAAAGTCTTTCCAACTTCTCTCTAAAAAAAAATGGATTGACTAATTGGGTTTGGTCGGGTTTTGTTCATTTAGAACCTTTGAGAGATCAGTGAGTGTAAACACTCGAGAGAAAAAGAGTGTGTGGGAGAGAGTATTGCTTTCATTTGAATAATCTGTTTGCTAAGTGATTTGCAGGTTAAGATGGACCATAGCAGTGAAGAATCAGAGGCAGCTGGAGCCCTAACAAGTGACCTTAAATGTTTTCTGGGTACAGGATTGGAAGTGGTTAATGTGAGGTTGGAAAAAATCCAAGAAGACCAACAAACCAAAGAGCCATCATTGCTAAGGAGAAGGGCGAGAGAAAACATTAGAGCAGTTCGATATGAGGAAGAAGATGATCAGTCAGCATCAGGAGTAAGCTAGAGAAGTCCTAGGAGAAACCAAGCCATTAGAAATCGTGAATTGACAATCCTTTTGGAAGGAGATCTGACGACAATTTTGGTGGGCTAAAACTCAAAATTCTACCTTTCATGGGAAGAACGATCCAGACGCATTTCTGGAGTGTGAAAGAAATATTGAATTGGTTTTTGACTGCCAAAACCTGTTAGATTGCAAGAAGGTAAGTTTAGCTACCACTGAATTTTGTGGCTATGCTATTAATTGGTGGGATCAACTTGTGACTAATAGGAGAAGAACTGGAGAGAAACCATCACTTCATGGGACAAGTTGACAACTTTGATGAGGAAACGATTTGTTCCAAGCCATTACCTAAGAGAACTTCATCAAAAACTGAGGCGTCTGACGCAGGGAAGCAAAAGTGTTGATGACTATTTTCAGGAAATGGAGACTCTCATGATCAAAGCTGACACAAATGAGGATCCTGAAGCAACATTTCAGATTTCTTGACTGGACTCAACAGATAAATACATGACCGAATGGAGATGCAGGAATATGATAGCTTGGAAGATATGTTACATAAGGCCATTCTTGTGGAGCAGCAGGTCAAAAGAAAAAGCTATGCTAGACCTTCATATTCATCGGTTCCTAAACCAAGATTCCAAGACAAAGTGAAGCCCCCTGACAGAACAAATGCAGAATTTAAGACTAATCAATCTGTTTCTGTTGAGAAGGCCAAACCGGATGCGACCACTGGACGAGCAAGAGACATTAGGTATTTAAAATGCCAAGGTTTTGGTCACTATGCCAGAAAATTTCCAAACAGCCGAGTTATGATCCTAAAGGAAAATGGGGAAGTTAAATCAGAAGAGGATCAAGAGGAGACTAAGACGGTCTATCACGAAGAAGGGGAGAAAGAGCATGTAGACTATCTAGTTCAAGGGAAGTTGCTTGTGACTAGACGTTCCCTAAGCGTGCAAACCAATTTAGATGATAAAGCTCAAAGAGAGAACCTCTTTCATACTAGATGCCTCATTCAAGACAACGGATCCAGTTTAATCATTGACGGTGGTAGTTGTACTAATGTGGCTAGTGAAACCCTTGTGAGGAAGCTCAGACTCAAGGAAATCAAGCATCCAAAACCTTACAAGGATGAGTGGCTTAGTGAAGAGGGAGAAATGCAAGTTACCCATCAGGTTGAGGTTCATCTAACCATTGGAAGGTATGAAGATTAGATCTTGTGCGATATCTTGCCCATTGATACCGGACACATACTGCTTGGGAGGCTGTGGCAATTTGATAACAAAGTGTTACATAATGGCTTCCTAAACCGACACTCTTTTGAACACAAAGGCAAGAAGATAACTCTAGTACCTTTGTCACCTCAAGAAGTGCATGAAGATCAACTTCAACTAAAGCAGGTAAAAGAGCAAGCTAAGTACAAAAGGGAATAAACATGCCAAAGATAATAAAACAAGTCAATTAAGCCGTACTAACTTTTTCATTAAGCATGGAGGAGTTAAGAAAGCTTTGTTTTCCAAGCAGTCTATGGTTTTGCTTATCTACAAGGAAAACTTACTAACTTATTCTGACAATGCACTGGAGATTCCAAGTGAGTTGAACCAACTTTTGCAGGAGTTTAGTGACGTTTTTTCTGAAGAAAAATCTGACAGATTGCCTCCCATTTGAGGTATAGAACATCAGATAGATTTTGTGCCAGGATCTTCCTTGCCAAACAGACCAGCTTATAGGACAAACTGACAGATTGCCTCCCATTTGAGGTATAGAACATCAGATAGATTTTGTGCCAGGATCTTCCTTGCCAAACAGACCAGCTTATAGGACAAACCCCATGGAAACCAAGGAGATTCAACGGCATATCAATGAGCTCCTTGAGAAAGGACTTTTCATGGAAAGCATGAGTCTTTGTGCTGTTCCTGTGCGATTGTTGCCAAAGAAGGATGGAAGCTGGCGAATGTGTATTGATTGTAGGGCAATCAACAACATAACAGTTAAGTATATACATCCCATTCTTAGACTTGATGATATGTTGAGTGAGTTGCATGGTTTTAGTGTCTTCTCTAAGATAGATTTGAAAAGTGGGTATCATCAGATTACGATGAAAGAAGGAGATGAATGGAAAACTGCTTTTAAAACTAACCTAGGATTGTAAGTGGTTAGTTATGCCATTTGGGATGAAAAATGTGTTATAAGGTGATTTTACCTCATTCTAACCTTTGTTTTCTAGTTTTTATCGAGTTTTTTTAGTCCTTATCAAGTCATTTCAGGTTATTAGGAAGTTATAAACAAATATTTGAGGAACTGGAGCCTCTGGAGAAAAAATGAGTCGAAATGAAGGAAAAGGGACTGAGTTTGAAGAATATCTTTCAATGGAGTACCTGCTCCCCTTTGGAGCACCTACTCCACTTTGGAGCACATGCTCCATCCGCCCAAAACAATTATGGAAACTCCACTTACCTAGTTTTGGGACGTGAGTAAAGAGAAAAAGAGTAGCAATCACCAGAAACACTATCATCCTTATCATCAATCACTTTTATGAGTTTTGGAGAGAGCGACACTTTTCCCTTGAGTTTGGGAGTTTCTACTTGTTAGATTTGAGAGAAGAATCTCTGAAACACTTGAGAAGAATTCTTAACCCTTGTTATTTCTTATTTCTATTTCATGGATTCCTTTTTATCTATTGTTGTGTTACAATTCCCTATGTCTGAGTAGATTCTCTAGCTATATCAAGGATTTCAATGGTGTTTATGAGTTGATGGATGGTACACAAATATGGCTTTGAATCGATTGTCTTCACCACTTGTTAATCTTAATGCTTGGATTGAATTGATCACTTAATCTATGATTTTAGGTTAATCTATTCATTAAAGGTGTAATAGCTTGCTAGAAGAAACTTTGTTGAGCGATTTATCCTTAACCAACGACAATTGATGTTAAGGCGAATCGTGAACATAGCGAACATGCTCAATACTGCTTGTCTGTGATTTTAGATTCGAAAGAAAATTTAGAATTCTAGGTTATTAGGCAATGTTGTTGATGCCACGACAGTGGATCAATATTACTTTTATGTTTGAGTTCAAAACTTGTGCTTAACTTGCCCTATATATAGTTGTTCAATTCCAAGCTTTGAATTTCCTGCGAAAATTCCTTGATCTAGCTTTTAATTTTATTGATTTAATTCATGGTTTAAACTCGTTGCGTGGTACTAAAACAACAAAACCAAATTGCTGTTTTAACTTCCTTTCAATACCTTGTACATTCATAGTGCAACACTCGTCCTCTGGCAATCGAACTTTTCTATATTAAAGTTATATATTGTGCACTTTCAGTAGAAAATAAAGCACTAAATTCAGTGTATCAATTTTTCAGTGCCTTTGTGACGGAGACCGAAGCGCTACTTTTGAATGTTTGGTTTGAAATTTAGTATAAGATTTACTAACTTTTTCTATTTTTCTTCTCTTGTGTGTATTTCAGGTGTATGACCTTTTCACACTCAACAATCAAGAGCTAGCAAGATTAACAAGGTAACAAGAAAAATAAGTCGAATTCAGAAAATCGACAACCGAGCTGCAGATGGTCATGTAGTTGCTGCTATTCAGAGGCTAGAACAACAAATATAGCAGTTGCAGCAGCAACAACAACATCAAAAACGTGTCATTGGGGACAAACACATGCATCATACTTTCTACCAAAATAGAGTTGTTGTTTGTCCAACAGCCATTTTGAGGCAAGACTTTGAAATCAAGCCTCAACTGATCACATTGGTGAAGCAATATTTGTTCCATGGTTTGGCTGCAGAAAACTCGATGGACCACATTAAGAACTTTGAAGAGATTGCAGTACCACCAGCTCTAATGGAGTACCTCCTGATTTTATCAAATGCAAACTCTTCTCATTCTCTTTGGCTGACAAAGCATTGAGGTGGCTTTACTTGAGATCAATGTAGATCGACCTTCTTGGACTACTTCTATACCAAGTCCAAGACAGGTTCACTGAGAAAAAAAATAACCACTTTTGAGCATTCAGGGAAATCTTTATGTGAAGCATGGGAGAGATTTAAAAAGTATCGCAGAGAATATCCTCATCATGGTTTTTCAGATGAGCAGATTCTTAGCATTTTTTATGATAGAGTCAACTGGGACTACAAGAATGCTCTCAATGCTGCTAATAATAGGAATTTTATGACCAAGACCAAGACCAGAGAAGCAGCATATCAGTTGATAGAGAACTTGGCAGCAAGTTCCAAGTTAGTTCCAACAATCGCTGCCTGTGAGAGTCAAAACTTAAACAATCAAAACTTATAATAAATAGGGGTTCAAAAATCCTATTTTATAAGAACTCGAGGACAAAGATGAAAATTTATTTTTATTGAATGATCTTTTTGCCAAATACATATGATTTTGTAAAAACTGTATAGTCTTACAATACAAAGTCTAAAGTGTTCGAAATGGGATGGTTAAAACCTAGTACATTCTATCATATATATGTGAAATATCTCGGGGTGTTGAAAAGTGCAGTTAGCGATGTGGGACGTTGTCAAGTCTAGGAATATGCCAACTTAGATATCATCTGATGGGCTTAGGCTTGATCCGCAGCCCGACTTCTCAGCACGCTGTCGTTTGATCTTGTCTCGACCCACTTCACCCCTCGTTTGGTCCGGTTCAATCTGATTTCAGCTCGTCACCTGGTTTAGGCTTCTTTCTCCAGTTTAATGGTCGGTTCAGAAACAGTTCTGTGAATAGTATTCTGTGAACAATGTTTTGTGAACAGTATTTCGTGAACAGTATTTGGTGAATAGTTCCATGAATAGTATTCCGAAAGTGAACCACGCTAGATCAATCTTTCGGCTCGCCGGTTCACAAACAACTCCGTGAATTGTTTTTCGTGAATAGTGCCATGAACAATGTTCCGGAATCAAGTAACGCTAGAGACCAATCTTTCAGCTTGCCGGTTTGGGAAAGTGGAATGAACAATGCATGTACGAAGAATCAGGTTGTCGTCTTGTGACTTTGCTCAGGTCGCCCAACTCCCTTGCAAGGGAAGATGGCAACCTGCCTTGTGCTTGAGCAGGTCACCATCATCCCCTGCACAGGAGTTGGGGACCTGCTTTGCTTCTTGAGCAGGTCACCATCTTCCTGTGCACGGGAGTTGGGGACCTGCCTTGCTTTTTGAGCAGGTCGCCATCTTCCCGTGCAAGGGAGTTGGCGCGCTGCCTTTCTGCTAAGCAGGTCGCCAATTTCTCTTGGATGAAAGTTGGTTACCTACTATCGTGTTCTAATTGGCTTTCGAACAAGTTAACACTTAGATCTTTCGGATCATCAATCTCCAAATGGTGGATTTTGATCCCACCACTGCTGTTGGGCATGAGCAGGTCGTCCACTTCTCCGGGAGGAGGTGACGACCTGCTTTTGGACTTGAGTAGGTTGCTAGCTTCTCCTGGGGGAAGTGACGACCTGCCCTTGAGTATGAGCACGCCGTCAACTTCTCCCGGAGGAAGTGGCGACCGGCTTTGAGCAGTTTCAGATCTCCATGTTCTCATGGAAGGAAGTGGCGACGTGCTCTTTGTCTTCGTTGATCTTCATACAAGTTTTCAGGTCGCACACTCTTTGCTCGAGGAAGACGGCATCCTGATCTTATGTTAGGATGGTCCTCAGACAGGTTCTTTGTGAAAATACTCAGTTCTTTCGGATCATCAATCTCTGAATGGTGGATTTTGACCACAACTGTTAGCCCCTCATCTCATTATTTTTATGTGTGGAAGTAAAGAGCTTCAAGTAAAGTGTTAATCGAGAATGGTGAACTGAAATGTTGAGATGTATGCTCAGAAGCGAGCTAAGATTTTCTTGGATCCTAAGTCAACGAGCTGTTATATTGTCATTTCTTTTTTCTTTTTTTTTGTATATCTTCACAAGCCAAGGTCGGTGAGCTGAATTTTGTGAAAAGCAAAATCTTCTTTTTATGCTTTGTTATCCCGAAAAACACTGCTTGAGATAAAAGGAAATCATAGAACTTCTTTGAGTTGGGATTCGAGATTTTTCTGGTATATATATGTGTCTTCTCCTCCTCCTCATATCTTTAAGAACTTTTTTGAGACTTGTTTTCCATCTTTCTGTTTAAAGAGATTTCAAACTCGTTCTGATTTTTAGTAACATGGCCGGACTTGACGCTCCGTGAGAAGAAGGAGAAAGAGAGGTGTGAGAGAGAGGAGAAAGATAGGTGCAAGAAAAAGAGTGTGAGCCTTCTGTGACGACCTCTTTTGAAGAGGTGAATTCGCTTGGTGGCGACCTAGTTCCACCTCCCACTGTGTCTTCCATCGATAAACTCATTTTTATCAACTGTTGTGGTTACTCCCTCGAAGAAGGAGGGTGATCTTGGCACAAGGCGCTGCTAGCCCTACGAAGAATGCAGTGACACATTCTTCTGATGGACAATTGGCAGGCCAAGGTTTTATTTTGGGCCTTCCCGCAGCGAATTCTCCAATGTCTGCAGTACATCGAAAGCGGCGTGGATTGGCTGTAAAGAAAGGGGGAGGATGCCCGAAGGGTCTAGGTGTTGAGGGGCCAATGAGTTCTTCTCCCTGAGTACAGCCCTCGGAGGCTGTAGCAATAAATCCTCCACTAGAGTCAGATTTGTCGACGGCGATTTATCCGAATGGTTAGGAATCGGCGAAGTTTTTCTCCATGATCAAGGATCCAGATGTTCCCTTTCCTCCCTATGACAGTTTGGAGGAATCTGAGAAATAGGTGGACTTGGCCCAGTTTGGGAAGGTCTGATTTCTAAACTCTCTCCTTGCTTGTGTTTTTTTTTACACTCTTTTTGGTTCTTTTGCAGTTTATTTGTTCCGTGAACAAGTGTTTTAGTTCGTACGATGCTGAGATACGCGGAGCCCGAAAATGTGCTGAAGAGGCGTGGACCGAGACCCAGTCCATTAGGAGGAAATTTGACGATACTGAAGCGTCGACTTCCCGACAGATCAAGTCGCTCGAGAAACATCTTTTTCAGCTGAAAAAAGATAACGATCTAGCTGTTAAGATGTCTGTTCACATAGAGGCAAAGGTGACACGCCATACTGCTGACTTAGAGGTAATGGCAAATCAGCTTGAGACGTCTACAGCTTTGTGTGAGGCGAAGGTTTGGCGAGCTTATGTAGATGGCCAAAAAGCATTTGCAACAAGCATTGTGCCCTTCTTGAGGAATTGAGGCAGTTGCTCAAATCCTTATCCGAAGCAAAAGCTAAAGAGGTTGACCTTGTCCAGGTGGTAGGCAATCTTGAAATAGTTGATTTGTTTCAAGGGAAAGAACCCCCGAATATGGATAAGGAAAAGAAGACTTCGTCCGAGTGGAAAGAGGATTTAGATGGAGCGATAGGTCAGTTCGACAAGGTGATCGCTCAGTTTTGAGAAAACATCCAGCCACAGTCAATTTTACTGTCTTCCCAACGTGAAGCCATTTCGACGTTTGGAGATAAGCCAATCGAAGATGAGGCTGCGGAGATCAGAGTAGCTGATCTATTTGGGTCTAATGATGGAGTTCTCGGGATTTTGGATCTCACCCTTGTTAGGGCATTTGGCCCGGATTCTACCTAGTTCTTTGTGTTGGTTTTTGTTTTTGAGTTTTTAGTTTTGTTGAGTTTTTTTCTGAATTTATGTGTCGTCCTCTGCTGCCTTTTATATTTTGAAACGCTTTGATCTTCTGGTCGCTGTTCTATGGCATAGTTCAGGTCGCCACTTTCCACGAGATGAAGTTGGCGATCTACTTGGTTCATTGTTCAGGTCACCAACTTATCATTGGAAAAGTGGCGACCTACTTTGAGCTTGGGCTGGCCGCCAACTCCTTTACAAGAGAAGTCGGTGACCTGCTTTGAGACTGATCAGGTCGCTGGCTTCCCTCCGGAAGAAATGGCGACCTGTTTTGAGCTTTTTTATACAAAAATGCTTATACTCGAGCAGCGTGTCGAGTGGCATTTTATTGAACCTGAATTGGTTTGATGAGAGTGTTTTATCGGGTGTTCTGATCTGAGTACCAGCGTGTTTAAGAAAGCTTCATTTTTTGGTTTAATTGTACAGTTCGACCAGTGTGACGAAAAGTACTTTGTTGGATTTTTGTCTGGTTTTAGGTTCTGCGGCATTTCCCACTTACGTACCTATTTTTCGATGGTGAACATATTTATAATCTCATACCATGACTGGTTTGGTATTACCCTCGCGAGATGTGGTAAGACCAGTGTTCCGAGGACGGTGTTTACTAGGTTTGCGAGCTTATTTCGCGGTTTACACTCTGCAATATTCCAAATCTACTAATCGCTTCTGAAGATTAGCTAAAAGGAATATCGTTAACACACTTCCTGCATTCTCGATCAAGTTGTGCCTTCGGATATTAATCCAGAAATTTATAAAATACGCTATTTTATCCGTCTATGGATGTGTACAGAACAATGGGTATTAATCCGTGTTTGGATTGTCATAGTTTTTCTTGTTGTGATCAGCAACAGACGGTAAGATGGGGGTTCGATAATCCTATTTTATAAGAACTCGAGGACCAAGATTGAAATTTATTTTTATTGAATGATCTTTTTGCCAAATACAAATGATTTCGTAAAAGCTGTATAGTCTTACAATACAAAATCCAAAGTACTTGGAAAGGGATGGCTAAAACCTAATACATTCTATCATATATATATGAAACATCTCGGGTGCTGAGAAATGCAGCTAGCGATGTGGGACGTTGCCAAGTGTAGGAATATGCCTAATATGACGACTTACATATCATCTGACGGACTTGGGCTTGATCCGCGGCCCGATTTCTTAGCACGCCGTCATTTGACCATTTCTCTATCCAGTTCGCCTCTGGTTTGATCCGGTTCAATCTGATTTCAGCACATCACCTGGTTTGGGCTACTTTCTCTGGTTTTTTGATCGGTTCACAAATGGTTAAGTGAATAGCTTTTCGTGAATAGTTCCATGAACAGTATTCCGAAAGGGAACCACACTAAATCTATCTTTTGGCTCGCCGGTTCACGAACAACTTTATGAATAGTTTTTCCTGAATAGTGAAATGAATAGTGTTCTGAAATCGAGTAACGCTAGACCAAACTTTCAGCTCGCCAGTACGGGCAAGTCGAGTAAAGAATGCATGTACGAAGAATCAGGTCGCCGTCTGGTGACTTTTCTCTGGTCGCCAACTCCCTTGCATGGGAAGATGGCGACCTGCCTTGTGCTTAGGCAGGTCACCATCTTCCTGTGCACGGGAGTTGGTGCCTGGAGTTGGCGACCTGCCTTGCTTCTTGAGCAGGTCACCATCTTCCTGTGCAAGGGAGTTGGCGACCTGCCTTTCTGCTGAGCAGGTCACCATTTTCTCTCAGAGGAGAGTTGGTTAAGTTCTCTTGTGTTCTGATTAGCGTTTGAATAAGGTTTTAGGGCACATATTCTTTGCTAGAAGAAGATGGTGACCTGCTCTTGTGTATGGGTCCTCGGAAAAGTCTTTCATGTAAACGCTTAGACCTTTCGGATCATCAATCTCCAACGTGTGAGTTTCGATCCCAACACTACCTTTGGACATGAGCAGGTTGCCCACTTATCCTGGAAGAAGTGGCGACCAGCCTTGGAGCATGAGCAGGTTACCCTCTTTTCCCGGAGGAAGTGACAACCTGCCTTTGAGCACGAGTAGGTCACCCACTTCTCCCAGAGGAGGTGGCGAACTGATTTTGTACTTGAGCAGGTCGCCAGCTTCTCCCGGAGGATGTGGCGACCTGCCCATACTCAAGGGCAGGTCGCCAATTTCTCCCGAAGAAAGTGGCAACCTGTTTTGAGCAGCTTCAAGTCGCCAACTCCTCATGAAGGGATCTGGCGACCTGGTCTTCGTCTTTGATGGCCTTTGGACAAGTTTTCAGGTCGCCCACTTTTTACTCGAGGAAGAAGGCGTCCTTCTATTATGTCTGGATGGTCCTCGAAGTGGTCCTTTGAGCAAATACTCAGTCCTTTCGGATCATCAATCTCTGAGAGGTGGGTTTTGACTCCAAAAATGCTCTGAGTATGATCAGTTTAGATGTGTCAGCAGGGTTGAGTCACATAAGATTGATGAGCTGTCAACGAAAGTGAACCTCTTGCTGAAGAGAAATCAGAGAAGTGTGCAGCTTGGTGAGAGAGATGAGCAACAAGTGGAGGTGAATTATGTGCGTAGTCAGGACTATGTGCAAGATCAGAGTTTCTCTCAGAATTTTCATGCTCCTGCGACTGACTCTCAAGCCAAGCTCAAAGCTTTTATGCAACTGTTCCTACTCAGCCAGCAAAAATCAGCTAATGAGATCAATGTCAAGGTGGATAGTATGTACAATCAACTCAACAGTAAGTTTGAAGGTGTTTGCACTCAGGTGAAGAAACTTGACATTCAGGTTGCTCAAACTACTAAGGCAATAAAGAGACCACAAGGAACTCTTCCTGTGAAGGCTGAGATGACTCCTAGGAATGAGTATGTCAATTCAGTTGAGTTGAAAGGTATTTTTTTTTTTTTGCATTCTGCAGAAAAAAACCATCGTATGGTCAGAAAAGGGGAAGGAGCTGGCTGAGGAGCACTCGCTCCAGGAGGAAGTGCCTACTTCAGGCGTAACTTTGACGATAGAGAACCTGCTCCAACAGGGTACTCCAACCAGACCTGCAGAAAATCCTCCAGCGAGAATTTATACTCCTAAGGTTCTCTACCCAATTCCACCTAGAAATATGAGAAAGTCCATCAGTGTAGAGAATCTAACTAGTTTTAACAAGATGGTGAGAAAGATACTTAAAGATATCTCCCTTTAGGAAGCCTTGTAAAATCATCTGCAGATTGACTCAAGAAAAGATCAAAGAAATCTTTATAGAAGTAAAAAGTACACCACCACCATTGAGTTTATTGCCTAAAGTTGAAGATCCTGGAAAATTTGTTGTTTCATGCTCCATTGGAGAAGTTGAATTTGAAGAATCTCTCTGTGATTCTGGGTCTAGTGTGAATATCATGTCAAATACTGCGGTAGAGAAGTTGAAAATTGCTGAGATTAAACCTTCTCGGATGACTCTTAGATTTGCAACTCTTCCACCAGTGCACTACATGGTACCATTCCAGGTTTGGAGGTTAAAGTTGGAGATTGCCTAATTCAAACTGATTTTTAGGTTGTGGAGATGAGAGAATGTTGTGATATGCCTTTTATTCTTGGGAAACCATTCATGGCTTCAGTGGGTGCAATTATGGATATGCCTAATAAGCCAATTTCCTTTTCCAATGTCAACAAAAAAGTTTTCTACAAAGCCACTCCCACTAGAGGAGCCACCAATCACGTCTCTTGCATCTCAGCAGTAGATAGAAAGAAGCTGATAGTCAATTCTGAAGAAAGAACATGATGATAAGAGTGAGATCAAAGAATTCATAGATGCAAATTCTCATACTATCACTGGAGAACATGATGATAAGAGTAAGAGCAACCTACTAGTATGTGTACAAACTCTACATTTTAGTTTAAACTATTTTTACTTCCAACTTTAGGTTTTAGTTTCCTTTGTTTCATAAAAAAAAAAAAGAGTAGACAGATTTTCTTGATAAGAAGAAGAAGTGCAGGTGAAAAAGGGTGAAAAAACTCGCTGGAGAACCCGCTCCGAATTCTCAGGATGCTCCTCTGGGGTGCTCTAGGCCGAGATTTCTCGACAGAGCACCCTAACCCAACTTGGAGCACATGCTCCGATAAGGTGCTCCGAAAAAAGAAAAAAAAATTCCTTACACTTGTGCATGTCTCTAAGTAAGTTTTTTTGTTCCTTCACCATTGTACTATCTATCTTATGTTTTATTTTGTGTTTCAGCCTTTTTCTTGATTTATTTTCACACTAGGACAGTGTGAAGTAATTCCGGGAGAGAGTGTTTGTTGCTATTGATTCCATTTATGTTCTTTGTTTCGAGTCAGTCTTGAGTCCGTTTGTTTCTTTGAGTCAGTTCGTTTTATTGAATCAAGAACTTGGTTGGGAATTAAGACCTTAATCTATGATAATCTTGAACCATTTATGTATTTTGACTATCTCTCTAGTGACCAAGTACTGCAGGATTTTTGAGTGCACAGACGAGCCGGACCACCACATTCGGACCTCTTTTCAAAACATCCCATTCCACTAAATTTTCATCAGAAAGACTTCAACTCTATTTTATTTGGACGTAATTTGAACTTAAATTCTTCTCGTTATGGGCATTAGATTAGGGGAGTAAAATAATATTCAGGACTTCTTATACTTTTACCACTCTTGATGATCCTGAATATCTAGCTCATATTTAGCTAGTACCAAACCTTTAGCCTAATCTCCTTTTGGATCACTTGCACTCTTGTTTTTCATTTTTATATGTGCAGATATGTGCAAAAGGGTTGGAGAGAAAAGGATTGACACAACCTCTAACTCACTCTTGCTGAAGAAACCGTTAAAAGTTGAAAAAAAGTTACAGGAGCACCTGCTCCAAATAAGAGCACCTGATCCGTTTTATCCAATGTAGAAAAAGTTAAATCACATGATCTGCTAGGGAATGTGGATCAACAGTTCGAAATTTTTCATGCTTAAGGGACACACATCATGTAAATGCCCTCCTTATTATAAAATAAAATGATACGGAGTGGGGAGTTAGTAACTCAGAGATGTGTCCCTCAACACCTGTCAATCACAAGGGAAGAAGAACCGTGATTTGAGGAGTTAGAGTTTTCAACAGAATAAGAGTGATTAGAGCTTGTGGAACCTCAATGAGTCCATTCGCTCTTGCCATTTTGTGCAATATGCTACATCCTCTACAAAACTCCGATAATCCATAAACACTATGGAAACTCCACCTCTTAATTGGTCTCTTTATTCCCTAGCATTTTCTAAATCAGGTAGTGTCCATAATGAGAAGTTCACGCCACCCCTTAATTAAAGGTAAATAGTTTATTGTCTGGATTGTGAGTTTTATGTGTTTTTGAATACAAGTATGGAATATGGTTTGAGAATATGTTGGTTGGTTTTTGGCAAAGATGTGCTACTCTTGTTCAAAATAATCTGGTCTGCAGATTGTGGTTGAATTACGGTTGCTGAGATTTTGAGAGTTCCCGCGTTTTCAAACCTCTTCTCCGCGACTTGTGCTTGAGTTTGTTCGAGTACAAACAAATGTCTAAGTCCGGGCAGTTGATATGAGGAGATTTTACCTCATTCTAACCATTGTTTTTAGTTTTTATCGAGTCTTTTTAGTCCTTATCGAGTCATTTCAGGTTACTAGAAAGCTATAAATGAAGATTTGAGGAACTGGAGCCTCTGGAGGAAAAAAGAGTCGAAATGAAGGAAATGGGCCTGAGTTTAAAGAATAGAATTCAATGAAGCACCTGCTCCCCTTCGGAGCACCTGTTCCACTTTGGAGCATATGCTCCATCCGCCCGAAACAACTATGGAAACTCCAATTACCTAATTTACTTACCTAATTTTGGGACGCGAGCAAGGAGAAAAAAGAGGGATCCATCGCCAGAAACACTATCACCCTTATCATCAGTCACTTTTATGAGTTTTTGAGAGAGAGACACTTTTCCCTTGAGTTTTTGGGAGTTTCTACTTGTTAGATTTGGGAGAAGAATCTCTGCAACACTTAAGAAAAATTCTGAACCCTTGTTATATCTTATTTTTATATCATGGATACCTTTACATCTATTGTTGTGTTTCAATTCCCATGTCTGAGTAGATTTTCTAGCTAAATCAGGGATTTCAATGGTATTCATGAGTTGATGGATTGAACACAAATAGGACTTTGAATCGATTGTCTTCACCACTTGTTAATCTTAATGCTTGGATTGAACTGATTACTTAATCTACGATTTTAGATTAATCTATTCATAAAAAGTGTAATAGGTTGCTAGAAGAAACTTTGGTGAGCGATTTGTCCATAACCGACGACAGTTGATGTTAAGGTGAAACGTGAACATATCGAACCTGCTAAATACTGCTTGTCTGCGATTTTAGATTCAAATGACAGTTTAGAATTCTAGGTTTTTAAGCAAAGCTGTTGATTCCACGACAGTGGATCAATATTACTTTTATGTTTGAGTTTGAGACTTGTGCTTAATTTTCCGTGAATAGTTGTTCGATTTAAAGCTTTAAATTTCTAGCGAAAATTTCTTGGTATAGTGTTTCGTTTGATTGATTTAAATTCATTGTTTAAACTCGTTACGCGTTACTGAAACAAGAAAACCAAATTGATGTCTTAGCTTCCTTTACATATCTTGTAGATTCATAGCGTAACACTTGTCCTCTAGAAATCGAACTTTTTTCGTATTACAATTATATGTGGTGCACTTGCAGTAGAATATAAAACACTAAATCCAGTATATCAAAATGCACCTAGTACTTTCATGAGATTAATGAATCATGTTTTGAGAGCTTTCTTTGAAAATTTTGTGGTAGTATACTTTGATGATATTCTGATCTATAGCAAAACTCTTAGAGAACATGTTCACCATTTGAGATCAGTTCTAGATGTTCTAAGGAAGGAAAGGCTTCATGCTAACTTTAAGAAATGCACTTTTGGAAATGATAAGCTTGTGTTCTTGGGTTTGTTCTAGGAACAGAAGCCATCAGGGTGGACGACGAGAAAGTAAAGGCTATCAGAGATTGGCCTAGTCCTAAAACCATTGGAGAAGTCAGAAGCTTCCATGGTCTTGTTGACTTATACATGAGATTTGTAATGAACTTCAGTACTATAGTCGCTCCTCTCACTAAAGTTATAAAGAAGAATGTGGGTTTCAAATGGGAACATGCTCAGGAAGATTCATTCCAAATGCTGAAAGGGAAGCTCACTAATGCACCTCTACTTGTTTTACCTGATTTACTTAAAACTTTTGAGATTGAGTGTGATGCCTCAAGAGTGGGAATTGGTTCTGTGTTGATGCAGGATGGAAATCCTATTGCCTACTTCACTGAAAAATTTGGAGGAGCCAATCTAAACTACCTAACTTATGACAAAGAGTTTTATGCCCTGGTGAGAGTTTTGCAAACTTGGCAGCAGTACCTCTGGCCCAAGAAATTCGTGGTGCATACTGGCCATGAGACTCTCAAGCACTTGAAAAGGCAGCAAAAAATCAACAAAAGACAAGCGATATGGGTAGAATTCATTGAAAATTTTCCTTATGTTAATAAGTACAAGAAAGGTAAGGAAAATGTTGTTGTTGATACTTTGTCAAAAGTTATGCTTTGATTACTACTCTAGATGCCAAGGTACTTAGGTTTGAACAAATTAAAGGGCTCTATGTATCTGATCCAGACTTCAGAGAACCGTATATTTCTAGTTCTAAGTTTGCTTATGGCAAATACTTTAGGCATGATTGATTTTAGTTCTTTGCAAATCAGATGTGCATTCCTAATTGTTCATTAAAAAACTTGCTTGTTAGGAAAGTTTATGGTGGTGGTCTTATGGGACATTTTGGAGTAGCCAAGACACTCAATATAATGCAGGATCATTTAAAGAAGGATGTTGAGAAAGTGTGTGCTCCGTGTGAAACTTGCAAAAGGTCCAAAGCGAAGGCATAACCCACTGGTATGTACACTCCATTGCCTATTCCTACTCATTTGTGGACTGATATTTCTGTGGATTTTGTGCTTGGCTTGCCTAGGATTAGAACAGGGAATGATTCAATCTTTGTGATTGTAAATAAATTCTCTAAAACGGCACATTTTGTATTATGCCATAAAACGGATGGCACAGTTCACATAGCTGAATTGTTCTTTAAAGACGAAATAGTTTGTTTGCATTGCATGCCTAAGACTATTGTTTCAGATAGAGATACAAAGTTCTTGAGTCACTTCTGGAAAACCCTTTGGGCTAGGTTAGGAACTAATCTGTTATTCTCAACCACTTGTCATCCACAAACTGATAGACAAACAGAATTAGTGAATAGAACTCTGTCTGCTTTTCTTAGGGAAGTAATTAAAAAGAATCTTAGAAATTGGGAAGAGAGCTTGCCACATGTTGAGTTTGCGTATAACCATTCGGTTCATTCAACAACTAAGTACTCTCCTTTTCAGATTGTTAATGGCTTTAACCACTTGTCTTCTATGGATCTAATTTCTTTACCTTTGAGTGAAAGGACTAGTTTTGATGGGGAAAAGAAAGCTAAACTTGTTAAGAAGATTCATGAAAGGCCAGGAAAAACATTGAAGAGAGGACTAAACACTATGCCAAGAATGCAAACAAGAACCGGCGCAAGTTCGTCTTTGAGATTGGAGACTTCGTTTGGATTTACCTTTGGAAAGAATGTTTTCCAGCAGAGAGGAAGCCTAAACTAATGCCAACAGGGGACGGTCCATTCAAAATCATCAGAAAGATCAGTGATAATGCTTACCAAGTTGATCTTTAAGGTAAGTATAATGTGAATTCAAGTTTCAACATTATTGACTTAATTCCTTTTCTTGCAGATGAAATGGATTTGAGGGAAATCCTTTTTAAAAGGGAGGGGATGATACAATCATTGAAGCTGTGGAAAGAGCATGAACCTGATGAAGCATTGCAAGTACTAGTTGGAGCTATGACTAGGCTTCGATTCAAGAAGTTCTCTAAGTCACTCAGTTCTTTACTTAGTTCTACTTCTGACCACTTGGGTTTATTGGAGGAAGGAGCAAAAGACACTACTTTTGTATTGTTACAAGCTCAAAACGTTCAATAGGCTCTAGGATCAATTGCCTAAGCCATTCTGAGCCATTTCGAACTCATTCTGGAAATTATGCACAAGTCTGTCTAACAAGATCACAAGTCTGCTGAACAAACCACAAGTCTGCTATGCAACGACCAAATCACGCCAATTTGGAGCTAAAGAATCAGTCAAGAGTATTTACTTCAGTTTTTGCCTAATTTTTCGTTTTGCATTGTTTTTAGTTAAGTTTGACTACATTTTCTGTTGCCTATATAAACCAAAACTCATGCAGAATATCAATAACAAGCTTTCTTCTTTCCGATTTCAAAATCTTTGAGAGTAATTCTCAATTTGTTCTTTTTGAACAAACATGTTGTTTGGTGAGTCATATCCAAATAACAAAATCATGTTCTATTGTCTAGGTGTGTCATATCCTAAGATAGTTGGAACTGAAATATCAGGAGTTTTGTGTAGCTTCTGTGCGACCATTAAATCCACATCACTTTAACCTAAGCTAGTTGCTTTTGGTTGAAAGCATATCCATCGCTATCTTTTAAATGCAATTATTTAAAAAATTGTATCAATATTCAACAACAAATATTAAAAAATATATATAATAAAAATATTCTTATGTGTATACGTAGGCATTCACCTAATATTAATATATTTATATTAGATATCGAAAAAAATCCAATAATGTCGATGTTTTATTGACTAGACTTTTTTCTAACCGATTAAATAGAAGACATGGAACCTAGGTCCCGACAACTTACACGCAAAATGCATAATGGAAAGAGAACGTGGCTCACTCTGTCCTACAGACCAGGAAGCAGAAAACCACGTAGTTAATTGCAACAAATATGAGATTAAAATGAGAACATCAAATTAGAAAGCGTAGTGTCTATAACGTGTAGCTTTCTCACCCAACAAATATGAGATTAAAATGAGAACATCAAATTAGAAAAGGTGGTGTTCATAACGTGGAGCTTTCTAACACGTGAGGAGTCTTGCCACCTCTTCTCCTCCCCTAGCAGGGTACTGTATACGCTTTCGAATGTTCACCATGTTTTCTGCAAAATGAGTTGCATGTCAAAAATTGGATTGGTTTAGTATAATAATTAATAAACAGAAACCGCATAATATAATGATAATATGACTATATTATATATCTGACCTCTATAAACCGGAAGCAAGATCTTGTTGAGTAAACAGCGTTCAGAGCAGATGTACATGATTTCTGGATTACAAATCTTCAGAAAGGAAGGGCCTCTACATCGAGATTGACAACCGGCACATAACGGTCGAGAACAGTGGTTGTTAAGAACCACTTCAAATCTGCACCCTTGGTATTTCATTATGCGTCTGGGCATGAGAAAAGAGAAGTCTCCAAGGACACACTGGACATGCAATGTGACCCCAGAATGAAAGCATGTGTAGAACCAGTCTTTTGGATCTGTTTCACCCTCACAAATATCACACCAATATTTACCATTTGGGTCTTCGCCATAACATAAGGAAAGAGGACGCTCATTGTATTTATGCTTTACCACCTTCGGCAAATTAAGGCATCGGAAATCCAACAAAAAGTCACAATCATCACAAGAGAGGATCGATTTAAACATCTTTTCGCCTTGGCATGCACCACACCTCGAAAACATTTTTTTATCATAATATAAAGGGTGGTCATGGAAATCATAGGATACCAATTCAGAAAATGTACCGCAACGTACATCTATACTGATTTGATATGCCACGTACCTGAAACCACTAAACATTGTATTACAGGTGACACACTCAAAGGCTTTGGAGGAATCCTTGTCGGAGGCGTATAGTTTAAATTGTATGTTGTGAAATGGAAGTCGTTTTCTCCTAGGAAGATTTGCGCATGTTTCGTGAAGGATGAAATCACATTGCTCACAGCTATATATCGGATCAGAATAAACCAGAGAGACGCATGCTTCACATCGTTTTTTTTCATCACGAGTTGTTCCATCATTCTCTAGTCGAAGAATATGATTTTCATGGCTGAAATGCTTTATTAAGTTATCACCCACCACTTTGAATGGAGCTATATCTTCGTCATCTTCTTCAGGAATCCCTTCAAGTTCTACTCCATCCCACACTCTGTGTTTTGTTGGGCATGATGAATGAACAACAAAATTGGGGCAAGTAGAGCAAGTATAACCTCCGCAGTACTGATTAACACTTTTGTGACAAACGCCACATTTTAGATTTCCACGCCCAATATGATCAGTGAGAGATATGCGGTGATCATGGCGGTTGATGTTTATGACGCGAGGCAAGTCGATACAATCTCGATGAACTAAGAAACTGCACTGAATACAAGAATAAGGACTTCGGTCGCCTTGCATCCCACAAACATTACATGTAAACGAGACGCGTCTGGACAAGAGGAAGAGCTTATGCTTGTGGGTCTTGGTATGTTCAATAGTGAGTGGTGGAGGATTCCTCGCGCAATAAATACATATGCTAAAGTTGCATGTAGAACAATGATAAAGCACATGTTGTGATTCTATTCCACACAAAATGCATGTCTTCTCAGCATATTCAGAAAGTGATTCAGATGTGTAGAACTCAAGAATATGATTGGAGTGAGAGGAATGGTTTACCTCTCTTGGCTGATTGACACATTCCATGTGAAAAACCTCTTTGCAAGCAAGACATACATAGGGATATCCTTGATTAATATGATTCTTGCATATTTTACAAGGTTTCATGAGCGCTCTATCATTTGTGCGGACAAGTGGATGCTCATGGAACATCGGATGCTCAATAGCTAGAGGTGGCGGTGGTTTTTGTGCACAATCCATACACATGCGAACGCCACATATTGCAAAACAATAACAACTAGAGATTAACTGTCCACACAAATCACATGGTTTATAATCATGTGTTTTCTCGGTGAAAATAAGAGGATGTTCAGGATGAGAAGGATGATTGACTTCCAATGGTGACTCTCCACACTCCTTATGGAACCAAACTCCATGGTTACCATTATTGTAGCATTCAGATTCATTGCAACGGTAGCCTTCGTAGATGTGACCTATTAGGCCACAACCTTCACAAAGAGCATGAAGATATCGAGTTAAAGGGTATAAAGGATGTTTGTGAGTTGGTAGTTTTACTGCTGATACATCCATGGTTGGATCTTAATGTTTGAATCAATGGGGATTCTTTTTTTTTGGTTTTCGACTTTCTATTTGTTTCATGTACATCATATATATATATTTGTTTCATGGACATCATATATATATTTATAATAAATGGTCAGCTAACGTGCAAACAGCTAGCTAAATTCAATCAACTTAATAGCTTATTGTAAAAAAATTCTATCAATTTTCACGTGGAATCTCAAATGATAAATAGTTGAAGTTGATAATTTGTATAATTAGCTGTCAGTGAGATTTGACAAATCATTGTTAAATTATTGGTTTATTAACATTTTCCAAAGAAAATTTCATGTGAACGGCTAAAAGATTCGTGATTAGTTTTTTTTTTTTTTTAATAAAGGATGGATTTCTGCAGTCAATTTCTAATTAATACTCATGTGATTAATATCATTAATTTATTTTAATTAGTATTTATTTACTAGGTGAGCATCTGATCTACTTAAGGTCAACCAGAAGATTTTTATTCTTTTTATCAAACTCAGATTCAGATATTGCTCCTGATTTTCGTCTTTATTAGTATTACATTTGCATGTGCCAATTAAAGTGGTGACCTCCCGAAACCAAATATTAGGTCTGGGCATTTTACCCGGACCCGAAGACCCGACCCGAAACTGAACCGAAAATTTCGGTTCGGATCGGGTTCGGATCCTTACTTTTTACCTTATTGGGTATTTTACTCATGTACCCACGGTTTTTGGGTCGGGTACCCAAAAGACCCAAAAATAATATGCATTAGGTAGGATTTGAACCCAGGTCTATAATTTATCAAAGTGGTACTCTACCACTAGACCACTAATACCATTTGTATTATGTGTTTCATTTTAATATTTATTACTAAAACAAATTTTCTAGTTTTTATTTTGGTTTGATGAAAATTATTTTAAAATTTAAGGTTTTGTTATGGTTTGTTCCGGTTAAATGTTGGTTATTTTTTTAATTTTCGGATATATTTTTGGATTTTTGGGTAAAATATATCCAAATAGACTTGGAACCGACCCGGACCCGAAATTTTTTGGGTAAAAAAGAACTGAAATACCTGAAAACTTGAGATCCGAACCGAAAATAATTCGAATAAAAAAATTACGGGTATTTACAGGTATTAAAAATTTAGAACCGAACCGACCCGGACCCGAGAAGAACCGAACCGAACCCGAACCGAAAATTTGATAAGTACCTATTGGGTATAAAATTTATATACCCGAAAGAATCGAACCCGATAGGACCCGACCCGAAGATCCGAAAGCCCAGGCCTACCAAATATAATGAATAAAGCTATTGATATATTCAAACTGATCAAAGTCCATGTTATCATTCATTATTCACATGGAAGGTAAATAAATTCTGTTCTAAAAATCGATGGAGGCTTATGTTTATACCGTAATTGATATTAGTCAATTATTGTACAATAAGAAGAGGAAAAACCAAAAATGAAACTTTTACCTAAAAGAAGAATTTTAGTTGATGTATTTTATGTCTTTTTATAAGCGTCATGTAATAATGTAATAATGTAAAACCAAAACCCACTCTCGTCTTTCTTTGTGGAAGTTGTTCCAGTGTTCTACATATTTTCGTGTGTGGTAATATGAAACTTGTTCTTAGATGGCTTAGATCTCGGCCCAATTTAGCCACCAATGCTGAGACCAAGAGACCACGATTACAACTAGGAAACAATATGAGCTTCTTTAGTTTTGGTATCGTGTTTCTTATGAATCTTTTATTCAAGTGTTTTATTCATGTATTGAATTATAATGCTAAGTCTGTTACTTTTTGTTTATATTTTGTGATGATTTGGAGTCTAATTCTCTGAATATATATGTACTGTAATTGTTTATTGCGACATGGGACTGATTTCCATTATTCAAATGGTGTTAATGCTGGGAGACCTACATTGATCTATTATCCATTTATCATTTTCACTTTCGCTAAGGATGCTAAATTCTAGAGTTCTGTAATTCCTTGAAGTTTTCAGAACATCACTAAAATAAGTAAAATAAAATATTATAACTCCTTATAGTCTGGCATCTCATAAAACTTCAAATCTTAAAAGTCAAACGTCTATAATCCAAAAAGAAACCACCAAGTCATACGATACTACGAAAACAAAGATTTTAAGCTTCATCCACGTGTTGCTCCTTCTGAATTTGAGTGCATGTGTTGGATGTGGTCTTGACGACCCTCGGTTAAGCCCAGTGAAATCGACCTTAGACCATTAAGGGATGATGACTCAAGACAGGGTTAGGCCAGAGTAAGGAAAGTAATCTGAAATGCATCCCAAAACCCAACATGAAAAAAAAATGATACCCTATAGCCGACCTAGCCGCCGTGTCTGACACAATTCTCAGGGTACCGTTGGATAGAAGGGGAGGCCTACCTCAAGGTAATGATTCTTAGCCAACCTAACTCCACTAAGTACGACATCCCGATAAACTGATGGGTAATGAACCAAACCCAGAGGTGTGCAAAGACCACGGCCAAATGGGTATAAATAGAGGAGAAGTGAAAAGAAGAAGGGGGACTGTTTCAGAGAACGAGAATCACTTGCCCTTATATCCATATATCCACTTAACCATCTTGTACCACCTGCATCATAATAATTGGCACCCACCGTAGGGGAGGAAATATCTCTAGTGCACGAAACAAACCAGAAAGAAATGACCGGAGCACAGATAACTCACCTGAAACCGCCGGCGTCAGCACAACCTGCTCCAACACCAACGGACGGACCAAAGCCGTCATTGGTCGAAGCGACCCCCAGCAAAAGAACAACGATCGCACCAATGGCAAAACAGCAGGACACCAACACCAATAGCAATGTACAACATCCTAGCATCCATTGTGCGACCGTAACCTCCGTTGTCGCCGCGGCCTCAATCCACGCTGGTGGGAAACCTTGCAATCTGTGACCAGAGAAACAATGTCGAAGGTAGCCAGGATATCCCGATAGCGACCAACACCAACTTCGGCAAGTTGCAACAGGCACCTGCCGAAACCAATGTCCAAACACTTTTGTAAGCACTATTCGGAAGAATAGACGAAGTAGCATGGAACACAGAAGCAAGATTCAAGGCCCTGGACGCGGTGCAGATCATCCACTACAACAACACAAATGAGCCCAATCCTGCCGACCTGCAAGAGGAACTGGGAAGATCAGCCCCGCAACCATGGCGCCGAACCTTCGAAAGACTGCAGAGGAATCTTTTTTCTACCTTAAACCAAACGATCTTAACAGCCGATCAAACACTGGCAGCATCAGCACAAGACCGTACAGCCACGTATTTAGGCATCGAAACCGAGCAAGATCTAGCTATCAAAGGACTGCCCCTCCGAGATATGTCATCACGAGTTCACAAAGCGACCAGTTCGGCCTTTGATATAGACCACATCCTTAAAGAAACACAAAGTACGGCCTTCACAGCTCGGATAACCAACGTCCCTATCCGACATCTTGGAAAGATCAAATTTCCGACCTACGAAGGAAGGACCGATCCTCGACAGTACATGACCGCATTCAGCATCGCCATGGGCCGGGCCCACTTCCCCCCGGAAGAAAGAGACGCTGGTTATTGCCAACTCTTCGTAGAAAACCTGAGCGGAGCCGCCCTCGTCTGGTTCTCTAGCCTCAGGGCAAACTCGATCAACAGTTATCACCAACTTTCCATGACTTTCCTTAAGCGCTACTCGATGTACATTGAAGAAGAGGCATCGGAAGCCGACCTCTATACGCTATCTCAATAGCCCAAAGAAACCTTGCGATCGTTCGTTGATCGCTTTAGAACTGTGGTTTATAAGCTGACGGTCTCCAATAAGATCACCCTGGCCGCCCTGCGGAATGCCTTAGGGCACGAATCACCTTTTCGGGTTGACATGAAGCTGAACAAACCACCGACCTTGGAGGATGCCCTACACCGATCAACTCTCTTCGTTGAAATGGAAGAAGAAAAGGTGATCCTCGTAAAAAAGCACGCCACTCTCTCATCTCACACCAAAAAAAAAACACGGACGGGGTACCATGAGCCCCAAAAACAGTACGATCGTGATTACAAAAGAGATAACAAAGAAAAACAATCTGCCGCAGTGTATCAGGTCGGAGAAATGCAACAGAAATCGCAAAACCAGCCATGGAACAACCATCCCAAAAACAAAGATAGCGGGGGATATTGCGACTATCACAAGCGAACCGGACATTCATCGGAGAATTGTCGGCAGCTTCAAGATCTGTTGTTCACAAAATTCAAGAAAGGGGAGATCAAGACCCCGGAGTACGGCTATCCACAGGGCAAAAGACGTGGTACAAATGTATTGCACTGACCTAATTACGAGGGGCAACCAGGTGGCCGGATACCCATAGTAGAAACAAGCGAGCCAAAGCGTGAAAGGAACGAGCAGGAAGGTACCAAAGTAACACCACCACTGCCACCTCGGCGCAGGATAAATATGATAATGGGCGGACTAGTATCCTGTAACGACTCAGTATGATTCATTAAAGAGTACGGCAGGCGGAGCTCCAACCAGAAGAAGATGAGTTCCACGAACCAAAGAGAGCGAGTCACTTTCGATACTACGATACAAGAGACCGTATTCACCAAAGACGACGCAGAAGGACTGGATCAGCCGCATAACGACCCACTCGTCATAGAACTGACACTGGCGGACTGCGAGGTCGCCAAAATACTGGTAGACACTGGCAACTCGGTCGACCTCATATTCAAAGAAACGTTGCAAAAAATGGAGCTCAAAAACTACAAATACAAACCTAGGACAAAGCCGTTAACCGGTTCCGGAGGAGATACAACGATGACAGTCAGCACAATCAAACTCCCAGTCTACGCCGGTGGCATAACCATAGTAGTCAAGTTCGTCGTAGTAGACAAACCGACCATCTATAACGCGATCGTCAGCACACCATGGCTACACACAATGCGGGTGGTGGCATCAACATATCACCAATACATCAAGTTCTTAACACAATCCGGTCTCTGCACAATCAGAGGTGATCAAGCTATGTCAAGAAGTTGCTTTCTCATCGAACGTAAACTGCAAGGAGCGCCACCAGCCTGAAGCAAACCTACAAAATAACCCACCACAGCAAGATAATCCACCAAGGTAACAGGTCGAACAAGTTAGCATCGACCCAAACAATTCAACACGGTGTGTTGCCATCGGTACCGAACTGGAAGAAAAGCTTCGAGCAAACCTCATTCTCTTCTTAAAGGAAAACGTTTCGACTTTTGCCTGGTCAACAGACGACATGATCAGCATCAACCCCGACATCACCTGCCACGAGCTAAACGTTGACCCAACCTTCAAGCCGATCAAACAAAAGAGAAGGAAGTTTGGCCCATAACGAGCGAAAGCAGTGAACAAAGAAATCAAAAAGCTATTGGAAGCGGGCTCGATAACCGAAGTACGATATCCAGAATAGTTGTCCAATCCAGTAGTGGTCTAGAAAAAGAACGGATCTAGGAGAGTTTGTGTCGACTTCACCGACCTGAACAAGGTCTGCCCCAATGACAGCTTCCCACTCCCCCATATAGATCGGATCGTTGAATCCACCGCTGGAAACAAAATGTTATCCTTCATGGACGCTTTCTCGGGGTACAACCAAATTTTTATGCATCCGGACAATCGAGAAAGAGACGGCTTTCATCACCGATCAAGGAACATATTGTTACAGAGTAATGTCGTTTGGACTAAAAAACGCGGGAGCTACATATCAACGGTTGGTTAACCGAATGTTCGCCGGACAGATCGGTCAAACGATGGAAGTATGTATCGACGACATGCTCGTCAAGTCGCTCCTCGCTCAGGATCATATAGGCCATCTGCAGACCTGTTTCGCCACTTTAAACGAATATAGTATGAAGCTGAACCCCACCAAATGCACCTTCGGCGTCACATCTGGCGAATTCTTTGGGTACATCGTCACACGCCGAGGTATCGAAGCAAATCCGAAGAAGATCGCAGCCATTCTCGAACTCCCATCTCCTAAAAGTCCCGGCGAAGTACAACACCTAACTGGACACATCGCCGCACTCAATCGTTTCATATCTCGATCAACCGATATATGTCTCCCATTCTACCAGCTGCTGAAAGGAAACAAGCGATTTGAATGGAACGAAAAATGCGAGGAAGCATTTAGAAAATAGAAGGAGTATTTGGTAACGCCGCCAATCCTAACTAAACCTGAGGACGGCGACGTCCTCTATCTATACATTGTGATCACAAGGTCGGCCGTTAGCGGCGTCTTAGTACGAGAAGACCGGGGAGAACAGAAGCCGATCTTTTATGTCAACAAAACCCTCGACGATGCGGAAACGAGGTATTCGACATTAGAAAAAGTGGCCCTCGCCGTGGTTATGTCAGCTCGAAAATTACGCCCTTATTTCCAATCTCACTCCGTCGTCGCCTTCACAAATCAACCATTAAGAATGATCCTGCATAGCCCGAGTCAATCTGGCCGGATAGCAAAATGGGCGATCAAACTGAGTGAATACGATATTGAGTACCGAAGCCGGACCAGCGCAAAGTCTCAAGTACTTGCCGACTTCCTCATCGAATTATCTGCAGAACATATCAACGACCTGCCAGTAGAGGACAGGTGGACCCTATATGCGGACAGCTCATCCTCACGGCACGGATCAGGAGTCGGCATCCGCTTGGAATCACCGACCAAGGAAATACTCGAACAATCATATCGTCTCGCGTTCCTGGCATCAAACAACGAAGCGGAATACGAAGCCCAGATTGCTGGACTGCGCCTCGCACAAGCAATCGGGATCCAACATATCGACGCCTTCTGCGATTCACAGCTCATCGCACTGCAATTTAGTGGGGAGTACGAAGCTAAAAATGAACGGATTGACGCATCCGGTTTTAAATCATTTAGCCTGACCAAAATACCCTGCGGAGATAACACCTCGGCAGACGCTTTGGCCGCCCTCGCCTCAACCTCCGATCCGGACCAGCGCCGAATCATCCCGGTAGAAAGCATTGATCACCCTATCATCGAATTAGCAAGAGGAGTCAACTTCATCAATGAATAAGACTCCGATGAAAGGATCAGAGAAAGCTCGGAGGAAGGTACGCCGGACAGCCCGCCATCTCAAGAAGATTGGCGAAAGAAGATCCTAGCTAACATCGAGGCCGGCGAAACACCTACCGTTAAATAGTTGGCGAGAAGGCTAAAAGCCAAGGCAGCACGATACGTCCACCTTGACGGCGGTCTATGCAGATGGAGCATGTCCGGAGTATTGCTAACATGTATAAACGGCGAAGAAACCCAACGCGTGATGGCAGAAGTCCACGAAGGAGCATGTGGTAATCACTCCGGCGGACGACCACTCGCCCTCAAAATCAAGAAATTCGGATACTACTGGCCAACAATGGAAGCTGATTGCATCAAACACGCAGCCAAATTCGAAAAGTACCAGCGACACGGCTTGATGATCAAATCGCCGACCGAACTACTAACAAGTGCGACCCCTCCTTGCCCTTTTATGTAATGGGTCATGGACATTGTTGGACCACTGTCGGCCTCCAGACAAAAGCGCTACCTACTAGTTCTAACAGACGACTTCACCAAATGGGTGGAAGCAGAATCCTACGCTCGAATTCTCGATACCGATGTGCGCAAATTCCTATGGAAAAACATCATATGCCGGCATTGACTCCCCTATGAAATCGTTACCAACAGCGGATCACAGTTCATATCACTCAAAGTCGAAAACTTCTGCGCAAGATGGGGAATACGATTGAGCAAGTCGACACCGAGGTACCCGCAGGAAAACGGACAAGCCGAAGCAACTAACAAAACTATCATAGATGGCCTCAAAAAACGTCTAGATAAAAAGAAAGGAGTTTGGGCGGACGAACTCGATGGAGTACTATGTTCACACCGAACCACGCCCCATACATCCACGGGACGAACGCCATTCTCCTTATATTACGGAATGGAAGCTATGGCCCCCGTGGAGGCCAACGTACCGACCCTGCGACGAACCTTACTCGTAAAGGAACAAGACACGAATGACGCCCTGATCCACGAGAGGCTCAATTACTTGGAAGAAGAACGCGACCACACCCTCTTACGCATCCAGAACTACCAGAATCAGGCAGCTCGTTATTATAACAAGAAAGTCAAGGCACACCGCTTTGCTGAAGGCGACCTCCTCCTCAGAAAAGTTTTCGAGAACACAGCAGAATGGAAGGCGGGAAAGCTCAGCACGAATTGGGAAGGGTCATACCTCATCTCCAAGATCGTCAAGCCCGGCGTTTACGAACTCACCACGATGACCGGCGACCCTATCCCACGCTCCTGGAACTCAGCAAATCTCAAGCAATACCACTACTAAAGCAATCAGATCGTCCATACTAAGGTCGACCCCACCAAAATATATATATATATATATATATATATTTTTTTTTTTTTTTTTTTTTTAAATAACGATGTACAACGTTGTAAACGAACTACGCATTGGCTTGATCCCATTTATGGATATGTAGGCAGCACCTAAAAAGGCACAGTTATAATCAATATATTTTCTTTTAAACCATTACTAAGCGAACCGATCTACAGAATATACACCAACTCCACTCACATAAACTCAAAACTCCCACTTCTTGGCCAGATGTGCGGAAAATAACGCTCTCAACGAACACGTAAGAAGCATAAAGCTAATAAAAGCTAGGGCCAGACCCGCACCGACCTACGATAAAACGATAGACGCGCCGTACTCCATGTCGGTATCGTAACTTAGATCGAAGGGATAAGCCAAGACACTTCTCGCACCCGAACTCGAATCAATTGATATCATAAATTAAAAAGCCCATGTAAGACAGCACTTCTCGTGTCTATTAAGCAATATTAATTGAGGAAAAAGAAATAACAACCAAGTAAAATAATAATACCAAAGTATCCATCATAGCCAAAGGAGAAAGAAAAGTTATTACAAAAGTATTACAAAGAATAAAGAAAAAAAATGGGAAAGTTAAGCATCGGATGATGCCAGAGGTAGATCGGAGGTCGCTCCCAAAAAAGTAGGTCCTTCGACAACGGCTAGGTTGGAACCAAGTTAATCCAACTCAGGAAATGTCTCTGCCGACCTATCTCGGGGAAAGCGAGGAGAAGTCGGCTCTACATGAGGAATCGGCGAGATCGTCAGATCGGATACCGTAAGAGGAGTAACGTCCAGTGCGTCAACTTTCTCCGTCCAAAGCTGCAAATTCACCCCATGCTCTTCAATCTTCGAGTCGGGAATCGGAATTCCCTCCGACTTGTACAGGCGACAAATGTCGAGGATCCCCTTAATCTGATTCTCCATCAGAGTTAATTCTTGCATCCGCGCCTGCTCCTTCAAGTAGCTCCTGACCTTCTAAAAAATGGAGCCAGACCTCACCGATAGTCCGGCTCCACCCTCTCTCGCTCGCGCACCACGGCCTCAACCCGCGACCTCTTCAGCTTAGTGACGTCGAACATGAAGAGCTTATCTTTCTCCTCCAGACAAGTCAGCAAAGACTTCTTTTCCTCATCGGCCTTGACGAGCTTCCCGTCGGCGAGTGCAAGTCTCCCTTTCAGAGTGGCGACCTCGGCAATCAGGGCTTCCTTCTAAACCTCCAGATTCAGAGCCCTCAAATCAGCACGCCTTGCCTTCAACTTCTCCGCTTTGACCTCACCACGAGCCGCAGCAACCTCTTCTTCCATCTTCTTCAGCTTACGATCATATGATCGAACCACCTGGTTAAAACGAGACAGCCCCTAGAAAAGAAAAACGACAAAACAATTCACTTCCAAAACCAAAAACGAGAATGATGAAAACAAGAGACGGAACAAATATGAACCTTAATGAAGTAATTAGCCCCATTTTTGTAACCTTTAGACTCCTCAAGGTCGTCAACAGGGGGAAGGGCGTGCAGTCCGCCTTTAAGCTTCCGAACGAACTCGGCACATCCTACCTCGTCGTTTTCGATAGGAATCCCCTTGTTATAACGGAAGACGAAATCGTGTGGACCTGCCAGGTCGATCTTCCGCCTCTTCAAAGGGACATCTTCCGAAGATTCAGGCAACACCGGAGTAATAGCCGGTACCGAAGTGGGTTCAGCCGAGGTAGAAGGCCTGCCAGGCACGGCTGAGGAAGAAGCATTAATTGGTTCAAATGAAAGAAGAGCAGGAGGACCCAAAACCCGCGGCGAAGAAGCATCAGCAACCGGGTCCGGTAGCTGATCAATGTCGATAGCAAAAAACGGTCGGGACACTGGGGCCAGCACTTAGGCCTGGGCATTCGGATATCCGTTCGGGTTCGGATCGGGTTGTTCGGATTTTCGGATTTTCGGATGTAGGCTCATAGAATCCATTCGAATATTTTGAAAATTCGGATCGGATTCTGTTTGGATATTGTCGGGTTCGGATCGGTTCGGATTCTTTGTTAAAAATCTGAAATTAATCGGGTTTCGGTTCGGTTCGGATTTTTTTAAATCCGAACTACCAATAATCCGATTGTACTAAATAAAATCCGAAATACCAAAAATCCAAACTACCAATAATCCGATTAGACTAAAAAAAATCTGAAATCCATAATCAAAAACAAAATAAAAATGTGAATAAGCCACAAAATAGATCAAAAGTATCAATAACAACTACAAAAATTAAACATAATTGTAATAACTTCCAATCCAATAGAAAATACCAAAATAAAACACTTTCATAAGCGTTCAGATACTCAAAAATCAGTTCCAAAATAGTAACGAAATAATACAAAAGTTTAGTGTCTTCAATTCAGTTCCAATGCTTCTTGTTCCCTAGTACATAGAAAGAAAATGAGATTTTGACACAAATGAATGTAAATATTACTGTCTCAGATGGAGGAGACGACTTCCGATTAGGATCCAGTTTGGTGATTTTAGAATTTACTTAAAATTTTATAATTTAAAGTTTATTTTAGATTTACTCAAAATAAAATCGGGCAACTGAATCGTCAATATAGGGAATAGGTAGAGATCTACAGATATCAGTATATACGCAGGGAGAGAGAAATAAGTAAATCGGGTTTGTTCGGATTTTTTCGGATATCGGATTTTATCCGATCCGACCCGAAACCCGAATTGCCATTGATACTAAATCCATTCGGATTTTTTTGCTTATCCGAACCCGGTTCGGATCGGATTTTTTGGATCGGTTCGGGTTCGGATTTCGGATCTGGACAAAATGCCCAGGCCTACCAGCACTTCTGCAGCACCGCTCGTAGAACCCTCGGCTCTCCTTTTTTGGCCCACTGGAGGGTGCCCATCTCCTTTCGCCTCGGTCAGTCGGATAATCGAAGCGGCAGCCGATGGGATAGAAGCTATAACAGAGTCGCCTTTCAGACAAGGCAACCCGGCAGGAGCGTCATCTTCCGAGCGGGGAGTTCGCTGCACCAAATCAGCGTAGTTGGCAAGCTTCCTTGACACTGGGAAGCAGCCACGGGAATGAGAACCATAACTTGCCTTGCTTGAAATATTGCTCAGATAAGCAGAAATATCCGGTCGGGGTGTTCCAGGGACGCTCGCCCCAGGAAGCAGGTCGCAGGACGATCTCGAGAGGAAAACCAAACGTTGGAATCATGTTGCAAAGGTGCTGCATCCGAAGCAGCGAATCATGACCCTCGGCGCCCCTGACCGATTGACGAACGACTTTCTTTGGAGACCCGGCACGAGGCAGCTGCCGTACTCCAGAAGACGACGTACCAACCGATGTGCGTATCAGCGGTCTGGACGAACGAACCTTCCGAGCAATGAGCGGTCGGTTATCCAATTCATCACTCGTCTCGTTGAATTCAGCAGTCGAGATCGGAACGGTCGATAGAGGAGTCGGAAAACAACTTCGATTGCTGCCGCTTTCCCCAATCCGGTTCCCCGGCTGAGTAAGTGGGACTCGCAAAGATCCGAAGAAATGAACCCAGAGATCGAGTGCGGAATCAGACCATTTAAAAATAAAAGCAGAAAAGAAACCCGAACGAGGAACGATCGTGGAAAACGAATAAGAGCCACGGAACTTAAAAGTAATAAAACGAAGGAAGATTAGAGCGAGAAGAAGAGGGAGAATAAGGTTACCTTTTGAAAGCAGAAATGGTAAACCATTTGCGAAGAACAGGTATTGATAGAGAGGAGCGCACCGTTTACCAAGGCGCTCGTCATATTACTGTAGGTGACACTTCGATAAACCCATCTATAACGACTGAAAGCTAACACGTGTCTCTCATGCGAAAACGGACCATCAATCACATCAATGAGTCACCGATTTCACCGAGCTGTAAAGTCGATAACTCTTCCATCGTATACCGAACTGGGGGGCTATTGTTGGATGTGGGTCTTGATGACCCTCGGTCAAGCCCAGTGATATCAACCTTGGCCCATTAAGGGATGATGTCTCAAGACAGGTTTGGGCCAGAGTAAGGAAAGAAATGCATCCCAAAACCCAACAAGAAAAGAAATGATACCCTATAACCGACCTAGCCGCTGTGTCTGACACAATTCCCAGGGTACCATTGGGTAGAAGGGGAGGCCTACCTCAAGGTAATGAATCTTAGCCAACCTAACTCCACTAAGTACGACCTCCCGATAAACCGATGGGTAATGAACCAAACCCAGAGGTGTGCAAAGACCACGGCCAAATGGGTATAAATAGAAGAGAAGGGAAAAGAAGAAGGGGGACTGTTTCAGAGAACGAGAATCACTTGCCCTTATTTCCTTATTTCCACTTAACCATCTTGTACCACCTGCATCATAACAGCATGGAAATAATAACATATCTTAGTGAACAATCGATGAGCAAACTATAAAGTCATGTTGAGTCGTTGATCCACTCTAACTTGAGCATGGAAAAGTTCATACAAAGAGAAAACCCATTTTTGTCTTCCCTAAAACCATCATAACCATGTTGCTCTGATATGATAAACACACACGAAGCCGATTTAGCCCTGGGCATTTGGTTACCCGTTCGGATTTGGATTGGGTTTTTCGAGTTTTCGGGTTTAACCTCATAGGATCCAATAGAGTTTTATAAATTTTCGGGTCGGGTATGGTTAGTAATTTTTCGGGTTCGGATCTATTTTTTAATACCATACAAGTCTCATTTTATGTCAAAACTCAATTCGGATTCGGATCTATTTTGTAATACCATACAAGTCTCATTTTATATCCAAACTCAATTCGGTTTCGGATAATACCACTTCGGATACGGATACCCATTTTAAAAATAACATATTTTAATTAAAACACACATAAAACTAAACAATATAACTAATAAAATATTCTTAAACATTACAAAAATATGTCTAAACTCATTCATCTTAAAAATAACAATAAAAATAAGTCATAAATTTGAATTTTCAAAATATTTGAAATTAACCAAATTTTACAAAACTATGTAAAAATGGTTAATTTTGAATTTTTTGGGATACTCGTTCGAGTTTCGGTTATGTTCGGATATTACCCAAAATACGAAATACCTAACTCTAAGTTCCATTTGAGAATTTTTCTAGATCCGATTCGGATCGGATTCGGAAATCGGATCCGGATATCGGTTCGGGTCTCGGGTACTATGCCCAGGCCTAAGCCGATTAATAATTGGTAATATCCAATTAATAAATAACGGATTATATAAAAAATGATGATACAAATATAGTAAAGAAAATCAATCAAAAATTAGATATTTAGAAAATATTTTCGTAAACAATAAAATGCAAAAGTATAATAAGATATCTTTCTGGAACTCAATAAGTAACACCTATCGTATAACGGTTATTTGCGATTTTTGGATGTCATAATACAACCAGGGGCGGATACAAAGTATAATTTAATATGGGGCAAAATATATTAATATATCAAATATTTGAAATTGCATTTATTATTACAATTTTATTTCATTTTAAAATATTTTGTTAAACTAAAATAAAAGGTATACATTATTTTTTATAAATACAGTATTTTTTGGGTAATGTAAACATAAAATTGTGTATTACACACAATAATTTTATTTTATAAAAATATTTATTAATTTTAGCTGTTAATTTAAGGTAAGTATTAAGAAAATACAAATCTTCAATAAAATTTATTTTGAGAGTAAATTGTAAAGAAACTGTATTCTTATTTTTTTAAAAGATAATTCTAAAAAAAAGAAGAAGAAAAAAATGAATTATATAAAAAAAAAAATTGATTTAGAAAAATAGAAAAAAAAATAAAAACGAATACATCTATAGAAAAACACAGAATATAGCGTTATAGCGTTTAAAAAATTGAAAAAAAAAAATGTAGTTATTGAATTTTGAACCAAGGTTGGTTGGGGCACAAATAAAGTGATCAAACCAAAATGCTGATAGCTTTTGTTGATACTAAGGCTTGCATGAATGATTTATAATAATTAGTATGTGGCACAGGCCCCACATCCTATAGGCGTGGATCGTGGATACAACCATTTGAAACTATTTTACAATTTTTAAAAAACAAAATTTATTTTGGTCTGAATGGTAACAAATAACAAAACTGTTAAGAAAAAAAAAATAATAAAAAAGGTTACCAATCAACAAACCTATTAAACAAAATTATTATACAAATAGAAAACGGTTGTAACAGCTTTAATATAACACTAATCGCTTTCGCTTACAATTTTGCACTGTTCATTAACAGTTTACAAATTTCGCTAACAGCTAATATAATTGTTCCGTTTTTATTCACCAATCGGACCCTTTAGCTAATTGAATACCACTATATACTTTTAAACTACTTACTTTTATATAATAAAAAGAGAAGTGATTGCAGGATTTTCTTTTATGTAACTAAAAATGTATTAAATAAAGAACACAATAATTTTTTATAGATAAAATCATGAACGATTTCATCCACTAAACACATGTGGGAACTGTTCTGAGAGATCTGATCTCAAGATTAACCACGTGGATAATATGCGAAAAATCTAGACAAATATTTCAACTGAGCTTATTGCAATTTTATTTTCAATTTAAATTTGAAAATAAAACAAAAATATAAGATTTTAATTCATAAATTGGCCTAAAAATTAGTAACCAAAACTTAACGCTACAAAATAAAATAGTTAGTAGATCAGAGACCCTCTATCAAGCGCACATGTCATACGTGATATGTTACTGCCCCCACCCGGCCCGGCTTGACGGCGGTGGTCCGCGCCTGTGAGCTACCTCCCTCTCATGTACCTTTTAACTTAGACATAAGATATACATGAGCAAATTTTCTCCAATTTCTATATGGAACTGTTTACAAGTTCTCAATTAACATTTGTCACCATTCTTATGGTTTTATACATAAGTCCAAAGCTCATTATTTTTTATTCTAATTAAAAACACCGCAAATTCAACCATACTAATGATATGAAATTTTCGCCTGAACAACAGACTACTCTGATCATATAATCTTGCGAGAAGAAAAATAAATCCATTTACAAAAACTACCATCAAATGCGTCTTCATTCCTATGTACATATAAAATGATCAACAAATGCCTAACTGTATGACTATATATAAAAATATTATATAATACACATATTACCTTGGCCAATATTTTATTTTTCATATCAGTCACGAGTCATATAATTATTTCTACGTAACATTAATAAAGTTTATTTACTACAGATCCAATTACGGGATCATAGATTGTCGCTTCCTCCTGAATCCTTCCTGAGAATCGATTTCAATGGTTTTAGAGACATATCCTCATCCTCGAAGGAACCAAAACTTCCTTTCGATGACTTCCTCTTGATTCTCCTTGAACTTATTCGTATCTCATCAACTTCATCTTTTATGCTAACAATTTTTCTTGGAGCCTTTTCTTTTGGTTCACGTAACTCTAGTTGTTCTCCATCGACTAATAACATGTCATTCTTCTCCATGATTTTCCCAACATCAGATATGATGTTAGAGCCACTATCAGAGTTTTGCTCCTTTTGTTCGACCGTACCAAGCATTAATGGACGGCCAAGAGTTACTTTCTTCAAAGCTTGCGTTGCTAGTAACTTCACCAAGAAATCATAAAATCGTTTGCAGATATTGAGAGGAGGTCGAAGTTCTTGCTCTTTGCTTTCCATTTTTTTATGGAGTAAAAAGAAAAGCATATTTCTGGTTTAATTTGGGAATTGATGGTTGGCTGAAAATGTAAGAGAAATAAAAACAATAAGCTAGAGTCCATAGTCAATTATCAAGATATGGTTAACTTGTAAGAGTGGGCGACTTTGGGGAGGAGAAGAAGATCAAGAATCAGCGCAAGAAACAAGTTTGGGATAAAAAATTAGTAATCTGGTTCTTTGCTTTTACATGAAGACAAGACTTAATAAAACTTACAAGTGATGTCTATTTAACATAACTATCAGTACTAGTATATGTTTGTTGTACCCATACACAAACGCTGGAATGATTCTACGATTCCCCACGCTTTTACCAATCAAATGGGCCTGCAGATGCCCTGGCAAAATATTCTTTGTATTTTTAATCCTTATGAGGCTAACTCTAGTTTTAATGAATTTCCCTTGACAAAAAAAGAAAAAGGAATTGGGTTCCAGTTTCATTCATAAAAATAGGCAAGATAAATGACAAAGAAACGGAGAAAGAAATAAAGAATTTCCTTTAAACAAAATAAATAAATAAATTTTCTAATTATACTATATATTTTCTGTCCGATATGTGGATTGTTGTGTTTACTTTAATTTAATTTAAATGATTTTTATTATATAATTAGATATTTATAAAATTTGTTGCATTTAATTTATTTAATTTAATTTAAATAATTTTTCATTATACAAATTAAATATTTATAAACTTTATTGCATTTAATTTAATTTATTTTAAATTATTCTGCAGTATACAATGTAAATATTTATAAACTGAATTTTAAAATTTTGTGATGTAGCTGACATAGTTATAATTTTTATGAGAGATTGGAAACAGATCACTATAATCAATTTAAACCACAAATTTAAAATAATCAAATTGGAGTACATAATTTACATGAATAGAAAAAGACAGGAGAATGCACACATTTCCTAACAAACTGTCATACTCAAACATAGGTCTCTCCATTGTCATCTTTCCTTCATTTCGAAAATGCATGATATGGTCGTCATCAGAGTTTGTTGGAGTTAGATTCCTTGATTAAACCTGAAACAAACAAACTTCAGTTACAGAGAAGAAGATGAATAACAGAAAAGAAGCAAAGCAAAGAGAATTGGAGAACAAGAAGTTGTCGAGAAATAAGAAGGAGAAGGAACACAAGTCAACAAGAAAAATTTGGGCTTGAAGTGTTTGTTATAATAAAAAGGATAATGAAAAATACAAGGTTGTGTGTTTTGTTAGTCTAAAGCATAGTTAAGGCTTTAAGGGCAAGTATAATAAGTGTTGTAGCAGTTAAGATTGCTTGTGTAAGTGAACCTTCAAATAATGATGTCTAGAAGTAAGATAGATGTAGAAGTATAGTGCAAGTGTATGTGGTAAGTAGAGAAACCACTATATGTATGTGTTTGTTGTGTTGTAACAAACAAAAAAATCCAAGTAATCAAAAATGTAGACCATTAAAGTTAAAAGTATTTTTCTCTAGATCAAAGAACTAAAAGAAGAAGAGAGAGTAAAACACTAAGAAAAAGTGTGAGAGACACACGCTAAAGAGATAAACATAAAGAGTGAAAGAAAAGAGATCAAACCTGAGAAGTGAAAGCTTGTTCCAACGAGAACAAGCAAGAAGTTCAACAGAGTTAGACCCGTCATTCACCACTGTGTTAGGACCCTGTACAGCAGCAACATCCTCTTCAGCTTTATATAATTTCATTCACCAGCATTTTCTTGTACCGGCTTCGCATTTTCTGCTTCATTAACATTGTTTTGGTTCTCCATCATGTGTTGTTGTTGCTGTTCTTGGCTCATGTTCTACGTCCTTAGTGGTAGATTATCCTCTACACCAGTATTTTCACCATCACTGCTTTCCTCATGCTCTTGTTGAGGATACTCAACAATGTTAACACATGCTCCAGTGTCATGAGTTAACATACCACACACTTTACAAAATCCTCAGAATTTCATGAGCCAAAGATGTTACAATAATGCGAATGTTCTGGCAGCAATGGATTACTGTATGACCCATCAGAGAGAATTGATTCACCCTAAAAACTTTGGAGACCACATCAATTGAGAGACCAACAGGTTCATCGTCTACCCCCAAATTGATATCCTGTAAAGCATAAAGTACGATGCAAGTTTTCCACCATTACTGTAAAGAATTATTAATCTCTAGCAAAATTAACAAGAGGAAATGAAGTAAAAGATGTAAGATTGAGACTGGGAGATCATACCCAAATTCTCTTTTTTCGATTCCTTTTATAACCATCCCCAAATTGCCGGTTATGGACAAAACTAGAGTGAAATCGCTGTTAAACCGCTATTAATCTGCTCCACTCAGACATAAGAAGAAACCACATTTGTACAGATGAATGGTTTGTAAAAAATAAGCAACCATCTGATCATCCAAAAAATTGCCATTACACAAAAAAAATTTATATATTTTTATATTGATTATTTTATTAAAATTAAATTATCATAATTTTTTTTACATTTATTTTTATTTATATATAATATTCAAATTACATAGGAATTACAAAAAGTAATAAACCACAAAATTTTTTAAAAATAATAAAAATAAATAAATAAAAAAACTTAACAGGACTTTTGGAAGAAAAATTTACTCGTTCTAAAATTTTCATTACAAATTATACGATCTTCATCTTCGGTTATGCACATAACCATTTTAAAAACCATTTTTGTTTTATAATATTAATCAATTCCCAATTTCAATCTATAGATAGTCTTTATTAAGAAACCCAATATATTGATTCTTCCGATAGACATAAAAAAAGGAGACTGCCAATCTTCAACGATGGTATGGATATCGCCATATAACAAAGAAGATGCATTTTCAACGCTGGTCCATCCTCTTTTCTATGGTGATTTCTCTGATTTTCCAGGATTCCAAATTTGTCGACCAAGACCCCAAAGAACTTGACGGATTTGTACTCGATTTCTTCAACCGATTTGTGTGGAATATGTCGGGCTTCATAGAGGGTCAAATAACCTGTAACACCCGTCTCATCGACACTCGAGAACGGCGTGCCACTAACCACATCACAAAACTCTAATACTCTAATCCTCAATGTCTCATAGCTCAAATACCTCAAATGCTTAATGTATAAAATAAAATACGAAGAAAACGTAAAATCCCAAAGAAGCACCTGTATCGTCATAAGCATATATCTACTCGTCGGTCTCACCTGAAAAGGGAAGAAAGAAGGGTGAGTAACAGGGGAGTTACTCAGTGAGGTATGAGATGCTAATCACCGAAAACGCAATCTGGTCATAGCACTCCAAACACCGAAAACAGACTAAACATGCACAAACACGGTACCTAAAGTACCCAAAGAACAGTCAATGTCCTACTACCGGATCCAGTGACCGGCGGCACCCTCCTCCCAGAAGGACAACTTATGGGATAGTGCCCAATCACACCGCCCGAAGACGATTTATCGATCTCTAATGGTATTAGACAACAGATCGACTGAGCTGTCAGCACCACTACGCACACAACACGCGACGCAAGTACAGAAGTCCGTCTCTATACCCCCGCAATCCCTAACGACTCACATAGTCGACTAATCCTAACTCTAGCAAGTTTAAAAGACTCAATTAACAATTTAATGCACAATCAATGGGTTGAATCATCTATATTCCTAGGTCCAATTTACAAGCAAAACTACCTAGACTCGATCAAGAAAAACGGAACACATTTAGTACTAGAATCCATCTATGGCGCTTCTTGACGAAAAACACGGTAGTCTGCGGAAAAGCCCTCACCTTGGCCAAAACGGATGATAATTGCGGCTTCTGAACTCCGAATGCTCAAACGGATGCTAAAACTGAAATCATCACGAAAAATCGAAAGAGAACGGCCTTTGAACAGCGGTCATTGGTTAACTAGTCAACTGGTCAAAGTCAACGGTTAAACCGGTCAACCCAGTCAAACCGGACCTGACCCGACCCAGACCCAGACTCGGAAACCCGAACCTATTCAATCTACCTAAACCGACCTAGCCTAAACTAAAACCGAACAAATCTAGATAAGGACAAGAACAGAAAGAGGAAGGAGATGAAAAACTTACTAAAAGGCTCGCAAGAACTTTACGGAAACTTGACTGGAAGCTCGCCGGAAACTTAGCAGAACTCGCCGGAAAAAAAAAATCATTAAAAAGATTTACCAGTGATTGGTCGTCGGATGATCCGACAACAACTGACCACTGGGCAAAGCACTGCTTTGACTTGGTGAAGAAAAAGAGAAGGGATGAAGCTCTTTTTATAGGGAAAGAAGAGAGAAGTAAAAATCATAAACTTCCAATGTGATACGTTATTAAAAAAAAGTTTTTGGGCTTGAATTGAGCAAAAGAAATAATTAAAATGAGATGGGTTGGGATAGGGATGTTACAATTCTTCCCCACTAACGAGAAATTCGTCCTCGAATTCAAGTTCTGATCCGACTGGCTGATCCGCTCCTCAAAGCTCTAGGTATAAAACACTCATCTGAGTCTTCGCCTCAGATACTTCCTCCTGAGTTCCGACTCTCTCCCAACAAACTCTTACCATCAAGTCATTTTCTCCTCCATTTTGATTTCCTGACGCTCCATAACCGCCACTGGTTGGCTAGACACAAACAATTTTTTTCTGACATCACTTGGCGGCTGCTGCAAAATTAGCTCTGGCCCTCTAACAATCTTCTTGAATGCAACACGAATATAAAGATAATTCCATCGGCCCTTGGGATATGCACTCTTGATCTCCTACTCCACTCAATTTCATGGTAATCGTCACGTCCTTAAAATCACAACATGGTGGTTTATCTCCATTACTACTAAGTTTCTAATAGAAAAAAAAAAACAACTCCCATGAATACGACAGATACAACTCGATGAATGCTTCAAGCTCCCTGTGAAAATCGACTGTCAGACTCTGTCTACTCTTCGGCTCGAACACATCCTGGATAACCAATACTCGAATAGGCCCAACATACAAAACTATAAGTAGCTTCAATATCCAATAGGGTATAAGCTGCCCCACCCCAAGCGACAAACGACCAACACAAGTACTAAATCTATAGCTCCCACATAAGCGACATGCTCAAATCCACAATCTCAACATAAACAATCTCAGCTCTCTCGTGGTCTCCAATAAATAATACTCGCGACAATAGCTTAGCGCTTGGGTGGTGGCAGAAAAAACCCTGAACTCACTACGAACAATCCCTGAAAAAAAAAATATGAACCTGCTGACCACAACTGAAACAACTCTTGGTCCAACTACTGGCACTGCAACCTGACTGTCAAACGACACATCCACTAACATAAACTGACAGTTACTTATGACACGGCCCAATCGTCCGAGTGAACAACACTGCACAGACCCTCATAAAATGATGATGGTGATAACAAAAACGATAAGGCGTAAGTCCCGACAGCTCCGACGCTCTCCTATGTCTCGAATAAGTCTTCTCAAGCTTTGACTGAGCACTTTGTAGAACTTCTGTTTCTCCACTATCCTTGCCTCCTGAACAAGAGTCTTCTCAAACAAGTTTATCAGGTCGGTGTAGTCTGGCGCTACATAACACTTGCAAATATCCACTCGCAGACCATTCAAAAACCTCCTGACCAAGTCCTTATTGGCTGTGAAACCCCCAACAAATCTGTGCAGACGACTAAACTCTTACTCGAACTCCCTGATGGTCCCAGTTGCTTACGAAATGTGATCAAAAGAATTGGCATTCATGTGCCTGACTTCACGAGGAAATAACGTCTTATCGAACTCCCTTTAGAAGTTATTTCCGCTCAACAGATAATGGTCGTGCGCTGCATCTTCATCTCCCTCCCACCTGGATAAGGTGTCATTTTTCAAATACTGGGTGGCAAGTCTAAATGGTACTCCGCTGGGCATCACGTATGCTCCAAGTCACGGTTCAGTTGCTTCCTCCAATCGTCTATGGTGGTGGTATCCAGCGTCCTCCCAAATTGATCCCAACCCAAGTCCTGCATCTTTCTCATTAGCTTCCAATACGCGGGTCCCTCTCTTTCTCTTGTTGATACTAGCGGTGCCGATGCTGGCGGAAGATCAACAACCTTATGGAACATGCTGTTGTCCGTACCTCTTGCTGTACCTCTAAAGCCCCTTCAACAATTCAGCATGTCCTACAATCGGCTTCCTGAGCAAATAACCTAACTGCCTCTTGAGCGATCTGACTGACGACATCCTGATTAGCCTGCTGAGTAATGAACTGGCAAACCTGGCGCAAAACAATTAACTCTCCTCGATGGCAACTGAAAAGGAACAACCTGGTTAAACTGCAAGTGAAACTGAGACAAACTTATAATAGATTAATACCAGACAGAATGGGTGCCCCTTAGTATTTTTTGTTTTTTTTTAAATAGTCAAGTCCCAGGAAATTTTTTTTTTTTTTTTGGAAACCGTTGAAAACCGTTGAAAACCGAATATGCAATCATGCTTTCTACTACCGTCTCTCGGGTCAGAACAGAGACGACAAAACCTAGGCTCTGATACCAAAATGTAACACCCGTCTCATCGACACTCGAGAATAGCGTGTCACTAACCACATCACAAAACTCAAATACTCTAATCCTCAATGTCTCATAGCTCAAATACCTCAAATGCTTAATGTATAAAATAAAATACCAAGAAAACGTAAAATCCCAAAGAAGCACCCGTATCGTCATAAGCATATATATACTCGTCGGTCTCACCTGAAAAGGGAAGAAAGAGGGGTGAGTAACAGGGGAGTTACTCAGTGAGGTATGGGTTGCTAATCACAGAAAACGCAATCTGGTCATAACACTCCAAACACGGAAAACAGACTAAACATGCACAAACACGGTACCTAAAGTACCCAAAGAACAGTCAATGTCCTACTACCGGATCCAGTGACCGGCGGCACCCTCCTCCCAGAAGGACAACTTATGGGATAGTGCCCAATCACACCGCCTGAATACGATTTATCGATCTCTAATGGTACTAGACAACAGATCGACTGAGCTGTCAGCACCACTACGCACACAACACGCGACGCAAGTACAGAAGTCCGTCTCTATACCCCCGCAATCCCTAACGACTCACATAGTCGACTAATCCTAGCTCTAGCAAGTTTAAAAGACTCAATTAACAATTTAATGCACAATCAATGGGTTGAATCATCTATATTCCTAGGTCCAATTTACAAGCAAAACTACCTAGACTCGATCAAGAAAAACGGAACACATTTAGTACTAGATTCCATCTATGGCGCTTCTTGACGAAAAACACGGTAGTCTGCGGAAAAGCCCTCACCTTGGCCAAAATGGATGATAACTGCGGCTTCTGAACTCCGAATGCTCAAACGGATGCTAAAACTGAAATCATCACGAAAAATCGAGTGAGAACGGCCTTTGAACAGCGGTCATTGGTTAACTAGTCAACTGGTCAAAGTCAATGGTCAAAGTCAACGGTTAAACCGGTCAACCCAGTCAAACCGGACCCGACCCGACCCAGACCCAGACTCGGAAACCCGAACCTATTCAATCTACCTAAATCGACCTAGCCTAAACTAAAACCGAACAAATCTAGATAAGGACAAGAACAGAAAGAGGAAGGAGATGAAAATCTTACTAAAAGGCTCGCAAGAACATTACGGAAACTTGACTGGAAGCTCGCCGGAAACTTAGCAGAACTCGCCGGAAAAAAAAAATCATTAAAAAGATTTACCAGTGGTTGGTCGTCGGATGATCCGACAACAACTGACCACTGGGCAAAGCACTGCTTTGACTTGGTGAAGAAAAAGAGAAGGGATGAAGCTCCTTATATAGGGAAGGAAGAGAGATGTAAAAATCATAAACTTCCAATGTGGGACGTTATTAAAAAAAGGTTTTTGGGCTTGAATTGAGCAAAAGAAATAATTAAAATGAGATGGGCTGGGATAGGGATGTTACAATTCTTCCCCACTAACGATGAATTCGTCCTCGAATTCAAGTTCTGATCCGACTGGCTGATCCGCTCCTCAAAGCTCTAGGTATAAAACCCTCATCTGAGTCTTCGCCTCAGATACTTCCTCCTGAGTTCCGGCTCTCTCCCAACAAACTCTGACCATCAAGTCATTTTCTCCTCCATTTTCATTTCCTGACGCTCCATAACCGCCACTGGTTGGCTAGACACAAACAATTTTTTTCTGACATCACTTGGCGGCTGCTGCAAAATTAGCTCTGGCCCTCTAACAATCTTCTTGAATGCAACACGAATATAAAGATAATTCCATCGGCCCTTGGGATATGCACTCTTGCTCTCCTACTCCACTCAATTTCATGGTAATCGTCCCGTCCTTAAAATCACAACATGGTGGTTTATCTCCATTACTACTAAGTTTCTGATAGAAAAAAAACAACTCCCATGAATACGACAGATATAACTCGATGAATGCTTCAAGCTCCCTGTGTAAATCGACTGCCTGACTCTGTCTACTCTTCGGCTCGAACACATCCTGGATAACCAATACTCGAATAGGGCCAACATACGAAACTATAAGTAGCTCCAATATCCAATAGGGTATAAGCTGCCCCACCCCAAGCGACAAACGACCAACACAAGTACTAAATCTATGGCTCCCACATAAGCGACATGCTCAAAACCACAAACTCAAATCCACAATCTCAACATAAACAATCTCAGCTCTCTCGTGGTCTCCAATAACAAATACTCGCGACAATAGCTTAGCGCTTGGGTGGTGGCAGAAGCAACCCTGAACTCACTACGAACAATCCCTAAAAAAAAAAATATGAACCTGCTGACCACAACTGAAACAACTCTTGGTCCAACTACTGGCACTGCAACCTGACTGTCAAAAGACATATCCACTGACATAAACTGACAGTTAGTTATGACACGGCCCAATCGTCCGAGTGAACAATACTACACAGACCCTCCTAAAATGATGATGGTGATAACAAAAACGATAAGGCGTAAGTCCCGACAGCTCCGACGCTCTCCTATGTCTCGAATAAGTCTTCTCAAGCTTTGACTGAGCACTTTGTAGAACTTCTGTTTCTCCACTATCCTTGCCTCCTGAACAAGAGTCTTCTCAAACAAGTTTATCAGGTCGGTGTAGTCTGGCGCTACATAACACTTGCAAATATCCACTCGCAGACCATTCAAAAACCTCCTGACCAAGTCCTTATTGGCTGTGAAACCCCCAACAAATCTGTGCAGACGACTAAACTCTTACTCGAACTCCCTGATGGTCCCAGTTGCTTACGAAATGTGATCAAAAGAATTGGCATTCATGTGCCTGACTTCACGAGGAAATAACGTCTTATCGAACTCCCTTTAGAAGTTATTTCCGCTCAACAGATAATGGTCGTGCGCTGCATCTTCATCTCCCTCCCACCTGGATAAGGTGTCATTTTTCAAATACTGGGTGGCAAGTCTAAATGGTACTCCGCTGGGCATCTCGTATGCTCCAAGTCACGGTTCAGTTGCTTCCTCCAATCGTCTACGGTGGTGGTATCCAGCGTCCTCCCAAATTGATCCCAACCCAAGTCCTGCATCTTTCTCATTAGCTTCCAATATGCGGGTCCCTCTCTTTCTCTTGCTGATACTGGCGGTGCCGATGCTGGCGGAAGATCAACAACCTTATGGAACATGCTGTTGTCCGTACCTCTTGCTGTACCTCTGAAGCCCCTTCAACAATTCAGCATGTCCTACAATCGGCTTCCTGAGCAAATAACCTAACTGCCTCTTGAGCGATCTGACTGACGACATCCTGATTAGCCTGTTGAGCAATGAACTGGCAAACCTGGCGCGGAAAAATTAACTCTCCTCGATGGCAACTGAAAAGGAACAACATGGTTAAACTGCAGTTAAAACTGAGACAAACTTATAATAGATTAATACCAGACAGAATGGGTGCCCCTTTGTAATTTTTTATTTTTCTTAAATAGTCAAGTCCCGGGAAATTTTTTTTTTTTTTTTTTTTTTTGGAAACCGTTGAAAACCGAATATGCAATCATGCTTCCTACTACCGTCTCTCGGGTCAGAACCGAGATGACAAAACCTAGGCTCTGATACCAAAATGTAACACCCGTCTCATCGACACTCGAGAACGGCGTGCCACTAACCACATCACAAAACTCAAATACTCTAATCCTCAATGTCTCATAGCTCAAATACCTCAAATGCTTAATGTATAAAATAAAATACGAAGAAAACGTAAAATCCCAAAGAAGCACCTGTATCGTCATAAGCATATATCTACTCGTCGGTCTCACCTGAAAAGGGAAAAAAGAGGGGTGAGTAGCAGGGGAGTTACTCAGTGAGGTATGAGATGTTAATCACAGAAAACGCAATCTGGTCATAGCACTCCAAACACCGAAAACAGACTAAACATGCACAAACACGGTACCTAAAGTACCCAAAGAACAGTCAATGTCCTACTACCGGATCCAGTGACCGGTGGCACCCTCCTCCCAGAAGGACAACTTATGGGATAGTGCCCAATCACACCGTCCGAAGACGATTTATCGATCTCTAATGGTACTAGACAACAGATCAACTGAGCTGTCAGCACCACTACGCACACAACACGCGACGCAAGTACAGAAGTCCGTCTCTATACCCCCGCAATCCCTAACGACTCACATAGTCGACTAATCCTAGCTCTTTCAAGTTTAAAAGACTCAATTAACAATTTAATGCACAATCAATGGGTTGAATCATCTATATTCCTAGGTCCAATTTACAAGCAAAACTACCTAGACTCGATCAAGAAAAACGGAACATATTTAGTACTAGATTCCATGTATGGCGCTTCTTGACGAAAAACACGGTAGTCTGCGGAAAAGCCCTCACCTTGGCCAAAACGGATGATAACTGCAGCTTCGGAACTCTGAATGCTCAAACGGATGCTAAAACTGAAATCATCACGAAAAATCGAGTGAGAACGGCCTTTGAACAGCGGTCATTGGTTAACTAGTCAACTGGTCAAAGTCAATGGTCAAAGTCAACGGTTAAACCAGTCAACCCAGTCAAACCGGACCGGACCCGACCCAGACCCAGACTCGAAAACCCGAACCTATTCAATCTACCTAAACCGACCTAGCCTAAAATAATACCGAACAAATCTAGATAAGGACAAGAACAGAAAGAGGAAGGAGATGAAAAACTTACTAAAAGGCTCGCAATAACTTTACGGAAACTTGACTGGAAGCTCGCCGGAAACTTAGCAGAACTCGCCGGAAAAAAAAATCATTAAAAAGATTTACCAGTGATTGGTCGTCACAACAATTGACCACTGGGCAAAGCATTGCTTTGACTTGGTGAATAAAAAAGGAAGGGATGAAGCTCCTTATATAGGGAAGGAAGAGAGAGGTAAAAATCATAAACTTCTAATGTGGGACGTTATTAAAAAAAAGTTTTTGGGCTTGAATGGAGCAAAATAAAAAATTAAAATGAGATGGGCTGGGATAGAGATGTTACATAACCTTTCACAAAAGATGAATCGTCACAATGAGAAAAACAACTCATGCCGGAGATATCTGTGTAGTGAACAGTAAAAAAATTTGAAAAAATCGAAACAATAATCGATAGAAAATTATCCAAAAAAAAATTGTAGAGACTCTCCCATAAATAACACCATGACTATAAATAGATATAGATCAGAAATGCTGCTTCGGATTATTTTAAATTCATCTTTTCGATAAAGGAGATGTGAAACTAGTATAATTGAAAAAGAAAGAAGGAAAAAACCTTCTAAGGATATAAGAGTAAACTCGCGTGGGACAACATTTTCCCAAGAAAAAAATGATCCCTCATCTTTCCTGAGTTCCCTAATAACCTAAACCCATTTAATTATAATTATTTTTCTTTTTCCAATTGAATAAAGCGTTCCAAATTTATCTCCTCGTAAATCAAAGCTTCTTCCTCTTCATCTCCAACACTAATCGATCAAATCCACAGTTCCATTGATTTTTTTTTCCATTTTGTTTATTCTTCGAATTCCATAATTATTTTCTCTCTTCAAAATTCTAGTCTCTAACCATGAGCACAATCCATCTACTCTCCAAATCCTCCAAAAAAAATATATAAAATAATATATTATCTAAAATAAAATATTAAAATATATAATATATTAAAACTATATATATATTTATTAAAATTTAGAATCATATAATATAATAATATTTAAATATAAAATTAATACAAATTATATAATATTGTTACCTAAATCAAAATATATCATCAACACACTTTAAATTCTAACTTTTACAAAATAAAATAAAATAAAATTAAAAACTAAAAAATTAAATATTATCATTCGCCTTCAGAACATATTTAAATTTAATAAAATATAAAATATATCTGTATCAAAATTAAAACTGCAAACACATCTTAAACTTTCATATTTATAAATAAGTTTTTCCAAATAAAAAAATTCAATATCAAAAAAATAAATTAAGAATTTTAAATAAAGATTTTTCTTTCTAATAAAATTAAAATTATGTCAAAAGAAATAATCTTGTGTTTTTAAAGTGCGGGTAAAAATCTTATATAATAATATATAGTAAAGGGGATGTGAAGAAAATAGATGTCGGGAAGCGAACGAGTGTATTTCTAAACGATGACGAAATACCTCTGTTGGAAAAAAAAAATGATGGAGTTAAAAAATATTAAAGTTCAGAAAATGTATATATAAAATTTAATTAGAGTAAAATCTTTAGATATTTTTCACTTATAAAATGAATGAGTTTTTTTATATAAAAAAAAAAACTAAAATGTTTGAATATATGGCATAATGGATGAGATGGGATGAAGATATTTAGGACTTGGCTAAAAAAAAATTTGATATTCCATCTAGCTATGATCTTTTTAATGGGTAAAGATACTTAATAAACCCATTGCAGCAATATATATATGTATTTATATATTATATGAAAATGATATTAGATTCACATTAGCATTTAACTATATATATTATTAACTTAATGGCTAACATAAAAAATAATAGGAAGTTATCTTCACCAAAATTCAATTAAAAAATATATATATTTGGATAAATCATCATAATATAATTTAAAGAAGAAGAAAAAACCTTAAGGGTATAAGAATAATCTTGTATGGGACCATCAGTTTCCCAAGAAAAAATGATCTGTAATCTTTCCTCAATTTCTCAATAACCTAAACCCATTGAATTTTTTTTATATATTTTTTCCAATTGAATATTCATCGTTCCAAATTTATCTCCTCCTTTTCCAAAGCTTCTTCTTGTTCATCACAAGGCTAATCGATCGAATCCACAGTTCCATTGATTATTTATCCATTTTCCTTATTCTTCGGATTCCATAATTCTTTTCTCTCTTCGAAATTCTTCGTCTCTAACCATGAGTGCAATCCATATACTCCGCAAATTCTCCAAGAAGCCTCCTTCTCGGTTTCATAGAAACCTCTTCTTCTCCACTTTCTCCATGGATTTACCTCCAGACTTAGCGCGAAGCAACTTACTTCGTCCCTTCTCAAGCACCATCTCGCACCATCCTACGATACTCAACAACACCCACAAGTTATTTTCTTCATCCATTTCGTGTTACGCCCAATCGAATCTCTTACCAAACTGGGTTTCCGACAAAACTAAGAATGTCGGCTTCTCAGTAAGAGAATTCTCAACATCCGTGGAAACCAATACCAGAGTTGTTCAAACTGGTCTTAATTCGAATCCATTAGTCATCGAAAGGATACACAAAGACGAAGAAACCGTAGGCGAGTCAGTTTCTGGAGTAGAGGTCGTCAAGGAGATTGAGAAAATTGAAGTTCTTGGTGGGGAAGTTAGGGAAGAAAGCGAGGCTGAGAAGGAAGCGTGGAGGATTCTGGAAGACGCCGTCGTTAGTTATTGTGGTTCGCCGGTGGGGACGGTGGCGGCGAACGATCCCGGAGATAAGTTGCCTTTGAATTATGATCAAGTGTTTATAAGAGACTTTGTGCCTTCTGCTTTGGCTTTCTTGCTTAAAGGAGATGGAGAGATTGTCAGGAACTTTCTCCTCCATACATTACAGCTTCAGGTAATGTGTAAATGTCAATAAAAATCGGAGCTTTTTGAATTTGAATGTCTCATTGATGTTCTACAAGAGACATAAGCTTAACATTTAGTATGTATTGTGATTATGGTTTGAATCAACTAATATCAGTAGATTGTAATGAATATATGTCATCATTGATGTTCTTAAAGAGACACAATCTGAATATTTAGACTGTATTTTGGTTATGGTTTTTAGTCTTAATGAACTAGTATCTGGTTTAACGATATAACTCATTTGAAGTATTTTTGTGTTTGGTTATATCTGCATTATGGTAATGACTTAGTTTATATGTTACAAGTTGTATGAGATGTTGACTATACTTGTTGTATGGTTTGTTATTTTAAGAGCTGGGAGAAAACCGTGGACTGTTACAGTCCTGGACAGGGCTTGATGCCTGCAAGTTTCAAAGTCAGAACCGTGGCGCTTGACGAGAACACTACGGAAGAGGTTCTTGATCCAGACTTTGGTGAATCTGCTATTGGTCGTGTTGCTCCTGTGGATTCTGGTCAGTAGATTCTCTTTGGCTATAAAATGTCCGAGTGTTTCTGGGAGAGCTATGGGATTTTGTTGCTGATTGTTTCTTTCATCCTTCATAGGTCTGTGGTGGATTATTCTCTTAAGAGCATATGGGAAGTTGACAGGGGATTTATCATTACAAGAAAGGATAGATGTTCAGACAGGCATAAAGCTCATCATGAACTTGTGTTTAGCAGATGGATTTGATATGTTTCCAACACTTCTGGTTACAGACGGTTCTTGTATGATTGATCGTCGAATGGGTATCCATGGCCATCCCCTTGAAATCCAAGTACGTTCAATACCAAATTTTTTTGTCTGAATGCTCTTGAAAGCTTTTGAGACTTGTACATGATCTTCTTTATGGATGCATTTGCAGTCATTATTCTACTCAGCGCTCAGATGCTCCCGTGAGATGCTTTCAGTTAACGACAGCTCCAATAATCTTGTAAGAGCCATCAACAACAGGTTAAGTGCATTGTCCTTTCACATCAGAGAATACTACTGGGTGGACATTAGAAAGATCAATGAGATATATCGTTACAAGACAGAAGAGTACTCAACTGATGCAACTAACAAGTTCAACATCTATCCTGAGCAAATTCCTCCATGGCTCATGGACTGGATCCCTGAGCAAGGTGGGTATCTCCTAGGGAACTTACAACCTGCGCACATGGATTTCAGATTCTTCACGCTTGGGAACTTTTGGTCTGTTGTTTCCTCGTTGAGTACACCGAAGCAGAACGAAGCTATATTGAACTTAATTGAAGCTAAATGGGATGACATTATTGGTAATATGCCTCTTAAGATTTGTTATCCTGCGTTAGAGTATGATGATTGGCGTATAATCACCGGAAGCGACCCAAAGAACACGTGAGTTTCGCTTACTCTTTTACTTTCTCCTTAGTGCACTCTTTTTATCCAACACACAATATTATGTATTTTCCTTTAACTTCTGCAGGCCGTGGTCGTATCACAACAGTGGATCCTGGCCAACGCTTCTTTGGCAGGTAAGCAGATATATTTTTGGGAACTTAGTAGTAAGCAATATTCAAAAAATCGCTAGGCTGTAGTTAGGTGTTAAAAATTATTACACTAATTTACTATATATTTAAATTTTATATATTTCACATTATATATTTCTATCTGTTTTAGAAAAATAAAATTAATAATGAATTCAATTACTCTAAAAGTCTAAATTTTAATTTAAATTTAACGTAGTGAAAAATTCAATATAACAAAATTTCATATAAAATATCTTATTTGAAACGCACACAACTTGCATTTTTTAGACTGCTCATGACCTGTTCATAAAACTTATAAAAAAGACTAAATTTATTTTTCCATAAACATAATTACGACTATTTGGCCGATTGTGGCAGAAACAGACTGTTACACCGGATTTTCGATTCAACTAGGTAACACTAGTCAAATTGTTTCAGATGTATATGTTTAAGCCCCTAAACTGATTTTTGGAACATTGGTAGGAAATCATTAGTAATATCTGAGGTTTTTTTGGTTCCTAATAGTTTTTTATTTGTTTGATTCTCATGGCAGTTCACATTAGCATGTATGAAGATGGGTAGACCAGAGCTAGCTGAGAAAGCACTTGCATTGGCTGAGAAGAGACTTATGGCAGATCGTTGGCCAGAGTATTACGACACTCGATCTGGTAAGTTCATTGGAAAGCAGTCTCGGCTCTATCAGACATGGACAGTCGCTGGATTCTTGACTTCTAAACTCCTCTTGGCAAATCCTGAGATGGCGTCCAAGTTGTTTTGGGAAGAAGATTACGAACTTCTCGATATCTGTGTTTGTGGTCTCAGCAAATCTGGTCGGAAAAAATGTTCTCGGGTCGCTGCCAAGACTCAGATTCTTGTCCGATGAGTGCAGAACAGTTTGTGCTTCTCTGAACGTTTCAATCGCAATAAGCTTCTCTAGGCTAAAATCTTACAGGAGTTGAAAATTTACAGAAACGTGACTGTCGGATACAATATATTTTTTATCTATTTGTTTGTATATATATACACATGAGACTGTAACAGTTTTATACAGTTGCAGCTTCGTATAAATGGCGAAAGAAGTGTTACTTACGCCAGATTTTCTGTGGAACTTTTACTTTTGAACAAACCCAACAAAATAATCTACTACCATAAGCTAGGGTGATCGATCCGGTCAATTCGGTTTTGATTTGGTTTTCTGTTTTTCGGTTTTATGTTAGATCATATCAATTATACGACCATTTATAGTTTTGTTTTAGATTTGGCTGTGGGTAATTTAGCTGGGACTAGCAAAATATTCATTGGATTGTGTTTTCATTTATTGATTAGTCAGGAAGAAAATGACAAATATCTAACCTTGTTCTCTTAGTTCAACAGCTTGACCTGCTTCATTTGCTGGGTGTTTTACCTCACTTTCTTATCTTACTTCACCTATTTGTGTGATTTAGCCAGCTCAATGTCTTACTTCAATTGCTTCTGGTGACTCGTCGTTGTGACACCGACATTTCTTGCTTCACGGGAAAAACATGGTGGGTAGCTTTGTGAATCAGTTCCGACCATTTTTTCTATAAATAGCTTAACCATTTTTTATTAGTTTCATCATAGAAAAAATCGCTGAGTGGGTAAATAAAGTAGTTAGAAATATATTTGATCAGTTTTAGAGGTCACTCGAAAAACTGCTGAGAAACCTAATGAAAAAGGCATAAGGTAAAGGTAAGTGGTTTGAACCCAAAATCATTTATCCACTTTAGTTTTTTGTTTGAAATCTAAATATAGTTTCTGTTTTTCTAACTAGTGTCGGACTATCCTAAAACCAAGATTTTGTATAGGAAACAGAAAAATTCAAAATGGACTATAAGCTCTCGTTGTCTTGTCTAGGAAAGGCCAAGACGAATTACAATTATGCTTATTTCTTTACTGTCAAACAAGTATGAGTGTGATTGATGCTTGATAATGGTGATGCTCGGTAATGATTGGTTAGAATGATCGGATCATGGTTGTTTAGCCAAAGTGGTTAGATATGCAGAATAATTATGATATGCATTAGCATTGTTATTAAACACTCAATAATACTATTATAATGTATTATGGAGAATATATATATGCTGGCCATTTGACAACCTAATGGTAGAAAAAAAACATGAAGAGATAGGATTGTAGTTTAGGACCATATACCGCATGACGATACGGTTTATTCGGGCATAGACGGATGTGTGTAAATGTGAATTAATAACCAACATATCTTATAGTATATGTGGTTATGGATTGGATGCTGCAAACTAAAATCTTGTGTTATATATCTCAAAAACAAAGTTTAAAATGTATATCTTCCCGAATTAAAAAATTTAAGTTTGTATATCTCCTAAATTATAGTTGGAAAGGTCATAATCCATGTAACTTGATTTACTATTTATCAAATAATTATTAACCACTAAAAATAATATTTAACAAATTAAACCAATTATAATAAACAAAACCTTCAAATCAAACCAATTGAATCTCATTTAATATTAAACCAAATTAAAATAATAAATTAATTTGGTTTTAGGTGGTTTGATATAGGTTTAATATATAAACCAATAAAATTAATACATATGCATAATTAGATCTTAAAGTTTTAATTTGATGAAACATACATTTTAAAATTTATTTTCGAAAATATATAACATTGAAGCTTTAGTTTGAGTTGTGGTGTTATATAATACTGGTTATGGAGAAATAAATCGTTTTGTCACAAATTTTTATTGGGTTTTGGTTTATGTATTATGGTTTGATTTGGTTCGATTTGATTTGGTTCGATTTTCCAGATCTTGTAATAACCGAACCAAACAGTTTATAAAAAGTTCGATTTGGTTTCGGTTGAAACTTGAAATATTTCTGTTTGTTTTTGTTGGTTTTTTCTTGGTCGCAGTTTTTTTCCAACACTTTGATGTTCTGTTTATTTAACTCGGAAAGATTACGACTCATACAAAGCTTTGTCGGTTCTGAGTTCTTATAATGGTGAAATTACTACAGAACCCAGAAGAAGTCTCGGACAAACTATGATCAGACACAGTTGAGGTCCGAAAGGAAAGACATGAGCATCACGAAACTTGTACGCTCCAATGCGTTTAAACCAATCCCAAACTTTGTCAGAAGCTCTCTACGTAACGCCTGCGTCGATTCAAATCAAAACACAGAGTCTCCTTACAAACCTAAGAAGCATCACATATTAGCCACAAATCTCATCCTTTCATATTTCGAAAAAGGCTTAGTCGAAGAAGCACGGTCACTGTTCGACGAAATGCCTGAGAGAGACGTAGTGGCTTGGACCGCGATGATCAAAGGTTACACTTCTTCCAACCACAACGCACGCGCTTGGGAGTGTTTCTGCGAGATGATTAGGCAAGGAACGGACCCGAATGAGTTCACACTCTCGAGCGTACTCACGTCTTGTAGAAACCTCAAGGTTTTGGCTTATGGTGGTTTGGTTCATGGGTTTGTTGTTAAACTCGGTATGGAAGGTTTTCATTATATTGACAATGCGCTAATGAACATGTACGCTACTTGTTCAGCTACAATGGACGCTGCTTGTTTGATTTTTCGAGGTATCAAGGTGAAAAGCGACGTCACTTGGACTACTCTAATCACTGGTTTTACACATTTGGGTGATGGCATTGGCGGTTTAAAGATGTATAAGCAAATGCTAATGGTAAAGTTGTTACATTTCTTACATTTTTGGTTATGTTTTTGGAGTAAGGTTTCAACATTATGATATATTTTTGTGTGTTCAGGAGGATGCAGATGTGACGCCTTACTGTATAACGATTGCGGTTAGAGCATCCGCTTCAAACGATTTGGTTACAACCGGCAAGCAGATACACGCGTCGGTGGTTAAACGCGGGTTTCAGTCTGACCTTCCAGTGATGAACTCTATATTGGACTTGTACTGTAGGTGTGGTTATTTAACAGAGGCGAAACGCTATTTCCATGAGATGGGAGAAAGAGATTTGATCACATGGAACACTTTAATATCCGAGCTAGAGCGATCAGACAGCAGTGAAGCTCTGCTCATGTTTCAGCGGTTTGAATCGCAAGGCTTTGTGCCAAACTGTTACACTTTCACAAGCTTAGTCGCTGCCTGTGCTAATATAGCGGCGTTGAACTGTGGCCAGCAGCTTCATGGAAGGATTTATAGAAGAGGGTTTAACAAGAACGTTGAGTTAGCTAATGCTTTGATCGATATGTATGCTAAATGTGGTGACATACCGGACTCTAAAAGAGTGTTTGGTGAGGTCGCAGAGAGGAGGAATCTTGTTTCTTGGACTTCGATGATGATTGGTTACGGTTCACACGGTTATGGACGAGAAGCTGTTGATCTTTTTGATGAAATGGTTAGGTCCGGTATTAGACCTGACCGGATTGTGTTCATGGCGGTTCTGAGCGCGTGCCGCCATGCCGGTCTAGTGGAGAAAGGATTGAAGTACTTTAAAGTGATGGAGAGTGAGTATGGGATAAAGCCAGATCAAGATATCTATAACTGTGTGGTGGATTTGCTTGGAAGAGCTGGGAAAATAGGTGAGGCTTATGACTTGGTTGAGAAGATGCCGTTTAAGCCAGACGAATCCACGTGGGGAGCGATTTTGGGAGCTTGTAAAGCGCATAAACACTCGGGGTTGATAAGCAGATTAGCTGCAAGGAAAGTTATGGAGTTGAAACCGAGAATGGTGGGGACTTATGTGATGCTTTCATATATATATGCAGCAGAAGGGAAATGGAGAGATTTTGCGAGAGTGAGGAAGATGATGAGGATGATGGGGAACAAAAAAGAAGCTGGTATGAGCTGGATCCTGTTGGAAAACCAGGTTTTTAGCTTCGCTGTGAGTGATAAAGCGTGTCCTAGTGTGGATTCTGTGTATTCAGTCTTGCGGTTACTGATAGAGGAGACCAGAGAAGCTGGCTATGTTCCTGACTTAGACTCTTAGTTCATGATCAAGAAGTTGGACCTTGAACATGATACACAAAGATGAAAACTTAGTTTTGTGGTTACAGTTGTCATTTAGTTTGATTCTCAACCCCCATTCAAAATGGTGTTTAAGACCATCATCATGCAAACGAGTATCAAGAGAGCTAAGATGCTTGACAAGAATGATAGTTTAAGAGCACAGAATCTGAAAATGGGTGAGAATCTTTCTTGATTTAACTACCATTACTGGACAAATCTCTTTATGCATAGATACTGTCATGGATAGTGGTCCTACTTACGAAAGAGCAAAGATCGCCATACCTCGTTGTAGATCAGGTATGGCTAACTTTGGTATCAGGACAATCTTAACCCGCGTCAATGGAACAAGTCTTGTTGGTCTATTTATAGCATAACTTCTCTGTCTTGTATTGTTAAATTGTTATAGCTTGCAAGAAACTTTAAAGAAATGGTTGGTTGAGAAGTACCCTCTGAGCTTTTTTCATTAAAGATGTACACATGGATCATTCATTTTAAAGTAGCTTTCTGTTGAAAATGTTAACATCAGAAGGTTCAGATCTAGACAACTAGAACCTAAGCTTTGCTTGTTCATAGGTTTTTGAAGGATATTCCGGTTTATTGTGGTTTAGTGTGGAAAATAGGATCTTAAATCTTATTAATGTAGAAATTTAAGCAGCAGAAGCAGAAAGTATTACATGATTAAGATAATTAAAGAGAGAGAGAGAGAGAGAGAGAGAGTTTAAGCAACTAAGCATCTCTGATTGCAACAGCTTCTTTAACCTCAGTGCTTCCATTGTTCTTCTCCATTGCAGCCTTCTCAACCTCAGGAACCACAAAAGCCGAAACGGGGAAAGTCCTGGACAGACCAGTAGGTGTCCTGAAATTGATCTTCCCTGAGCTTGTTGGGTGCTCCAAGGCAAGCTCATTGAGAGTGACCCAAATAAGAAGCTCCTTGGCCTTAACACCGGTCAGCTTCTTGATCTTTCCGACTTCCACCATCGCGGTGACCTCAGTGCCGTAAGAGACAAGTTTCCCAATGGCTTCGAATTTGTGAGTGATGCTCTTCTTCTGCTTGAGCCACACAACACCTGTTTCTCTGTCGTAACCAACCTCTTCTATGTCCTTCAATGGCAATAACCCATTAGGCATATTAACTTCCTTAAGGAACTCCTTCGTCTTCTCGCGGCATAACTCATCTCCTGTGTATTTCTCTGCCCTGGCTCTCACTTCATCTGTAACCAAACCCATTTCTCTGGTTTTTTTTTGCCTTTGTTTTTGTTTTTAAGATCTTTGTCTTTTGGTTATCAGTTGTCTCTGTTTGCCTGTTCATTTATACGTGGTGTGGCATGGAATTACCCTTGCATTTTATATTTAATTACGGAAAATGCCACTGACATTTATTACATGTGTCAAAGCATGAATATGAAAAGTTTCTACAAACGGTTCTAAAGTCAAAGATTAAAAGACATTGGGATATGAAAATCATAACGCAATTTGAGTAAAGAAAGTAGTTGATCCAATGCCTTAACTTTGTGTCTTTAATTTGTAACTTAAATCTGCAAAAATTGGAATACTATCAAATTACTTCAAATGATCATTCATATCTTTCGAACCTATCCACGATTAAATTAAGATTATCCCATACCATTTAATAAAATTTAACATTATAGGTGGATTAAATTGTTAGGTGGAATTTAAAATTTGGAGCATTGTATTGAAATGGAAAAAGAAAAAAAAAATGTGATGCATTGTATAGGTCTTTAATGGTTACAGTTGAGCAGATTTATGGCCTAAATTAAAGTGACTTGGGTGAGGAGACAAACATCACAATATATCACCAATAATATATCGACACGTGTCGAATCTGATTTTTTTCATTTATAGGTAGGACGGTCACCTTATTTAATCGCATCGGTTACAACTTGCATATGTAAGAAAAAATTCAGTAACAAACATAAAGTACATGAATCAATGGTTTCATATGCAAAGATATTTTCGAGACTGCAAAATAAACAACATAAGTCTAGACCAAGCTGAAAAGTGAAACACATAAAGTTATGTAAGACTGTTAAAAAAGTCAAAATGTATGATACAAATTACAAAACTACTTGATTTTTGGTCCCAAAATGAATAATAATAATAAAAAAAAAGCTAGATGAATGTTGCATTATAAATTTTATAACAGTAAATCCTAAAATTAAGCATTTCCTCAAAATACAGATTCTACTGCCATATATATATTCATGCAGATATATTTCTATTTGTTCAATTATTAATAAAAATTATACTATGAATTTAGTATATATGTTGTAGTTCAAGTATTTTTAACTTTACATCTTAAAATGAACTATTTTCCTTAAATAGATTATACGGCCATATCCTTTCATAAGATACATGCCTATTTATTCAATTATTAAAAATAAGTATTATGAATAAAAGTTACGTTCATGCTCTTACAGATTGATGGATGAACATACCATAGACTGACAGAAGTATATGTTGTCGGTCAAGTTTTTTAACTATACATCTTCGAATGAGCTATTTTCCTTAAATCCAGATTCTACGGCCATATCCATTCATTAGATATATTTATAATTATTAATCAAAGTTAGGTTCATGCTTTTATAGATTGATGAGATAAACTTACCATACATCAATAATTAATTCATGAACTTAAGTTACATTCCTGCTTTGATAAACTGGTGAGATATACATGCTATATACCAATAGCTAATATATGAGCTAAAGTTACATTTATGCTTTGATAGATATGTTAAGATAATCATACCAATACCATACACCAATAGTTATTTCATGGACTTAAGTTATATTCATGATTTGATAAATTGGTGAGATATACATACATACAGCGATAACTATTCCCTCTTCCTATTTCTCTCTACTCTCTCTCATATTTTTCTAATTTTTCAGTCAACTGCTACAAATTAAAATTACTCTAACTAATATATGAACTAAAGTTGCCTACATGCTTTTAATAATTGATGAAATAAACATATAATATACTAATAATTAATTTTAGATAAAACCGTAAATTCTTGCATAGAAAACTGTTTATGGAGTCATTGTTCGTGCAACTGTTTAAAATTGTATCTATTGTATGTAATTAAATTTGATCACTGATTTTTTTGAATAATATAATGATGAATATATAATAGATGATAATAACTAGTAATTAATTTACTGAAATGATAGAATAATATTGTTGATAGAGAATTATTTTAGTATTTATAATTTAATAGGGAAAACGTTTCAACTCTTTTTTTAGATGAATTTCCACATTCATATAGATAATATTATTTATTGGCAAGATTTCATGCTTAGTAAATACATGACCTTATTTAGCTATAGTATATAGAGTGATTGTGAAATCAATTAAAAGTTACATTTTTTATATAAAAAAAAAAGAAACACATAAACCATCACCATAAAAGCACTAAATATGGTCTAAACCTTCATTAAACAAATAACCGTTCTCTAAAAAAGAAAAAAAAAAGATTATGATTAATTATTAGTAGTTTAATGACCGTTTGACTTTATCTACTGTTTTTTTACGGTAATAAATTGATGTATTTTTCTTCCTAAATTTCAACTCTGATTGAATTCACAATCACCCCAAATACTATTCGTAAATATGATCATGTATTTATTAAGATTGAAATATTGCCTACTACCAACTGATAATCAACAGTATTGATGTGGCGTTACCACACTGAAGTCCACTGCCAAATCAATCCATGACGAATCCACAGTCATAAACTAACCCATTTATCTACGAACGTACCATTCGTCGTTCTCACAAGAAAAAATGGTATAGGTTAACTATCAGGACTTATTCTCTTAATTTATCTTAAGTGTTTCTTTTTCAAATTTATTTTTTGGATGCTTATTGTGCTTATTTCTAGAATCTTGGTGAATAACAATTACATCATCCTCCTCTTCATCATCACGGGATTGATGTCGTTAACCAAACATAACTTTTTTAAATCAACGCAACATTATTATTTAGTGCTTTGTATTTTTTATATATTGTTCTTTTATATCTTTGACATTCAACCGACTTGTCTATGTTCAGAACTGTTTTTATGGACGGTGTAATTAAATATATGCCAACTATATATTTAAATCACAACTCTCCAACCATTACCTATATGTGATTCGATTTAACTGTGTTGGTGGTGGATAAATAGCACTCCTAAATTAGCCTTACCTAATTTCATATCGATTCATTAATAAAGACAAAATCTATTTTGGCCTATTAAACAGATTTATCGAGTAATTCGGCTGCATAACTTACGAAGAACCTAGATGAAATGACACGTCTATATGAACAGTAATCTATAGAGAAGAACTTGATCTATTGTTCGTACAGTCGAACACCCATACATCAACCAGTCGATTACAGTAAAATTAGTTCCTCGACCATGTCGCCTAACCAGTCAGCCGAGCCGCTCCCTCAAGCTACAATCATTATCACTAGCAACCAGAAAAGTCCACGATGATCTCATGTCGAAAAACTCCACTGACATATCAAAGACAAAGAACGTGACATAGCCTTTAAGGTCCACCAAGCGACCAGCTTGGCCTCCATAATCGATCGTGTACTAAAAATATGCAGAACACTCCATTCTGAATTACTAACACTTTGGTTCTTCACCCGTGAAAAATCAAATTTCCCATTAATTACGAAATTTGAACCCTCATTAGTATATAATCGTGTTCAGTATAGAAATGGGTAGGCCTGGGACTTTAATCTGAATCCCGAACCCGAACCCGAATCCGATCCGAAATATCCGAATCCAAACCCGAAAAAAAAATTCAAAAAATCCGATCGGTTTTTATTTGTCTAAACCCGAAAAACCGAAATCCGAATAAACCGATCCGAACCTGACCCGACCCGAATTCGATAAATAAATTTTTAAAACTCAAACGCTTTCTATTTGTCTAAACCCGAAAAACCGAAACCCGAATAAACCGAAACCGAGCCAGAAATACCCGAATCAAAACCCTAAATACCCGATTTTTCCGATTTTTTTATTACATTGGCCATTGGATACTTCGGTTTTTAAAAAACCCAAAATACCCGAACCCGAAATATCTGAATCCAAACCCGAAATAAAACTCGATAGGATTTGATATAAAACCTGAAATCCGACCCGAACCCGATTAGTAAATTTAAAAACCTGAACGGGTTATATTTGTCTAAACTCAAAAAAACAAAATCTAAATAAACTGAACCAAACCCGACCAGAAAACCCGAAGTCCCAGCCTTAAAAATGGGACCAGTTCACTTTTCTCCTGAAGAACCAAACACCATATATTATCAGCTCTTCGTTGAAAACTTGATGAGTAATGTCAATGAGTTGTTTTTCCCGGCTGGAGGTAAACTCAATAAACAACTACTATCAACTATATAATGTGTTTTGTAAGCATTACTCCATATACATTCAAGAAGGGGTGTCTGAAGCCGATCTTTACATTCTGGCTCAAGGCCAAAAAGAATTGATACTATCAACCGAGTTAAGGCAGTACTATCTCTCATAACAGTGGCTGAACAAAAAAAATGCTATCTGTATTTTGTAACAAAACATATTCTGATGTGAATCCGGTTTCCATAATAACATAAAACTTAACAAATGACAAACGTTTTATTCATCAAAATGGAGGAAGAAAAAACATACATTTCTAAGAGTGCCGACTTCAAAAGATAAGTGGAGAGGAAAATGCCATGAACCTCATTAGTATTACGACAAGGATTGCAAAAATACAATCGAGGGAAAAAGGCAATCAAATATCACATCAGTGATGCACAACTTCACAGTTGCACCGACAATAGATCAAGTATGTTCGAAATAACCAACTATCTATCCTGCCATTACCTTCATCTACAAGAGGTCTTCTTCTCTAAGTTCTAGTAAGACGAGATCAAGGCGCTCGGCTCATCAAGAAACGTCAGACAACAAGGAAGTACTTGACCTAATGAGGAAAGAACGTATAAAAAATTGAGTCGTTTGTTACATTATTTAGATCAAGAGAAGTTGGCCAACTAAACATGGCAAAATAATCTCGATCTTGGTTAAAAGAGACAGATTTCTATAATATGATCAAAAGCACCATTATCAAAATCACATCAGTGAGATCTTTCTTACGGGACAATTTATCGGATCCATTCTTTCCACACTTCTATATGAGAACCTTCCACTAATCAGAAGTCAACCCTGGATACGAGGATGAATTAGAGCTTGTTGCATGAGAAACTATAGCTTGAACGTGACCACAACCATAATTGCTTGAATCAAAACCGTGTTGTTGCTGCTCCACATAAAGACACATGTTGAATGACTTGCAACTCTTTCCACATGGTCCAAAATAATACAACACGGATTGTCCACTTCTTTATGTGAGGCTACTTAAGCTTTCATTTGATTTACATAAATTTTTTTTCCCATCGACAAAACATTACTTTAAATGATTCAAAGCTGGTGAGCATGCGACATATATGTCACCCTGGGCTTCATATTTGGTTCGATGGAAACTCGGATCTATCCAATAATCATATACACGTAGGAAACTAACTTTCCAAATAATATTACACGTTTTTAATATAATTTTTTATATAATTTGATCAATTATTAAATAAAAATAATTAACAATAATAATTTTAATTCATTAAGACGCTCAAAAAGCACATGATTTAGGCATCAAAATTTATTAAAATTTTAGGACATCATATATTTCACAAGTGTCCCTTAGTATAGTGATTTGAAGCTGTTTTTCTAAGCCTTGAGTTGTGGGTAAGGTTCAATTCTCGTCTGTGATAGAACATCATTTTTATTGTACGCTTTAGACATTAAATATGTTAAGGTTCCGAGTCTGATAATTAACTTGAGCACGACATGTAGGAAACTTATAAATTATTGTTTCTTCAATATCTCAAGCATACACAGAATATAGTGCAACTTTATCTACTTTCTCACAACAGTTTAGGTGTTTATTCGAAGAGCACGCTCTGATACTTCGTAAATTTAGATTTTGATATTGAACTTTCTTATTTATTAAAAACTCCACAAACAACGAAGTCTGTTGAATAATCCTAATAGAGAAATATATTCTTATCTCAACAGAAAACTAAATGTTTACTTTTTACTGCATTAAAAATTATAACCACGTGAATGTATCTCCAACAAAATTTAATCACATATTATAGGTAACAGTTGAGGACTCATCTTTACAATACCATACTTGAATTTGGAGTAGACAAATGCAAAATGTTCTCTCCTTACAGATTAGGTAAAAACCCAAACTTGTTCCCGAAGCATAAAAAGAGCCCTTCTTGTCATTCATCGCTACTAACATTCGCTAAAGAAAATCTCTGTAATGATCACTGTTTGAGCAAACGAACATGGCCTTACTATATATGAATCCGGAAACCTTTCATTTTCGCAATTTCTTTTCACGTATAATTTCGTAAACTAATCACAAAAGACCCATGTATTGATTTTGTCGTCATTTGTTTATACAAAGAAACAATATAATAATTTGGCACAAACGAATTTAATTATCAGGAGCTCAAAAGTCTCAAGAGTTTGACTGGAAAAAGAAACCGTAGCAAAAAAACTACAGTCTGACGTCAAACTCTCCAGCGCGTGTCTGAGCACGAAACCCTTTGTACAAACGAGGGAGAGTTTGAAGATCAAGTTTCTCGATTCTTAGGCCAGAAAGAGCAATGCCCATTATCTTAAACCCGAGTTTGAATGTCGGATACACATGAAGCCGTTCTAACCCTGTTTCAAGCGCTAGCGTCCCCGACAAACATGGAGTCTTGTCCTTTGGGATTCTCCCTATTGTCCATGTACAAGTCTGCAAACATAGTCTCAGATCAGAAAGGAAAGTTTCCAAATCCGGAAACTGAACTCATAAGCAAAAGGAAGATATATTTTACCTGGTTCGAGAGGATGGTTACAGTTCCATGATTTGATGAGAGATCTGCTGATAAAACACAATGAGGAAGCTGAAAACTCAATGTTATGGACTCAATCGTCTTCCCAGGGTCGCTTCTGATCCCCACTAACACGCTAACTCGACATGTGCCGGAATCTGATGTTATTTGAGGCTTTACATATAAAGGTGTGTTCTTCAGCTTCTTCACCCTGAATTGCCCAACAAAGAAACCAAGACATTAGAAACTAAGACGTTATTAAGGTGTAAGAACAAATCAACAACGAACCTGTAACTCATGAGCTTGAACTGTCCATCTGGAGGGACAAAGGACAGAACTTGATGAGATTCCCAAGGTCTGAAGCGGACACACGGGTGGAACCTAATGTCTTCTAGGACCGACGGATTTGCAAAGGACAATGTCAAATCCGGAAAACCAGTGAGCTGGGAACTCATTTGGACTTCACCATAAACCTCGCACTTCACCAATTCTCCATCCCTGAATCAGTGTTTTCAAAAGTTAAGTTTAGATGCGATGAGTCTTGAAGGTTAAGTGAATCATCTTCAGGTACAAACCTGTTAACGATTGCATCCATTTCTTCAACGAGGTCGACATAGAGTTCGTTGCTAGAGTACTTTGGATCTGTTGGTCTCCACGGAACACAAGAGCCAGTCCCACTCGGGAGCGTGTCACTAACATTGGAAGCATTTCCCGTTACAACACTCAACATTTTGCTGACTATATTCGGTGGAGCTATCATTTCTCTCAGGATGCTCGGTTCTGTTGTGAGAGGGAAACCATTATCGATCATCTCATCCAAAAGCTACAAGTCACAAATTTGTGTAACTTTTCAGTTTAAAGCAATCCAAGAAAGGGTAAGGCCATACCAAAAAAATAAACTTGGACATACACAAAGGAGCTATGGATCTCACATTGTTAATCTCTCAGGTAAAGCAAACCAAAGAAACAACTAGAAAATAAATTAAGGACAATTCAACACAGTAAACCTCATCACAATGATGTATTTTCCATAACAATTAGAATCCACGTGGCCTCTTAGTTCCTCGATCACTCATAAGGTGGCAAATGTTACAATTTTCTCTTTTGTCAAAAGCAATCCAAGAACAGTGAAAGAAGAAAAATATGAGGACACTGCGATGTTAGCAGTAAAAACCAGAACAATACAACAAACCTTTGCAACTAACTTCAAAAAGAAAAAAAAAAATCGACAACCAAATAGTTGATTAAGCACTAAAAGAAACACTGTAAATTTCTCCTAAAATGTTTATTTTTGGTCACAACATGCGCACAAATGGTGAACTTAAGTAACAATTCAGCCACAAGACAAACAATACAGCACATAGGAGCTAGAGTGATGAAGTGCATAAAACCATAATTGGCATCATAGTCTCGGTTTATAAAAAGAAGGAATAATGTGGCTGGCTAATAAACTACATACTGTTTTAACAAAGGTACCTCATAGACAATGATGAAATTATCCTTAACGAGATCTTCGTTTAGCCCGCCAAGGTAATCAGACAGAACATCAGCTACTCTGCAAAGAAACTAAAACTTCACAGGGTTACAAAAACACAAGATTGGAATCTACAAAGGAGAGAAGAGGCCAAAAAGATTCACCTCGATTGCCATCAACGGCGGCATTTCAACTTGACTGCAAGCGAGGAACGTGATGCCATCACGAACTATTTGAAAAAGGTAATGTGTTGGTGAAGCAATTACCGGAAGTGACTGTCCAAAAAAACAAAGCATAAGACACAGTAAAGTCAAGTTGAATCAAGAGCAAGAGACGAACCCAGAAGTTAAAAAGTCTTGAAATTTGGACAAAACTAAAGGGCATGGAAATGAAATGATTAAAGATTAAAACTTGTTGAAATCAGACAAATCTAAAAATCAACGAACGAAATTACACAGAATTGTAAGAAGAACAATCGAGAAGAGAAGCTACTGAAGTACCTTAAAGGAATCGCCTTGAGAGACAGATTGATCCCAGAACCAAGCACATATGGATCGATCGACGCGGTGACCAGTAAGCTGCTTCTCCAGCATTACCTCTCTAAGATCACAAGACAAAAAAAACACGAACAAGGTCAAGATGAATAAAAATTGTAACTTCTCAGACTGAATTTTCAGAAAAGATTACTCACCCGGAATCGGAGAGGAGAAATATGCACTGAAGCATCTGTGACCTATCTCGATGCGAACGAATCTGCGAATGCTCGCTCTCTTCTCTTCTTCCTCTGTCGATTTTAGTTCGTGTTTGTGATTTTGTGATGGGAATAGAATACTCTGGGCAAGTCAGAGGCTTCCAATATCTCCATTGATGGGGAAACAAAACGAACACTTCATTTGATCGGGCTTTTCCCTACTACCATATTATGGGCTTTTGTGTTTAATCAAGGTTCTTTAATTACATATATTCGGCTATTTAGTCGAAAGGCTTAATAATATATACTTTAAGCTTTTGTTTCAGAGTTCTTTAACGTTAACGGTTATCCCTTCACCACCTTCGAGAATATTAGCGGTGGCGTTAGGCGTATCAGACTTATAAGTCTTACTCATATATTTTTAATTTTCGAGTTAGATTTGTTTGATTTTTTTTGTTCAGTTCGGTTCAAATCAGGTTTTATTCGATTTCCCAAAATATTTAAAAAAATCAGAAAAACTACGTAAAATTATCCAAAAATATTTGAAAGTATCCAAATTATCCATAATGTCCGGAAAAAACTATACAAACTACCCACAAGTATTCAAATAAACCGAAAACTATACTACCAAAACTGCCCGAACTCACCAAAATTACTCAAAAGTATCCAAATCACCCTAAATAGTTAAGTTAGATAAATAGTTAATATGTTTCATCAACTTCGGATTTTTTGGGTACATGTTCATGTTTCGGTTTGGATTGAGTATTATCTGATATCTGAAATACCTAATTGTAAGCCCCATTCGAATATTTTACTAGATCCAAAATAGATCGGTTTTTGGTCGGATTTTGGGTTCAGTTTTAAACGCTTAGTCCTAAGCCATTTATATACATTTTTTTATTACTTAGTCTTTTCTACAAATTTTCTGACTACTTAGCCATTTTTATACATTTCTGATCCTGAATGTCACATATGGTCCAAAGCCACTCAGCCCCCAAGGATTCCTCATGGTTGATATATCATAGTTTTTATGGGTTTTTGACTGTGATATAGGTCTTGTATATAGAGTATTTTTAGTATTTTTGGAGTCTCTTAGATTTTTATACAGGTTCAGGTACATTTGAAGCTTATTTGGAGATTACAGATCATTTTAAAGCTATACAGGAAGTTGTGCATAAAAGTTCAACTCGGAAATTACTTTTGGAGTTGGTGTCGGTCGACCACCAATCAGTCAGATAATTTTCACACCAGTTTTCAAAGTTCTGAAGAAAATGAAATTTTCCAAACTTTTCCTTATTTGCAAATAAGTCATTTTCGCGTTTTTAAGCTATATATAGGATTTTAAGGTTATTATTTAGACCACTTTTTATTTTATTCAGAGAGAGTTGTAGTAGAGTTTAGGAGAAAAGAATCTGAACTCCTTCAGAAAAGATTTTGAACTCCCTTACTTCTTCTATTGATTTCTTTCATTCTTTCTATTCAAATTATGATTTGTGTTTCATTGATCAAGTCTAAATAGTCTGCTTGTTAGGTTTAGGATTTTTTCAAGGGTTTATGATGAATTGCTAGATTGATTTGATTTGTTAAGCTAATATCATTAGAGTTCTTCATCTGGATTGTGCTTACTGCTTATTCTAGTTTAACTACCTAGAATATGATATTTGATTAATTGGTAGACACGAAAGTGTGATTGGTTTCTTGAACTATCTTAAACGAGCAAAATAACAATCCACAAAAAAATTTGGTTTAGGAATTTTGCGAACAATTGAACCTGATCTTTAATGTTTGTTTGAACTGATTGAATTTGCAAAGAAATTTAAGATTCTAGGTTTATACATAGATAATCTCTGTTGCGAAAACTAGTTGGTTTTATAATTGTTTTTCAAGTTATAGAACGGTTCTTAATTAAGTTCTAACATTTGTTTAAATCTGCAATTATGAATTACCTTAGAATCTTTCTAAGTCTAGTTTTTTCTCCTCATTGAATTTACACCGATTTATTATTGCATTGTTTTCTTATTTACAATTATTTGTCTAGCTTAATTCGAAACAACAGGTCTGACATAAGTTTATGCTTCTGTGATTCTGTGCACTTGCAGGATAGCTTTAGGATTAAAACTCGAGTATATCAATGGTTACGGCCAAAAACCACTTGACCTGAAGGCCACTTATGGTTTGAAGCCTACTATTCAAAAATCTTCACTGTCCAAATTCACACGATCCAAAGATCCCTCACAGACCAAAACCAACAAACGCATAATCTATATTTTCTTTATCTAATCTAGTTTTTAATTCATTTCCTTAAAACGATTTCTACTTAACATGCCATTGTTATCTAAGGTCAAATTCACCATTTTCACATAAACATCTCAACCTAAACATGTCATCATCAATCTCAATCTAACATGTAAAATCCTAAAAGTGTTACGAATGTTCTTTGATCCTTGAAAAATCACCACCATATAATGAAAAACAAACTTTCCATAAACACCCTAACAAGCCACAATTAACGAAATTATAGATAAAAAAAGATTTATAATATTGTGTTTCCACCAATCACTCTCTCACTTTGTTTGAATTTAACGATTAAAAAAATTTGAAATCGTTGGCAATATCTGGCCAAGAAATCATGCACTCGTTCTCATTTGATTGTCTTTCTTGGACTTCTCACTCGTGGAACCCGTTTGTACTCTCACTTCTCTCAAACACTTGTTTTAATGAATTATGTGAAAAATGATAACTCAATAGGTCTTTACATAGGATTTCACGAGCTTTTCCACCAAGTTGGGCACTTAATATCCTTATTTTATTCGATTCTATCTCTTTTAATTGTCTAACTCATACATTCCTTAACTGATCTCGCATACCCAACTTTCCTTAATTTCTTAGACTCCAGATGATCCTTCGTTTGCTTACGATCACTCAGCCCCTACCGAAATTATTTTAAGTGCTTACGGCACATTCGACACTTGGTTAGAATTCAACTTAATTATTCCATTATTAAGGGATTACAAGTGTTTAAACTCTTAGAAAAATACAACTTCCTTACAGACGAACTCCTTTGAACATCGTCTCATTGAATGTTTTACATATGGAGGAAGAGGTCATTATGCCTTAAACTGGTCGGCGACTAGCTCGTCACCACCGACCCGCTTAAAAACTCTCCATGTAACCCATACTAACATCCGTGAATTGAAAGAGTACTTGATGAGATAGAACCAATACAAAATCAAGCGAACTCGGTTGGAAAAGGAGAAAGTAACCTAGGCCCTGTTCGTTTGGTGAGGAGGATGAAATTTCTAGATGCAGCGTCTGAGCGCAGTAATTAGACGCAGCATTCAGACGCTGTTCATTTGCGATTTTGGTTCATGTGTCCAGAAATTGTATCTTGATGCAGTTATGTTCGTTTTGTATTTCTTTATTTGTATCTGGACGCGTTTTAAGTCAAATGACCAAAAACTCCTTGTTTTTTTCTTTTGGTGTAAACTTATATATAATGATATTCAAAAATGAAGTTAATTCATCCAAACTTATATTTATTTTTAAATAAAACAAACATAACCAAAAATACTACTTAAAAATCATATTATAAAATGAGAATTTGCGGTTTTGACCAAAAACCGAGATTTTGCGGTTTTAAAGGAAAAGAAAGATTTTGTAGTTTTAACAGAAAAACAAGATTTTGCGGTTTTGGCGGGAAAAGAAGATTTTGCAGTTTTGGCGGGAAAACGAGATTTTGTGGTTTTGCCGGAAAATCGAGAATTTGAGGTTTTGACAGGGAAAACGAGATTTTGTGGTTTTGATGGGAAACTAAGATTTTGTGGTTTTGACGGGAATACAATATTTTGCGGTGTTGGCGGAAAAACGAGACTTTGCGATTTTGGTGAAAAAACAAGATTTTGCGGTTTTGACAGAAAACAAGATTTTGCGGTTTTGACAGAAAACAAGATATAGCGGTTTTTTATGGAAAACGAGATTTTGTGGTTTGGATGAAAAAACAAGATTTTGCTGCTCTGATGGAAAAATGAGATTTTGTGGTTCTGGCGAGAAAACGAGATTTTGCGGTTTTGGCGGGAAAACAAGATTTTGCGGTTTTTGGTGAGAAAACAAGATTTTGTGGTTTTGGCGGAAAAATAAGATTTTGTGGTTTTTGCAAGAAAATGAAATTTTGCGATTTTGGCGGAAAACGAGATTTTGCGGTTTTGGCGGGAAATATTGTGATAGTGTCTTTGATAAAGAAAATATTATTTTGTAGTTTTTATAAAAGAAAACTATTTTTATTATTTTAAAGGTAAAATTATAGTTATAAGTAGAGGTATTTTCGGTTTTTATTAGTTTTGGATGAGTTTACTTTAGCCAGACGCACCAAATTAATTGATCCAAAAATCCTGATTTTTTTGGATGAGTTTTGAAAACTCATCTGGATACTGCATCAAGTTCATGCTCTTAATTAGCATTAAACGAGCATCTGCGTCCAGATAACGCGTCTAACTCATTAAACGAACATGGTTAATGGGAAAGAAGAATATGAGGAAGTTCCATTTCAGAATTTCCACAATATTCGCCAAAGATTTCCATGACTCCGAAAATCAGCTGGTGGCACGTTTTAATGCAGGTTTAAGGTTACTATTGCAGAACATGTTAAACCAATTTGATCTCGTCTCATTCTCTGAAGTGCATCAACGAGCTCTAGTCATTGTCTTGTTTTTAAGTGGGTTATTATGTATGGACTGTCCTTACGAAGGATCGCATGCCCACATGATCATATAACAAGTTAAACTCTACAAAGATTTGGACCATTCGAGATTCTGGAATGCATCAGTGACAATGTCTACTGACTCCACCTTCCTCCTGATATCATATACAGTTTTAATGCTTGCTATCTGTTTATTTTCTTCTTGCATATCTTGTTTCTGATTCGTGGATGAATCTCTCAAGACCGGAGAGTCATGATGCAACAATCTTAAAAATTGTTTAACGGCTACAAACGCTTTGGATATTGGCTCCAGTTTTGGTTTAAAAAGTTTAGGAACATAATTTTCTTATTAGAATTTTACGGTAATTAAAAACTTCTTTCATTTTTCATATATGTGAGCGATCTTTACAAAAGATGTAATCATTCTTGTCGAAAATATAGTGATAAAAAGAATAAATAAAGAGATTTTGTTATTATTTTATTTTTTAGCTTTTTTTCTAATTTTGATCATAAGAATATGTAATTCTTTCGTTACATTACACGGTTGACTTAAATTTCGTTACGCTGCACCAGAAAAACCTTCGGATTGAATAGTTGTATATTTTTTTGCAAAATTATAAAACTTGGTAAATTGGTGATAATAATTTTAATTAGTAATATATATTTAAATATCGTGAAATTGAAAAGATATATATGAATAGTAATGATTTCTTTAATGAAAAATTATAATCTGCACTATTAACATTGAGACAATAATGCAACTATTTTTAGATAAATTTGGTGTAGGTTGATTTTTCTATCTGAAAAAATTAGTGTAGTCTAGCATCATTCTATATGTATGAATAAATTTAATAATGTCTTCGACATGTGCCACCATATTATCTCATCGAGATCTCCCATATTAGCTAGGGCAATGTGTAGTGTATTCGTTAGGGCAAAGTGCAGAAAATAGTAGTATATTGTTTTTTCTTCCACGAGGTTTCATTGTTTTATAATAACTAAACTCAACAACGTAAACTCATGTATAATTGACATTGACATATATATAAATAATCTCACGTAAAACGTTTTGCTTAACAATTCAATAATATTTGCAACATCGAGATCTACCACACAGCCATACACCGTAAGTTTAGCTAGGGCAATGTGTAGAAAGCAAAAATATTTTTTTTTCCACGAGGCTTTCAATGTTTTATAATAATAACTAAACACAACAAAGTAAACCTATGTATCTGAGGCTGTCTATATAAGTGTACTAAAGCAGTACCTAGCTATAAGCAACAAAATAAATCTCAAAAAATGGCTAGTCAAAATTGGAGTTTAGGTTTCATTTTCCTCGCTCTCCTCTTCATCACTTCCTATTCGCGATCCGCTGAGTTCCTCATTCAAGAGGTTCTTTTCTTTCCATTTTGGTTTAATTCTTGTCTTCTTCTTTTTTCAGCATGCATATTTCTTTCCTTTTTTGGTCAACTTTATACTAAAAATAGTTTTTAACAATGGAAAAAAACACATGCAGGTCACAGAAGGCAAAGGAACCAAGTACAACCGTTCATACAGTCTGAATGCGAATCTTGGTACACTTGTTATCTAAAATAGTTTTTCTATCAATTTTAGAGACTGAAACATGTTTCCTCAATTTCTTTAAAAATCCCGTTGATAGGAGTGACAAGAGTGTTAAGAGAAGAGCGACCATCGAGTAAGATAGTGACAATAACAAGCTTCTCCGAGGTAAAGGGGAACTCCGAACCCTACGAGTCCTCTATTTTCGAGGCAGCTGGTTACAAATGGTAAATATATACTTAAACTCTTTTCAACTTATTTACGTATTTTTTATCCCTATTTTGATGGAAATGAAATATTAGGAGATTGGTTTTGTACGTGGTTGGTAACAAAAACGATGGAGGAAACAATCATGTTTCACTTTACGTGAGGATCGAAGAAGACACAGCATCTCTTCCCAAGGGATGGGAAGTCAATGTTGATCTCAAACTCTTCGTCCACAACCCGAAGCTGCACAAGTACTTGTCTGTTACAGATGGAACTGTGAAGCGATTCAACGATGCTAATAAAATGTGGGGATACGGACAATTGATTCCTCTTTCAACATTCCACGACACAACCGAAGGGTACATCGTGCAGGACACTTGTTCTTTTGGTGCTGAGATCTTCGTCATTAAACCAGTCGAGCAACAAGAGAAAGTCACATTCATATATAACCCTCCAAATAGTGTTTTCACTTGGAGGATACAACGTTTCTCTACCTTGGAAAATAAAGACTATTACTCAGACGATTTTCTAGTTGGAGCCCGATACTGGTTAGTACTTTTCTCATCATTTTATACTAATATTTTGCATATATTTTGAACTAATATCGAATGTTATGTGATGATTTCCAAGTGTAATAATGATTTTTTGTTTAATGTATAATCAGGAGATTAGGATTTAACCCGAAAGGATATGGAGAAAATCTTCCAATCTTCCTATATGCTCAAGGATTTAAGCCAAAAGCAGTTGTTACAAACACTTACGGAGGGGGTTATCTACGGTTAAAGAATCAACGAAGCTCTAACCACAAACAAATCTATTGTAAGAAACCTAACGAAAAAAAAATGTTTATTACTAGGCGGGAAAATCAGTCAATGGAACTAATAAATGATATAAATTGTTATTTTTATTTCTTTTTTGCAGCTGCTGCTTGGTACCCGATTTACAGCGGTTATGGTGTGGGAGTGCACAGTATCATATCGTTGAAAGATTTATACGATTCATCCAAAGGATATTTGGTGAATGATTCCATTGTCTTTGAAGTTGAAATGGTCAAGGTCTCTGTTACCAACATCGTCCCCGTGTAATGGTCTCTACTTCTCGTCATCGATCAAATAACTTTATGAATAAAGAGACGTTTGATGAGCTTCTAATAAGACCAAGTTGTTGATGATGCTTATGATGTAATTGTTATTTCTGTTCTTCGAGTTTTTCTTTTTCTGCTTTGTTATGAATAAAATGAAGCTCTCTTGGATTTGAAATTATTGAAAGATGTTAGAGAAACTTGAAGTGTTTAGTACGTTATATGGATAACTGAACTTACTCGAAAACGTATATAAGCTTTTAAATCGAACCAAAAAGAAATCAAGCTAACCAATTTTTTTTTTTTTTTTTAATTTGATATCAAAACCAATATCATATATTACATTACTTATTTTGGTTCTCTTTATCTACTTTTGAACATTGACTAATCACTAAGCTGTATTTATAGCACTTGAGAAGGAATCGTATTACATACATTAATTTGAACCCCGATCTGAAAATGTACATGTGCTGTCAAAAATCTCATCAAAACCTCTCTACTTCAGTTTATCTCCTCTCGTAAAAACCACACTACCATCTTGACAGGTAGCCCTCCGATTAGTGACTCACCCAAATCGAACCAAAATTTTTGGATTTTGGTTTAAGTTCGGTTATAGATTATAAACCGATCAATACATTTACAAAATAAATTTGGCTATCAATTCAGTTTGGTAATTAGTTAGATCGGTTAGTTTTGTTTAAAAAATAACCAAATTATATCGAGTTATATCAAACCAAAATCATATTTACAATTTTGAACCAAACTAACCGAACTAACTGAATTTAACCGAAATAATTAATTTAATCGAAATAAATGAATTTAACTAAAATTTAACCAAAACTGAAAAACTTGGATTTACTTCAACAGAATATTTGTTAATCGAACTGTAAATCTGGGTTCAGTCAAACTCGGGAGTGGGCCTCAAGCCCATCTCAAGCCTATATATGCAAATCAAGTCGTCACGTTTAAAAGCCCATCAGGTCTTCGCGTGTGATAAGGGATAAGAAAAAGCTGTTACAGAGAGAGATCGTAAGACGAGAGAGAGAAAGAGACTTACCTGAAGAACTGGATAGAGAGATAGGAATACACCATTGTTGCTGGTTTGAGATCATCAAAGCCGATTCATCCCTGCATTTTCTGATCTTGTGGATTCTCATTCTGGTATTCTGTTGTTCTTTTCTTTGTAATCAATATCTTGTAACAGACCAAAACCTGTATCACCATTGTTAAGTGGCTGAGTTTTCCGTTGAGGTTTAGTGGAAACTTTTGAAAGACGTCGTCTCCCTCCGGTGAACACAAGTTACCAAATCGTGTTTGTGTCACTTGCATTCATCTTTGCGTTAAATTTCGTTCACTCGTGTTGAATCTGTTTGATCATTGACATAACCAAAAGATTAGTATCAGAATCGTAAATCTCTACAATTGCTATCAGAGCCAGGTTGGGACTGCAAATGATTAAAGTTTAGTGATTATGTGGTATTGTATCTTGTTTTGGTGGTTCTGTCATCTGTTCAACATGGAACCTACATTGGGAAGGTTCGAGATGGAAAGATTCGATGGAAAGGGTGATTTTGGAATATGGAAATTCAAGATGATGGGGCAACTTGAGATATATGGATTACTATATGTGATGCAGGATGGTTACTCGATCTATGCTAATTCTGGAAAGCAAGAAGATGGAGAAGAACCAAAAGTAGATCGTTAAAAGACTGATAAGGATCTAGGGACAAGGAGTTTATTGGGATCGTGTTTAAGTGATCTGATATTGAGGAAAATTATGCATGAGACTACAGCCTTAGAAATGTGGAAAGCTCTCAAAAACCTATATCAGATAAAGTCCCTACCAAACAGGATATACCTCAAGAAACAGTTTTGATGCTACAAAATGGAAGATGACAAGTATATCGAGGAAAATGTGGACATTTTCTTGAAATTGATTGCAGACCTTGAAAGTCTAAAGGTTTCAATATCCGATGAGAATCAGGCAATTCAACTCTTGTCAGGGTTACCTACTGCTTATGAACAATTGGTTCATACACTTCAATATGGAACCGAGAAAGAAACCTTAACAGTAAATGAAGTTGTGACATCTGATTACTCTAAAGAAGCTGAGCTAAAGCAGAAAGATCTCTTAAACAGAAAAAAACCCAACAGGTGAAGGCTTATACGTTAAGTCTCGAGGTAGATCCACAAAGAGATCAGAGTATGGAAATGGTTCCAAAAGGAATGAAAAGTCTAGTGGTCGTGGTGACAGATCAAAGTCAAGAAATCGATCTGATAAGACAAAGAAATGTGCTTGTTTTATTTGTGGAAAGGAAGGTCATTGGAAAAGGGAATGCCCATCAAAAGGCCAGAGAAACAATGGTGATACTGCCAACACTGTTGTCGAAATAAAACAACCAATGATTCTTACAGTCAGTACAAAAGACTCTAGAAGTGACTGGGTACTTGACTCAGGGTGCACATTTCACATAACTCCAAACAAGGATGTTCTTTTTGATTTTAAAGAAATGGATGGAGGAAAGGTACTGGTCGCTAACAATTCCCTGTGTGAGGTGAAAGGCATTGGAAAGATTCGAATCTCAAATCCAGATGGTAGTGAAGTCATACTTACAAACGTAAGATATATGCCTAGTATTGGTAAAAATCTGATATCATACGGGATATTAGAAAAATCTGGATGCAGATATGAAGGTGTAGATTTCGTCATCACATTTTTTAAGGGGAACCAAAAAGTCTTATCAGTCAAGTACAACGAAGGCCTATACTATCTCCAAGGAGTGGTTCAAAAGGGAGAAGTGAATGTTGTAGAGTCTAAAGGAAAGCTGACAAGCTTATGGCACTCAAGACTCAGACATATGAGCGAAAAGAATATGAATATTTTGGTGAAGAAAGAATATTTACCAAAGGAAGAGGTAGGAGACCTAGAGTTCTGTGAAGGCTATGTTCTTGGAAAATCACATAAGCAAAATTTTCCTACGACAAAACACACTAACAAAGGGGTACTAGAGTACATTCATTCGGATCTATGAGGATCTCCAAATACACCTGAAAGTCTATGTGGATGTAAGTATTTCATCAGCTTCATAGATGACTACTCTAAGAAAGTGTGAGTTTTCTTCTTGCAGACCAAAGATGAGGCATTCATCAAGTTTCAAGAATGGAAAGAATCTGTGGAAGCACATACAGAAAAGAAGATCAAATTCCTAAGAATAGACAACGGCCTTGAATTTTGCAATGTCAAATTTGATGAACTGTGTAGAAATTCAGGCATAAAACGACACAAAACTTGTTCATATGCCCCACAAAAAAATGAAGACTCTGAAAGAATGAATCGCACTATTATGGATAAGGTTCAAAGTATGTTGGCAGAGACAGAGTTAAGTCAGGATTTCTGGACTGAGGTAACATCGACTGCTGTGTACCTTATAAATCGAACACCTAACTCCTTAATCGAGTTCAAGATTCCAGAAGAGGTCTGGTCTGGACATAAGCCTGATTTTTCACATTTGAGGAGATCTGGATGCACAGCTTATGTTCATGTAACTCAAGATAAGACTAGCCCTAGAGCCTTAAAAGGAATTTTCGTTGGATACCCATTTGGTGTTAAAGGTTATCGGGTCTGGATTCCTGAAGATGAGAAGTGTACAACGAGTAAAAATATTGTATTTCGTGAAGGAGAAGTATTCAGAGATACTCAAAACAGAAACGACAATGCTGATGAGAAATCAAGAGATTCACCCGAAAAGAAAACAAAGGGAATACGCTCAGGGTCAGGCTTTGAACGTGTTGAGTACCTTTCAACCCAAAACTTGTTGAGGGACCATCATGGTCAGGCTTTGAACGTGTTGAGTCATCTACTTCAGGTGGAGATACATCTGTAACAGATCAGTTAGGGAATTCAGATGAATCAGAAGAGTCAGATGGTTCGGAAAGTAGTAGTGAATCCGAGGGATTCTCTTTCAGTGAGGCAGTGGAATCAGGAAATAACATATCTCTTGATGAGTATCTTCTGGCTAGAGACAGAAACAGGAGACAGAATGTTAGACCACGATCTAGATATGAGGATGCTAATTTGGTGGCATACACTCTGTTTGCAGCTGAAGATATTGAAATCGAAGAGCCAAAATCTTTTGAAGAAGCATTAAGAAGTAGGAATTGGAAACATTGGAACAATGCTGCGAATGAAGAAATGGATTCTCTTGCTAAAAAATCACACTTGGGACTTGATTGAAAAACCAAACAATCAAAAGTTGGTAGGATGCAAGTGGATTTTTAATCTGAAACCAGGAATTACAGGTGTTGAAAAGCAGAGATTCAAAGTTAGGCGTGTTGCAAAGGGGTTTTCACAAAAGGAAGGCATCAATTATAATGAAATATTATCTCCGGTTGTTAAGCATGTTTCAATCAGATTGATGTTGTCATTTGTGGTTAACAACAATTATGAGATTGAACAAGTAGATGTAAAGACAGCGTTTCTTCTCAGGAACTTAGAGGAAAGAATTTTAATGAGTCAGCCAGAAGGATTCATTAAACCAGGGGATGAGGATAAGGTCTGTCCTCTTAGAAAATCGTTGTATGGGTTGAAACAGTCACCAAGGCAATGAAATTTGAGGTTTGACAGTTTCATGAAAGCAGAAGGTTTTTCAAAAAGCAGTTTTGATTCGTGTGTATACATGAAGAATATTAGAACAAATCAAGCTATCTACCTCCTATTGTATGTTGATGATATGCTCATAGCATCAGGAAACATGGAAGAAAACAGGAAAGTCAAAGACAGCTTAAGCAGTGAATTTGAGATGAAAGACTTGGGCCATGCTTCTCGGATTTTGGGTATGGACATTGTCAGAGATAGGGAAAAAGGTATTCTGATTCTTTCTCAGGAAAACTACATCGAAAAGGTTCTGAAAAGTTTTGGAATGGATGAATGATAATCGGTTGTTGCTCCTTTGGCATCCCATTTCAAGTTAAAGAGTTTGAAAAAGGCAGAAGTGGACAGTTGAGTCTGAATATATGGATAAGATTCCCTATGTCAGTGCTGTAGGGAGTCTGATGTATGCAATGATAGGGTCGAGACCTGATCTTGCCTATGCAGTGGGTGTAATAAGCAGGTTCATGTCAAAACCAGGAAGAGATCATTGGGAAGCTGTGAAGTGGGTGTTGTGATACCTAAGAGGAGAGTCTAAGATAAAACTTACATTTGCTAAGCACAGTGATCTAAGTATAAAAGGGTTCTGCGACTCTGACTATGCAACAGATTTGGATAAAATGAGATCTATTACTGGTTATCTGTTCAAGGTTTGGAGAAATACAGCCAGTTGGAGATCAAATCTGCAGTCAGTGGTAGCTTTATCTACAACGGAAGCTGAGTATATGGCTCTTTCAACAGCTGTAAAAGAGGTCATTTGGTTGAAAGGAATCTGTGAAGAGTTGGGTTTCAATTCAGGAAGTGTTAGAGTTCATTGTGATTCACAAAGTGCATTGGTGCTTGCAAAGAACTCTGTGTTTCATGAAAAAACTAAATATGTTGCAACTAAATATCATTTCATCAGAGATATCGTGGCAGTAGGAATTGTTACTCTACACAAGATTCATACGAGTAAAAATCCAGCAGATTTCTTAACTAAAGCCTTACCTGGGCCTAAGTTTCAACTTTGTTGTGATTTGGCAAACGTGATCTGAAGCGTTGGAGGTCTCCAAGTAACTGAAGGTTTGATGTCGTTCCTCGCAAATAAGATATATGCAAAGGTTATGGGCAGTCGATTCTTATTAGACATCAACAAGAGCTGAATTGAGTTTACTTACCCGGAGCAGGTTGGAGCTGAGTCAGAGTTCTCAGTTCCAGGTGGAGTCATCGAGGAAGGTTCTTTCAGTGGTTTTGGAATTCATGTTTTGTGCAGATGCGAGAAGGGTTGTGTTCAGTTTCTGGTTGTTGAGTTTCTGAGTTCAGATTCTGGCTGAGATTGGTGGTTCAGATCGTAGCGTATGTTTTCTCTTCGAAAAAGGGAACAAATCTCGTGTAAGGGTTCTGAGGTTGTGAGTGTTTGTCGGAGTTCTGTCTAAAAGGTGGAGATTGTAAATCTGGGTTCAGTCAAACTCGGGAGTGGACCTCAAGCCCATCTCATGCCTATATCTGCAAATCAAGTCGTCACGTTTAAAAGTCCATCAGCTCTTGACACGTGATAAAGGATAAGAAGAAGCTGTTATAGAGAGAGATTGTAAGACGAGAGAGAGAAAGAGACTTACCTGAAGAATTGGAGAGAGAGATCGGAATACGCCATTGTTGCTGGTTTGAGATCATCGGAGCTGATTCATCCTTGCATTTTTTGATATTGTGGATTCTCGTTCTGGTATTCTGTTGTTCTTTTCTTTGTAATCAATATCTTGTAACAGACCAAAACCTATATCACCATTGTTAAGTGGTTGAGTTTTCCGCTGAGGTTTAGTGGGAACGTTTGAAAGACGTCTGTGAGTGATCTTAGGGTAAATACAAGTTACCAAATCGTATTTGTGTCACTTGCATTCATTTTTGCGTTAACTTTCGTTCATTCGTGCTGAATCTGTTTGATCATTGACAGAACTAAAAAATTAGTATTAAAATCGTAAATCTCTACACGAACTAATCGAAAATCGAACCGAACCAAACCAAACTAAAATTTTATTTGGATTAATTAGAAAAAGTTATACAAACCAAACTAACCGAAAATCAAACTATCTAGACCGAATAAACCGAACTACCCAATACAATCTCTCGGATCAAGTTTCTTGCCTCTCTTGTAGCTACTGCCCGATGAAAAGTCTAATTGTTTTTCTCTAATTTATAACCAGTGCAGTTTCGTTAATGTTAGATAAACATAACCTATGAATCAAATGAGGTGCGCGATCAGGCAAAAATGAGATATATATTCCCGTTTTTGGATTTTTTTTTTTAAATTAAAAATCTCGTCAATATTGTTTTAAAGATTCCATAGAATATTCTATACTAAAAGACTAGTCAAAAGAAAACGAAGTGACCTTACACTTACTTCTACTCCATAAACTAACATTATCCAATATTTCTCACTTTGTCCTCCTTATAGTAAGCAAGGTCGGCCCACTCAGAGTTTCACAGCAGCAACACTTTTCAATTCGGTTTTACATTACTTGTTGAATTGAAGGTATTAAACGCCGTTGATGAAGGCACCATGCATCTACTCAACTTTTTTTTAGAAAAAAGAAAAAGAAAACAAAAAGCTAATGTCTAAGAAAATTCGAGTTTTTTTATGGAAAATTTTCGAAAATAGTCGATTTTACCAAAAAGGAAAAGATTTTAACCAAACAGTTCTGATCTCTCATCCCATAACATTTTAAGTTGATAAAATATGTTTAATCAAATAGTTTAATTGTTGAAAATAACACTAAAAACTACATTATAAACCAAAATTCTAACATCAAAGCCTTAAATTACAAACTACAAACTTAATAAACTCAATAAATGCATTTTTACAATTTAGAAAAAAGCTTAATTTATTTTAAAATTTAAACTGTTTTAGCTTTTATATATATATATTTTTATTATTGTACATGAGTATACAGACACACACAGAAATATATTATATATAAAATATGGAAGAGTATTACCTATTTTGGATTGCATTTGAAAGGTAAACGTTTCAATTTATAAAAATTAAATATTTGATTTGTAACGTAAGAATGAGATTGACCGAAATAGTCGGTCGGTCGGTCATAGTTAGGACAAGCTACCATAAGAAAATTAAGTGGTAAAAATAGACCAAACGGTTAACGGGTCCCAGTAACATTTTTCATGACACGTGGCATCATCACCGCCAAGTACGTTTAACGAGGACACGTGTCACCTTTGTAGCCAATCAGAATATCCCACACGATAACAGTTCTATATCTGAAGTGGAACCCAGTGACAAGTGACAGATCAACCACCACACGATCCATTAAAACCTTGATGAGTCGAACAGTATAGATATTAACACGTGTCGTTATTTAATGTCGTGGCATCACATGGATTAAGTGGGACCTACTCTTGTCCAATAGTTACTTTAAACGAAGTTTCACGCGGTTATACACAACCGTTGGATATTACAATCTTGCTTAATAGCCGTTAGATCAAAATCTTCTCTGGAAACGTATAGGAGTCGGTCCTCTTGTATTATCCGAAGTCATTAGTAATTTAATCTTTAATTAATTAACCAAAATCACTGAAAAATTCTTATATAAAGCACCATTTCTCCCCGCTCAAAGATCACTCACAAACTCAATTCAATATATACAACTTACAAAGACAAAACACCAAAAGTTTTCATTTCTTAAGACAAGATGGCACTTGAGAGCAGCAACAAACTCACCGGACCGGTCGCTAACGGCGGAGAAAAGAGAGCTTACGTGACTTTCCTCGCTGGAAACGGAGACTTCGTGAAAGGAGTGGTGGGTCTTGCTAAAGGGCTTAGGAAAGTTAAGAGCATGTATCCACTTGTGGTGGCTATATTGCCGGATGTCCCGGAGGATCACCGGAAACAGCTGGTGGAGCAAGGTTGTGTCGTTAAAGAGATCGAGCCGGTTTACCCACCGGAGAATCAAACCGAGTTTGCCATGGCTTATTACGTGATCAACTACTCTAAGCTTCGTATCTGGAAGGTAAAAAATACAGATATTTGTGTACTTTTTGGGGAAAAAATCAAAGATAGCGACATATATCAATTATAGTTACTTATATTGTTAGGCTGTTCCTTTTTTTTTTATATATAGCAAATTTCTATATACTTCTGACCAAAATTTATCTATTTTTACAGTTTTATCAACTTATTAAAAAATTTAAATCTACTAATCTCTATATTTTTTATTTATCAGAATACGTATGTTTAATTAGTTCCTAAATCCAAAATAAAAACCATTTGATTTTTTTTTTTAACAACCTTTATGAAAAATTGTGACTTCTGTTTTTTCTTTTTTTTGTGAGTTGTTGTTTTTTTTAAAAAAATTAAAAAAAAAGATTCTTTCTCGAAATTTAATTTAGGGTTTACAATTTATTCTTTTGGATTGAGGTTCAAGATTTCAGCTTTAAAGTTTAGTTTTTGGTTCAGTTTTGAGGGTGTATATATTTAGGGATTTCTTATAGACTATTTATTAAATTCTTACAAATATAACAAAGTCTATTTTAGACTATTCTATTAAATTCTTACAAATGTAACAAGTGTTGTCAATATTGATGTAAGATACAATATTTTCTTACTTGGACTAAAAAAAGGGAGAATAAAAAATATGTATGGATGCAGTTTGTGGAGTACAGCAAGATGATATACTTGGACGGAGACATACAAGTGTTCGACAACATAGACCACCTGTTTGATCTCCCAAACGGCCACTTCTACGCAGTTAAGGACTGTTTCTGTGAGAAGACATGGAGCCACACGCCACAGTACAAGATCGGTTATTGCCAACAGTGTCCAGACAAGGTGACATGGCCAGCAGAGCTTGGTCCTAAGCCACCTTTGTACTTCAACGCCGGCATGTTCGTTTACGAGCCTAACCTTTCCACCTATCATAACCTCTTGGAGACTGTCAAAGTTATTCCTCCCACTCCTTTTGCAGAACAGGTAAATAAAAGAAATTCTTAAATTTGTTTTTATATACAACTCAAAACATATTATAGTTGTCTTATTTGTATATACTTTTTGTTTGCAGGATTTCTTGAATGTTTATTTCAGGGGCATATACAAGCCGATTCCAGGAGTTTATAATTTGGTTATGGCTATGCTCTGGAGGCATCCAGAGAATGTAGAGCTTGAGAAAGTTAAAGTTGTCCACTATTGTGCTGCTGGTTCTAAGCCTTGGAGGTTAATATTACATTTTCAACTCATTTCCAATCAAGATTTTTATAATAAAAATTTAAAAGAACTTTTTTATATGTCTCTCTAGATAATTCAATACAATTTTCCATATTTTATTCAAATAATATATTATCATATATGATATATCTTACTTTCAGTTTGTTCATAGTGAATTTATTTACTGAGTGTTGTTTATTGTATTTGTACCAGATTCACTGGAAAAGAAACGAATATGGGGAGAGAAGACATCAAGATGTTGGTCAAGAAATGGTGGGACATTTACAACGACGAGACTCTTGATCACAAGAACATCAGTGATGAAAAAGGAGAAGACGTTCATAAGAAGCAGTTGGTCGAAGCTTTGTCAGAGGCCGGTGTGCTTCAGTACGTCAAAGCTCCATCTGCAGCTTAAACACCATATAGTAATTATCAAGCTTTGTTGCTCTTCTTCTCATGGTCTATATTTTGCTTTACCTTGAAACTTGTTTATAGGACATAGTTGTATACAATGTACTGTATGAGACTCTGTTTACTATTTTGTTTCTCTTGGTTTTGGAAGAGTTAGCTTCTGTTTAGAAGGAACAATGTTTCCGACTACTATATACACTGTAAAGTCTATTTACTCTACATGAGAATAGAAAATCTAGTGTTTAATTATATTGTTAGAATCTTCTTTAAATGTTATACATAATCAATGTTGCTAGCATTGAGAATGCCCACCTCAAACCATAACATCAAGAACACAACATCGCATTTTTAAAATTTTCTGTGAACACATAAGTATATAAATTCGCCTTGCGCAGTTGTCTTGTGCCTCGCTAGCTTTATCTTTCATTTGACGTTCTGATCCTCTTCGTTCCCTGTTGCATGAAAAGGCCATAGGTGTGTAACGAGATTCAGATTATCCAAAAATACCATTCTATAACCCATTTTTACAAAAGGTATAATGGTTTATAAGTTTATAAAAACTTTCATAAGATAGGTTACAAAATGCAAAGATTAGAAAACTTCATAAGATGATTCACCAAGTGCTGTGTTTGAAATAAATAAAAAAGGAAAATAATTTTATTGGCATTTAAAAGAAAATAAGATAATTCTTACAAGTAGTACTTCTGAGAATTTTCCTAAGTGGACTCGACATGATAAAAGACCTTAAGAGTCAACTTGTTTTCTATTTAGCGTGTTCAAAAAGCTTACACATCACAATCTTCCATAGTGAACAGAAACATTGTCTGGACTATAGTCTTTTAACAATCTCTCTTCTTGGACTAGTAAGTATGCAACAAGCCTTAAAGAAGAAGATCAAGTGGCAAAATACAAGAAAAACAAAAACTGTGAGAAAAATGCAGAACCCATATCTTCTCTCCTGCTTCTTCTTCTTCTTCATCTCCGTCTCGTTCATCCCACAACAATCTTTCTCTTGCCCACAAGACCAAAGACAATCTCTTCTCGAGTTCAAGAACCTGCTGACTCAGAACATCAAGAACCAATGTACACACATCTCCTTGTGGGTTTTAAAGACATGGAGACCAAACTCAGATTGCTGCAAATGGAAACTCGTAAGATGCAACGCTCGTTCGCCTTCCAAAGAAGTGATAGAACTAAATCTGAACTCTCTTGTCCTCAATGGCTCAATGAGTTCAAGCCTTCTGAGACCGGTTCTACGTATAAGCTCTCTCATGAGGCTCGATGTCTCCTCTAATTTCATAGAAGGAGAGATTCCTGGAGATGGGTTTGTGAACTTGACCAGTTTAATCTCTCTTGACATGAGTTTTAACAACTTCAACGGCTCTATCCCTCCTGAATTGTTCTCCTTGAAGACTCTTCAGAAACTTGACTTAAGCAGGAATGCTATTAGTAGTACGTTGAGTGGTGACATTAAAAAGCTCCAGAGTCTGGAGGAACTGTTCTTGGATGAGAATCTCATTGGAGGAGAGATTCCTCCAGAAATAGGTAAATCTGAAAATTAATCGCAGATATCAAAAAGAAAAAAAAAAAGAAACTCTATTTTCATGTATGAAGAAGATCATAGGTAAGGGTTGTAGATGTTACTAACTCTAGACTATGTGTTTGTTTGTGTTACAAGGTAGTCTTACCAAACTGCGCAAGCTGTCACTGAAGCAGAACAAGTTCTGTGGTTCTATACCGTTATCAGTATCACAGTTAACAAACCTCGAAACGTTTGATCTTAGGATGAATTCCATGTCCTTTGAGATTCCTGATGGTTTTGGGAGTTTGGTCAATCTCTCAACTCTGTCTTTGAGCAGAAACAATTTGTCTGGTGGAATGCCATCGTCGATTCAGAATCTAACGAATCTTGAAACCCTTGACCTTGAGAGTAACAATGGCTTGTCAGGTGAGATTCCCACATGGCTGTTTGGTCTTCAGAAGCTGAAGATATTAAGGCTCGGAGGAAACAAGCTCCAATGGAACAAGAATGGCTCTGTCTTTCAACAGTCTAGGTTGACACATCTGTCACTTAAATCTTGTGGCTTAGAAGGGAATATTCCGGATTGGCTCAAGAATCAAACAGATCTTTCTTTCTTGGATTTGAGCTTGAATAGACTCGAAGGAAGCTTCCCTAAATGGCTGTCTGATCTAAAACTAGGAACCATAATCTTGTCAGACAACAGACTCTCAGGTTCTCTGCCTCCTAGTTTGTTTCAGTCTCATAACTTATCCGTTCTTGAGCTATCAAGAAACAACTTCTCTGGTCAGATCCCCGACACGATTAATGAAGCACCAGTCATGATAGTGATGCTGTCTGAAAACAACTTCTCAGGACCAATACCAAAGTCTATCGCAGAGAGTTACAGGCTGCTGTGGCTGGACTTGTCAAAGAACAAGTTATCAGGTGAATTCCCGAGATTCAGCATCGATTCAATGCTTGTGTATCTAGATATATCTTCAAACGAGTTCTCTGGGAATGTTCCATCTTCCTTCGGGTTAAACACAATAAGCCTCTCCATGAGTCGGAACAATTTCAGCGGCGAGTTCCCTGAGGACTTCACAAATCTCTCATTTTTAAGGCATCTTGACCTTCATGACAACAAAATCTCTGGTACATTCCCTAGTTTCATCTCTCGGTTATCTCAATCTCTTGAGGTTCTTAGCCTGAGAAACAATTCACTCAAAGGTTCAATCACAGAAGAGATATTAAATCTCACAAGTTTCAAGGTCTTGGATCTCTCTGAGAACAACCTCGATGGAACTCTTCCTTCAAATCTTGGAAATCTCACAGGCATGATAGAATCTCCCACGAGCTCATCTTCGGTTTTGGATTTCACATTCAGCTTCAGTTTTGACGACTTACCAGAGACTGAAACACATGACTTGGAAGTGAACTGGAAGAGAGTAAAGCAAGTTCTGTCCAACAGAAACTTCTACCTCTACACTGTCTTAGATCTCTCCAAGAACAAGCTACTAGGAGAAATCCCAACTTCTTTAGGCAATCTCAAGAGCCTGAAGCTTTTAAACCTCTCTTACAACGACATCTCTGGTTCCATCCCACAAAGTTTTGGAGGTCTCGAGAAGCTAGAGATCTTAGACCTTTCACACAACAACCTCTCCGGCAAAATCCCACAAACGTTGTCCAAGCTCAGCGAGCTGGATGTTTTGGATTTGAGCAACAACAAGCTTTCAGGTAGAATCCCTGAGAGTCCTCAGCTAGATGGATTAAACGATCCAAGCATTTACGCGAACAACAGCAGAATCTGTGGAATGCAAATCCAAGTTTCATGTTCTACAACACAGACCGAGCAACTAAAGGAAGAAGATGAAGAGAAAGAAGAAGAAGCAACGGTTTCATGGAAAGCTACATTCATAGGTTGTTCTTGTGGGTTTCTTACAACAGTTATGTTAATGTACACAGTTGGCTATTTCAGCGATTCACCAAAGAAAAGAGGATTAAATTGAAATCTTTAACAACATAATTTAATGGATTTGGCAACCCTAACTTGTACAAGTCAGTTAACTAAATCTCAGTCATCGACAACAAAGATTTCAAACCACACAGCCTATGATCTGAAACAAGAAGAAAGAAGCTCATGTGTGATATACACAACTAAGCCATTGATCAAAGTCTGTGTTAGGCATTTTGTCAAACACCTTAAGAGCATCAACAACTTTGACCACTGTATTCTAAGTAATCGACTTTGACCATCAGATTGTGATAGATAAAAAAAAAAAAAAAAACCAGTCTAGCCATTACCAAACATACTTCGGTCTTTGATCCGAAGCGGTTACGGTAATACCCGCACGTGCTTATGCGATCAAAGTTGTAATTATCACAACTACGATTTTTACACGAACACTAGTATTTTGAGATCATGATAGTGAGATGAGAAAAGCCGTTACAAGATTTTCTTACACAAATCATAGGGTTTAAATCGGTTACGGTAATACACGCACGTGCCATCAATCGGGCTTTCTCGGCCCGTATCGGCCCAAATTCACTAAAGCCCACTTATGACCGTTACAAAATCTCACCGCCATTGCATAATCTTCCCAACGTCTAAATACTACGCTTCCTTGTCTACAATTTCGCCCACTTCTCTTAATTTCCTTCCTTTTTTCCTCTTTCAGTTTGAAACATGAATTTTCGTGAGGTTCAACTTCATCTCGTTACGAGGAGACCCTATCCATGGGAAAGGTTCAGAAACTCAGTCGTCATCGTTCTCAACACCATATCTAATGGAGTTCTTGAAGATCCAAGCACCGGTGAACGAACCCTAATCGAGTCAAACCCGGTTTCTCCACCTCTTTACTACAACTTCCGTCTCCGTAGTTCGAGTCGCCGTCACATCCGGAAGATTCTTCGTAATCGACTCGTTAGCTTCCGTGAGTTATGCGGAAACTTAGCCTCACACATCTCAACGGCTGCGTTAGGTTTTGGTCCCGACGGCTTTGTCATAACCGTGTTCATCAACGTAATAACTAACAATACGTTATTGGTTTTGTCGGATTCTGAACTGGACGATGAGGAGGAATCGAATTTGAAGGCTGTGTTGATGAAGCTTGTTCTTGGAGGGAGGATTGATGAAGATGATTTGAGGAGTTTGAAGATTGAAAAAGTCTTGTTCGATCTGTCTTGAGAAACTCTTGTGTTCAAACCCTAACGTCCCTACACAAATGACTTGTTAGCATGTGTTCCACGATCATTGTCTCTTGGATTGGCTCAACCGCAAAAACACTTGCCCCTTGTGTCGGACTGTCTTGTACGAATGTTTATCGATTGATGATTAGGGTTTCACTATTTGTTTCCACGATTTTATTGTAAGGGTGTCGAATATATGTTAGTAGTGCCTATGTACTGTTTAACTTCTGTAGTCTTGTGCGAAAATATTCTATGTAAATTTTGTTTTGGTTTATGTTCTCGAATCATATTAAGTAGAAGTTTCGAACTTTATAATTGATTACAGATAACTTCGTTACTTATATTCGCATCACTAAAGTTTCAAAATTCAAAAACACACAAAAGGAAACCTATACTAAAACTCAATGTTTTTAAACCCGACCCAGACACTAAACCGGAATATCTTTCGGGTCACCGGGTCATCGGGTCAACTAGGATTAGTTCGGGCCAACCACGAATCAATAAATTAATATATTATATTATTTTTCTAATATAAAAATAAATTTTCCTATATAAAAAATATGATATCCAACAATAATATAGTAAATAAAAAAATGAATAAATATACCAAATGCAAATTTTACAAAAAAAAAATTATAAATAACGAAAGTAAATGAATAAACATCACCACAATCAATATCTACAATTTTTTTTTAATATATTATTATTACAAGAACAACAAAATAATTAATATTTTGAAAAATATCATTAGATTCTTCCAGATTAAGTAAATAATTCTAAAACCATATATTTCAATATTTATCAAAAGTTTCAAAATTAAATACTATAAACAATTTTACATAATTTTTATGAACCATCACCCGACCGGTTCACCCGATTTACCGGGTCGCAGGTTAATAGCGGGTTTTCTGAATTTTTCCGGTTATATAAATGGTGGGTTTTAACTATAAACCCAGACCGGAGTGATGACCGGGTCCTGGGTTTACCGGTTCAACCTGGCGGTCCGGGTCGGGCATCAAAACATGGACTAAAACCTTTTGTCTCTCCTGCATGTTAACGGCTAACATCAATGATATGTTGTATTCGAAAACTTTGTAGTCCCTCAAATCACCTCACAGATTTTTCTTAGTTATATATCTGAAACAATTTTCCGGCAATAAACAAACACTGTTTCATGATCCCGTTTTCTTTTCACGTTTCTTCTTTCATAGAAAACATAATAAACAATGTCTTTGACATATTCCAAGAAGTTTCTCACTTTCATGTTTCTTGGCATTTGCATCTTTCAATCAGGGTTGTAGTTATCTCAGCCGATGTTTTTTTCTCTGCTAAGTAAAAAAACGTAAGTCTAATGCCTAAGCCACTAAATACAAGAAAGTTGATTGTGTTTAAAGTTCTAGACATGCTTTTCTATATATATTCAGAGGTTTAAGTCCTCGAAACAGTCTTTTAGCTAGGGGTGGGCATAATTCCCGTCCCGTCCCGTTCCGTTCCGAATCCGTTCCCAAAATCCCATCCCATATATATCCCATATTCCCAAATGGGATAAAATTCTAATTCCCGATTGGGAATGGGACGGGACGGGACGGGATGGGAACGAGAATTCCCGAAATCCCGTTTAAGATAAATATAATATAAATATTAAATTATATATGCTAGTGTATATCTTCATGTAAAATAGAATCATATCTTACCTATATAATAATGTAAATATACATTATAATATATTACAACAATTAATTAATTTCCTTATTGTGCTAAGTGCTAACTAGAAAAATCTATTATAGTTGTTTAGAAACTAAACCTAATTACAGAGTTGTTGAGCGAGAGAATACAATGGTTTATTTTATATTTAGTTTTTTTTATTTAACTATGATTTTTTTCAAACTTTTAATTTATATGGAATATTGTTTAATGTTTTTATTTCATAATTTTAAAACATATATGGTGTGATAATGAATTAAAAAAAATATTAAATATATATAAATTTTAAATTGTTTTTAAATGGGAATTCTCGTTTCCATCCCGTTCTCGTCCCGTACTGTCCCGTTCCCGTCCCGAATATTAAATGAGACATAAATGGGATAAATTTTGTATTCCCGATATTCCCGTTCCCGTCCCTTTCCCGACAAATCCCGTCCCGAATTCCCAAATGCCCAGACCTACTTTTAGCGATGTGGAACCATGCATGTTCTACTTGTCTTTCTGCCAACTTTCCAAGATGATTCTAGAATCTTTGAAAAACTCCGGCTTGGCCCATAGTTTCTTGACTTACCAGCTTGGTCCAATCTTGTCTTCTACCTCTAGTTAAATACCTTTTCATATACTTTTGGTTTAGCATAGTAATTTGGTTTATACACAAAATTCTCGACAGATTTTGGTAAAGAAACAGTACGAAGTTCCACAAATCAGCTTGGTGTTTTGTCGAAACAACATAACATCTTGGAAGAAGTCTTCAGAGCCAAATGACAAGGAAGGATAGCTCGGGAAGAGCAGCATAAGATGGGAGCATGGCTCGGGGCACACATTAGGAGGACAAGGCCGAGCCGTTGCTTGGCCAGCACACAGCTCGGTGCATGGAGAGAAGATGGGGCCAAGCCATTGCCTAACCATCACACGGCTCATGTACATGCATTGGGAATGGCCAGCTCGGGTGCAAAGAGGAAGGCATGGGGCTTGGGGCATGAAGCTATGCCAGCTCAGGGAAAAGAGGAGTACACGCAGCTCGAGACAAGGAGGAACAGGCAGCTCGGGGCACGACAGAATTCAGCTCTTGTGTAAGGCATGGAGAAGTTAGCTCCGGAACATGGGCAAGGCAATGCACCCAAGCTGATCCTTTCTCGCGCTTAACCGAGCTTTTAGCCTTCCTACTCGCATTTCCCTTAGTACGAATCTTTCCCCTTCATTTTTTCTTCAGTCGAAATTCTAAGTATATAAACCTATTCTGATATTTAGTCTTTAATCCCGGTGATGTGAATTTTGACCCCAACATCCATTACACTAATATTTGATTAGTACAATCTAATACACAATGCATATAGTTCTTTTACTTCTTTAAGAAATACTTGTTATTTGAAAAGTATTTAACATTTCTTTTGTTTATCATCTAAACATGATTTGTGTTAACAAAAAATATTATATATATATATATATATATATATATATATATATATATATTTACTTTGTGAAGAATTTATCAATCTCACTTTAAGTGTTAGCATAATCTTTTTGATGTTTACTTATTATGTAATATGAGATTCTTTAACTCTCTCCCTCAAGATGATAACACTGCATATTTATCAATCTCGAATTGAATCCCATTTTTAGAATGAGTAACATATTCTACTTGGGTCATATATTCTATGTTAGACCCTAATATCTTTTGAGACTTAGGAGAATATAATGAATCAATCAAGTAATGCAATTGCATTCTCATAGGCAATAACATCTATTTGCTCTTTTGGAGCATTCATATATATGCTCTTATTAAGAAATCATTAAGCGTTACTACCTTAGATTGTACTCACACTAGTTTCTTTCATCTTTAGATGATCGAAATATCACTTGTTTCTTACCATCTTATTTTCTCATTTCTAGTAAAAATATGAGTTATTTGAAAGAAATTATTTGATCTCGAATATGACATTGACCACACTCATATCCACTTTACATATGCAATCACTTGTAAATTTTTTTCTAAACCGAGGTTATTGGTGTGGTCATTTTCTTTCTCAGTATATCATGTATTATTCTCTTCAGAGAATGAAGCATAATCAACAAGACTTTGGCTCTGAGTTTTAACTTTAGAAATTTTAATTTTAAAAGTTGTCGTTGTTACTTTTAATATTTTTAAAAGTATGATTGGTATCAAAAGGTGCAAATGCTAGAACTGTTACTTTATATATTAATAATTTTTATCAAAAATAAAATATATGTTAAATTTAAATACATGTAAAATATATTGATAAACTGATCCAAATTATTATAATACATATTACCATTAATATCACTTTATTATTAAATAATATTTAAGTATTTATTTATTAACATAAATAACAAATATGCAAAACCTTAAAAATAAAATAATATATGAAAATTCAAAATGAAATTTAGTGTAAATTCATCTCTATTTATTATTTCATATAATGGTTTAGTAACTAAAAATTGTATTGAGAAATAGAATAAATTAAAAAAATAAGTAAAACTTCACTATGTTTTAATTTATCATTTTCATGCCTTCTAACTTATAACTCTTTTACACTTATCAATTTTAATAGTCTAAGTTATAGTTCTATTAATTTCATGAATATAAGTTATGAATTTTTTCTATTTTTTTTCCTTTTAGATACCAATAATAAAGGAACCAATATATGATGGCAATATGGATCTTAGAAGAAAAAAAATAATGATTAATTTATCAAAAAAAATTTATGATAAAATTATTATATATAACGGTTTTAATTATGAGCTTTTCTAAATAGAAATGGTTTTAGAAAAAAGGAACAATTACTATTTTGTTTTTCAAGCTACGTGTAGTAAGCTTTAGAAAAAAATAATGAAAAAGAAGATAGATAAATGAAAAATGATTTTAAGCACTTTAGAATGATTAAAAAGTCTGATTAGAGAAAAAAAGCTTTAAAACTGTATAATTTTCTAAAGCATTGAAAGTAATAACACTAATGGATGCCATGATTTAGGATTTTATTATTATTATTATTATTTTTTTTTTTATCAATAACTCATTATTTTTCTCAATCTCAATGAGACCAAATAGAAGTTATGAATACTTCTTATATCTCTTTTTACGTTAATGTGTCTACATGACAACATTGTTTGTGTGAAAAATATAATATGTATTTTCTAACATCTCTGTATTGATATATCATGGTTTTTATGAATTTTTAACGATGATATAGGTCTTGCATATAGAGTCTTTTGGTCTTTATGGTGTCTTTTAGAGTCTTTACAAGTCTAGGTATGTTTGGAGCTTAATTGGAGAGTTTGGAGCTCTAGTAAAATAAGAGAATGAATGTCGACCGATACCACACTTGGTGTTGATTCCTGAAGGCAATTCCTTTACACATTTTCTAGGCTTTGAAGAAAATGTAAATTGGGCCAGAAGTTTTCATTATTTACAATTAAGTCACTAACTTGTTTTCTATATTTTTAGGAATTTTAGACTATAAATAGGATTGGAAGTCATTGTTTAGACTTATGCTTTATTCTAAGTTTTAGAAAGAGATTTGTGGAAAAGCTTTGGAGAGAAGAATCTGAACTCTTTCAGAAAAGATTTTGAATTCCTTTATTTATTTACTAATCTCTTTTATGCAATTTTATTTATTCATGATATTTGTTTCAGTTACCATATCTGAGTAGATTTCTTGTTAGGTTTAGGGTTATTCAAAGGTAATTGATGAATTGTTAGGTTGAATTTAATTGTTAGGAGAAAGTCATTAGAGTTCTTCATCTATATTTGTGATTAATGCTTATTCTACATTCATGACCTAGAATATTATGATCTATTGATTGATACTACAGTGTGATTAATTTCCTGAACTAATATTAGAAGAGCAAAATATCTAATTGTAAATAAATTTTGTGAACAGTTGAACCTACTCCTAATACTTGTTTGAATTGATAGGATTTGAAAAGAAATTTGAGATTTTATAATTTAGACATAGATAATATCTGCAGCGAAAGTTGGTTGATTTTACATCATTGTTTCAAGTTCAAGAACAATGCTTAGTAAATTCCTAACATTAAGTTTGATCTGCAAATCAGATTCACCCGAGAATTTCCATGATCCTAGCTTTCCTTCCCAATTAAATTTACCAATCTCGTTACATTGTTTGCATTTTGATTTTTTTGATTACCGTTTAACTTAATTTGAACACTATAATCTATTGAGTGATATTGAGTTTTTGTGAATTCGACCCCTTCTATACTACGATTGTACTTTGGTGCATTTGCAGAATAACTCTAGAGATTAATTTGAGCCTATCATTTATCACTATAATTAGTTAACTCACTAATTATAAACATAGTTGAGTCATAATCACTTACAGACTTGAAGTCATGTAATCTTTAATATTGTAGCCAATTATAATGAGCTTTAGATAATCACATTTTAGTGATTGCATTTTGATAATAATAGTTTAATTTTATCTTGAAAATAGTAAATTTGAAAAATAAGTAAAACTTGAGATAAATGTATATTTAGAACTAGGGGTGGTCCGCGCTATGCGCGGATATGTGACTAATTTTCTACAGCTTATTTGTTATAGAGACACTTATAATTTACTCTTTTTTTTTTTACAGGTATTTTTGTTTTTTTCGTTTTATCATCATTTTAATTTTTAATTAGTTTTTATTGAATTTTTTTTATTCACTTTTCATATTATATTGTATTTAATTTTAGTATTATTCTTATTTTGTATTTGCTTTTTTTTTTTCGTTTTATATTGTTTTATTTTTTTGGTTTAATATCTGATTATTTGTTTTTCTTTTCTTTTCATTATTTTTAAATGTTATTTTTTAAATACTCAATTTTTTTTTGTTTTTATATTTTCTGTCATTTTTCAAGATGTAGATTTTTTTTATTTTCTCCACTTTTTATTTTATTGTGTTTTTTTGCTTTTAATTCTTACCTTTGAATCAGTGTTGTTGATACTGATTTATGTTTTTCTTCTTAATAATTTTTTGTTTATTTATTTTCGTCTGTGTTTCCATGATTTTTAACATGAATGTCAAACACAGATACATATCCAATGTAATAAAGTTTCGATCATTCACCTCTCAATCAGCACAAAGTTTCCAATGTAACCGGACGTGTCACTGAGACACTAACTTACTAACTCAGATGAACAGCTGCTGGAATCAAAGGGAACCGAACCATTGATTGATTGATTGATAAAACAACAAAATATACACTCTATTTCTAAGAAATAAAGGAGAGAAACAAATCAATCTCCAATAACCAAAAAAAAATGTCAAATATAACAAGCACAGAACAAAGCAACTCACATATCAATGAGGAAAAAAAAAGCTCTCTTTCAAGTATTTTCTGTCTTTTCGAAGTGATCCTTGCCTGAAATTTCTATAGACGTGTGATATGATGCGATTTTACTTCATTCTAACCTTTGTTTTCTAGTTTTTATCGAGTCTTTGTAGTCCTTATCGAGTCATTTCAGATAATTAAGGAGCTATAAAAGAAGATTTGAGGAATGAGAGCCTCTGGAGAAAAAGGAAGTCAAAGTGGAGCAAAAAAGAGTCATAATGAAGGAAAAGAGCATTACGGAGCACCCACGCCGTCCGCTGATACAAATATGGAAACTTCACTTACCTAGTTTTGGGACGCGACCTAAGAGAAAAAAGGAGAAACTGTCGCCAGAACACATCTATCATCTTTTCTATCTTTTCGATTTGAATACTTTGAGAGAGTTTTGAGACATAAACAATTTTTCCATAAAGTTTTTAGAGTTTTTGTTTGTTAGATTTGGGAGAAGAATCTCTACAATACTTGAGAAGAATTCTGAACCCCCTTTATTTATTTTCTGTTTCATTCATGGATTTGTCATTATCTCTTGCTGTGTTTTGTTTCTCCATGTCTGAGTAGTTCTCTAGTTAAGTTAGGGTTTCAAGGGAATTTATGAATCGTTGAACCATATATGTTAGAATAGGGATCTATCTTCTAGTTCTTCATCTATTATTGATCTTAATGCTGAAACTAGATTAGCTACCTAGCTTCTGATATTAGGTTGTTTAATGCACCAAAAGTGATTGTTTAAATGCTTGAAAGAACATAGATGAGAAAAACGTCCTTAGCTAACGACAGTTGATGTTAAGGCGTTTTGTGAACATATCAAACCTGGTCTTAATGCATGTTTAGTTTCCTGAATTCAAACGACAGTTTAGAATCTTAGGTTGTTAGACATAGTAATTGATACTACGACAGTAGGTTGGTTATAAATCAGTGTTTTGAGTTCTAGAACGCGCTTAATGACTTCCCTGTTCGATTCTCTGGTTCACGATCTCTGAATTCCTGCGAATTTGCCCTTGACCTAACATTTTGCTTATTTGATCTTTACATCGTTATTTGTCTATTTCTGTTTCATACAACCACCAATCAAAAACCCCATATTTTGTCTTAGCTTCCTTTCGATCTTCATAGATTCATAGTGTAGCACTAGTCCTCTGAAATTCAAATCTTTCTGTATTACAATTATATGCTGTGCACTTGCAGTAGAAAATAAAGCACTAAATCCAGTGTATCAAGTTTTTTTGGCGCCGTTGCGACGGGGACCAATTCGTTACCTTTGATTCTCGGATTGAAATTTAGTCTAAGATTTACTAAAGTGTTCTAGTTTTCTTTTATTGTGTGTGTTTCAGGTGTGTTACCTGAAGCCAAGGTTCTCAAAACCTTCTCACACTCAGTAATCGAGAGCTAGGAAGATTGGAACGAATTAATAAGAAAAAGAAGTCGAATATAGCCATCATGGGCGACGAAATCGACAACCAAGCTGCACATGGTCATGTTGCTGCTGCTATTCAGAGGCTAGAGCAACAAATGCAGCAGTTGCTGCAGGAGCAACAACATCAACAACGTGCCATTGGGGACATACACATACCTCATGCTTTCTACCAAAACAGAGCTGCTATTTGTCCACCAGCAATTCAATGGCAAGATTTTGAAATCAAGCCTCAGTTGATCACATTGGTGAAGCAATATTTGTTCCATGGTTTGGCTGCAGAAAACTCGATGGACCACATTGAGAGCTTCAAAGAGATTTGCAGTACCACCAGCTCTAACGGGGTACCTCCTGATTTCCTCAAATGCAAACTTTTCTCATTCTATTTGGCTGACAAAGCTTTGAGGTGGCTTAAGTCACTTCTTTCTCGATCGTTGACCACTTGGGATCAGTGTAGAGCTGCCTTCTTGAACCACTTCTACACCAAGTCCAAGACAGCTTCAATGAGAAACAAAATCACCACTTTTGAGCAGCATTCAGGGGAGTCTTTCTGTGAAGCATGGGAAAGATTTAAAGAGTATCGCAGAGAATGCCCTCATCATGGCTTTTCAGATGAGCAGATTCTAGGCATTTTTTATGATGGAGTCAAGTGGAACTATAGGAATGCTCTTAATGCTGCTAGTAATGAAAATTTTATGACTAAGACCAGGGAAGGAGCATATCAGTTGATAGAGAACTTGGCTGTAAGTTCTAGCAATCACTGCCCTGAGTATGATCAACCTAGATATGTCAGCAGTTTTGAGTCACAGAAAATTGATGAGCTGACAGCCAAAGTGAACCTATTGTTGAAGGGAAAACAGAGAGGTGTGCTGCTTTGTGAGAGTAAAAGAGATGAACAGGAAGTTGAGATGAACTATGTGAGTAGTCAAGACTATGTGGAGAATCAGAATTTCCCTCATAATTTCTATGCTCCTACAAGTAACTCCCAAGATGAACTGAAGAATCTTATGCAACAGCTGCTGATCAATCAGCAAAAATCAGCCACTGAGATCAATGCCAAAGTTGACAACATGTACAATGACCTGAATGGTAAATATGAGGCTGTGTGGATTTATGTGAAGAATTTAGATGTCCAAGTTGCCCAAACTGCTGAAGCTGTCAAGAGATCACCTGGAACTCTACTTCGAAAGCCTGAGATGAATCATATGACTGGAGATATCACTGCAGTTGAGAAGAAAAGTGGAATGACACTTCATGTTGCAGCAGCACCCATCACAAGATCAGCAAAGGGGAAGGAGCTAGCTCAGGAGCATTCGCTCCGGGAAGAAGTGCCTGCTCCAGGCATAACTTTTACGATAGAGCACCCCAGCTCGTTGTCAGAGCACCTGCTCCAACAGGGTACTCCAATCAGACCTGCAGAAAATCCTCCAGCGAGAGTTTATACTCCTAAGGTTCCCTATCCAGTTCCACCTAGAGATATGATGGAGTCCATCAGTGCAGATAAACTAGCTAGTTTTAACAAGATGGTGAGAAAGATTCCTAAAGATCTCCTTTGGAGAAGCCTTGGAAAATCGCCCCATATTTGATTACTTTTGGAACTGCAGAGAGACTCAAGAAGAGATTAAGGCAATCTTTACAGAAGTGATCTTACAAATTTGATATGCTCAAATTTACCCTAGAGATACTCTCCAAATTAAGAGATCGATTATAGTACTTAGGGGTCGAATTCCACAGAGACTCAAGATCACACAATAGATTTTAGGTTTTTGAATTAAGCTAAACAAGAAATAATGTAATGAAAGCAGTGCAGTAAAATCGGTTGTAAATCAGATGGGAAAAACGTCAGGCTCAGAGAATTCTCAGGAAATCAGGAATGCAAGCTAATTAGTCAATCAGGATTCTGCTATGTTCTAGAACTCGAAACACAATGATAAAGTGAACCAGCTGTCGCTGCGAAAACTATCTATATCTAAAACCTAGAAAACCAAATTTCTTTGCGAGTTCTAAATTATAAACATGCAATAATCTCAGGTTCGATAAGTTCACAAAATCCCTAAATCAAATTCCTTTGCATATAGATATTTTGCTCATCTAAGGTTCTTTCTAGCTAATTAACCAACTTTCGTTGCGAGAATCAACCTATGATCATTAATCTAACTCGTCAGTTCATATCAAGCATTAATCATAACCTAGATGAAGAACTAGTGTTCCAGAATCCCTAACTAGCCAATCAACCTAACAATCCATGAAATCCCTAATGAGAAACCCTAAACCTAACTAGCAAACTACTCAGACATGGAGATTGAAACAATTAACATGATTGAATAAAATTGCATAAAAGAAATCAATAGAGAATAAAAGGAGTTCTGAATCTTCTCTTAAGGAGTCTGAATTCTTCTCTCCAAAACTCTACTACAAATCTCTCTAAAATAAAATAAAGCTTAGATAAGAGATAGGTCTAAACAATGACCTTAAAATAATATAAATATCCTAAAAATTCGAATATGGACTTATTTGCAAATAAGGAAAAGTCTGGACAAATTTCCTTTTCTTCAAAAATCTTCAAAACTGGCGCATAAAATTGCCTGTCTGATGGGTGTCGACCGACACCAAGTGTGGTGTCGACCGACACCATCTCCAAAAGTGGTTTCTGGCTTGAATTCTTCTGCACAACTTCCTGATTAACTCCAGAATAATCCATAATCTCCAAGTAAGCTCCAAACATACCTAAACCTGCAAATGACTCTAAAAGACTCCAAAAACACTAAAAATACTCTATAAACAAGACTTATATCTTGGCTAAAAACACTAAAAACCATGATATATCAAGAAGTAAGGAGCACACCACCACCATTGAGGTTATTACCTAAAGTTGAAGACCCTGGAAAATTTGTTGTTCCATGCTCCATTGGAGGAGTTGAATTTGAAGAATCTATCTGTGATTCTGGGTCTAGTGTGAATCTCATGTCAAGAGATATTGTAGAGAAGCTGAAAATTGCTGAGATAAAACCTTCTCAAGTGATTCTCAAATTTGCAAACTCTTCTACCAGTACTTCACATGGTTCCATTCCAGATTTGGTGGTTAGAGTTGGAGACTGTCTAGTCCCAACTGATTTTCAGGTTGTGGAGATGAGAGAAGGTTGTGATATGCCTTTGATTCTTGGGACACCATTCATGGCTACAGTAGGTGCAATTATAGATATGCCTAATAAGCGACTCTCCTTTTCCAATGTCAACAAAAAGATTTTCTACAAAGTCACTCCCACTAGAGGAGCCACCAAACACGCCTCCTGCATTTCAACAGTTGAAATAAAGAAGCTGTCAGTCAGTTCTGAAAAAGAAGATAGTGACAAGGGTGAGATCAAAGAAGTCATGGATGGAGATCCTCATACTATTACCAAGAAACTCAGGGAGAGTGCAAAGATAAAGGAAAAATTCCAGAGCAAAAGGGCCAAAGGGGCACCCAAAATGACTCTGATTCCTCTGAGGTGTGATGGAAACACAGTTGATTACAAGGTGAAATGCAAATGTACTCCTAAACCTTTCTCTAAAGTTAGAGCTATTCTTCCCAAAGAGTTGAAAGAGAAGAACATGGATGTTGTGAATGGTATGCTGAGGAAGGTGATGAGCTTAAGGATGTCTGATTGTGGAGTTTGTTTTGGAGCAAGCTCTCAAGTCCAGTCTGATTGATACATGACACCAAAGTCAAGCTAGTGACTTAAACCAAGCGCTTGGTGGGAGGCAACCCACCGGTATGTGTACAAACTCTACATTTTAGTCTTCTTTAACTTCTAACTTTTGGTTTTAGTTTCTTTGATTTGATAGAAAAAAGTGCATACAGGTTTTCTTGATGAGAAGAAGAAGTGCAGGTGAAAAAAGGGTGAAAAAACTCGCCAGAGCACCCACTCCGAATCCTCAGGATGCTCCTCCAAGGTGCTCCAGGCGGAGATTTTACGATAGAGCACCCCAGCCAAGAAATGAGCACATGCTCCGACAGGGTGCTCCCGAAAAAAAAAAAATCCTAACACTTGTGCATGTCACCAGGTATGTTTTCTTATTCCTTCACCATTGTACTATTCATATTATTTATTTTTATTTTGTATTTCAACCTTTCTCTTGATTTATTTTCACACTGGGACAGTGTGAAGTAAGAATGGGGGAGGGTGTTTGTTGCTACTGATTTCGTTTGTTTTCTTTGATTTTCTTTGTTTAGAGTCAGTCTTAAGTCATTTTATTTCTTTGAGTCAGTCTGTTTTATTGAGTCAAGAACTTGTCGGGAATTAGGACCTTAATTTGTGATGATCTTAAACCACTTTGTGACTTTTGACTATATTTCTAGTGACCATTACTGCAGGATTTTGAGTGCACATACAAGCTGGATCACCACATTCAGATCTCTTTTTTTTTTCCAGAACATCCCACTACACTAAGGGCAACTCTAACCTTGACACCAAATTTGGTGTTGAAATTACACCAAATTTAGTGTTTTAGTGTTATATTTTTTTTTACATCTCCAATCACAACACCAAATTTTACACTAAAACACTATTTTTATTATTGAATTATTAATTTTAACAATTACTTTTTACCTTTTTAAAATTTTAATAAATATTAATTATTTAGAAATTGATTAATTATAATTTAAATATAAGATTACAATTGATAAATTAAAAATAAAAATATATATTTTATGGTAAAATATTAAGTACAATTAAAATTTTATGTTATTAAAAATGATAAAATACAAAAATATATGTGATATATATGTTTTTTAGTTACAAAGTTTAGCTAAAATAGAATTTAATGTAAATAATAATATTGAAAAAGTAATTGTAACTAAAATCAAATTTTGTAAAAAAAAAATAAACAATATTTTAATGTTTGGTGTTGTGAATAGTGTTACACCAAATATGGCGTGACACTATTCATAAAACACCAAACTAAGATATTTGGTGTAACTTATGCAGTTCCATTGGAGTTGATTTTACACCAAATATGGTGTTTTTGTATAGCATTGGAGATGGCCTAAGGTTTCATCGAAAAGTCATAAACTCTATTTTATCTGGATGTAATTTGGACTTAAATTCTTCTTGTTATGGGCAATAGATTAGGGGAACAAAATTATATTCAGGACTTCTTATACTTTTACCACTCTTGCTGATCCTGAATAGCTAGCTCATATTTAATTAGAACTCACCTTGAACCTAATCTCCTTTTAGACCACTTGCACTTTTTTTTTTCATTTTCATATGTGCAGATATGTGCAAAAAGGTTGGAGAGAAAAGGATTGACACAACCTCTAACTCACTCTTGCTGAAGAAACTGTTAGAAGTTGAGCAAAAAGTTCTAGGAGCACCTACTCCAAATAAAAACACCTGCTCCATTTTATCCAATGAAGAAAACAATTAAATCACATGACCTGCTGGGGTATGTGGATAAGCAGATCAAAATTCTCCATGCTCAATGGACAAACATCATGTTAATACCCTCCTTATCATTCAAAAAAAAAAAAAAAACAAAAAAAATCAATGATAAGGAGTGGAGAGTTAGTAACTCAAAGATGTGTCCCTCAGCACCTGTCAATCACAAGGGAAGAAGAACCAAGATTTGAGGAGTTAGAGTTTTCAAGAGAAGAAGAGTGATTAGAGGATGTGGAACCTCAATGAGTCCATTCTCTCTTGCCATTTTGTGCAATATACTGCATCCTCTACAAAACTCCGGTAATCCCTAAACACTCTGAAACTCCATTGCTAAATTGGCCTTCGTATTCCCTAGCATTGTCTCTCCTAGGTAGTGCCCATAATGAGAAGTTCACGACACCCATTAATTGAATGTAGAGAGTTTATTGTCTGGATGGTGAACTTTATGTGTTTGTGAATACAAGTATGGAATAGGGTTTGAGAAGATGTTGGTTGGTTTTGGTAAGGATGTGCTACTCTTGTTCTAAAGAATGTGGTCTGCAGATTGTGGTTGAATTACGGTTTCTGAGATTTTGAGAGTTCCCGCGTTTTCAAACCTCTCTTTTGCGGTTTAAGCTTGAGTTTGTTTGATGACAAACAAGGTCTAAGTCCGGGGGAGTTGATATGAGGCGATTTTACCTCATTCTAACCTTTGTTTTCTAGTTTTTATCGAGTCTTTGTAGTCCGTATCGAGTCATTTCAGGTAACTAAAGAGCTATAAAAGAAGATTTGAGGAATGGGAGCCTCTGGAGAAAAAGGAAGTCAAAGTGGAGCAAAAGGAGTCATAATGAAGGAAACTAGTATTACGGAGCACCTGCTCCGTTTTGGAGCACCCGCACCGTCCGCTGACACAAATATGGAAACTCCACTTACCTAGTTTTGGGACGCGACCTAAGAGAAAAAAGGAGGAGCCGTCGCCAGAACACATCTATCATGTTTTCTATTTTTCAATTTGAATACTTTGAGAGAGTTTTGAGACATAGACAATTTTTCCATAAAGTTTTTAGAGTTTTTGTTTGTTAGATTTGGGAGAAGAATCTCTACAATACTTGAGAAGAATTCTGAACCCCCTTTACTTATTTTCTATTTCATTCATGGATTTGTCATTATCTCTTGCTGTGTTTTGTTTCTCCATGTTTGAGTAGTTCTCTAGTTAGGTTAGGGTTTCAAGGGAATTTATGAATCGTTGAACCACATATGTTAGAATAGGGATCTATCTTCTAGTTCTTCATCAATTATTGATCTTAATGCTGAAACTAGATTAGTTACCTAGCTTCTGATATTAGGTTGTTTAATGCACCAAAAATGATTGTTTAAATGCTTGAAAGAACATAGATGAGCAAAACGTCCTTAGCAAACGACAGTTGATGTTAAGGCGTTTTGTGAACATATCAAATCTTGTCTTAATGCATATTTAGTTTCCTGAATTCAAACGACAGTTTAGAATCTTAGATTGTTAGACATAGTTATTGATACTACGACAGTAGGTTGGTTATAAATCAGTGTTTTGAGTTCTAGAACGCGCTTTATGATTTCCCTGTTCGATTCTCTGGTTCACGATCTCTGAATTCCTGCGAATTTACCCTTGACCTAACATTTTGCTTATTTGATCTTTACATCGTTATTTGTTTATTTCTGTTTCATACAACCACCAATCAAAAACCCCATATTTTGTCTTAGCTTCCTTTCGATCTTCATAGATTCATAGTGTAGCACTGGTCCTCTGGAATTCGAATCTTTCTATATTACAATTATATGTTGTGCACTTGCAGTAGAAAATAAATCACTAAATCCAGCATATCAACGTGTGAGCGCGAGGTTTGATCCATTGCATCGCCGTCATCAAAGCTAACACAAATTGCAAAAAGTATAAACCAAAAAAGGCAGGTATGCCAGGAATTTGTAGGATAACCTGAGGACCAAGAATAAATAGCATCCCATATAAGAAGACCGTAAATGTAAAGTTAAGGAAGTTCATAAGCCCTTTAGCATCCCCAACTATTATAAACATGCCACTGGAGAATGCGGCCGGCATGCAGAGAGTATAGCAAAAAACAGCAATGGCAAGGCCACGTTTAAGGACCTGTGAACTAGCGCAGGATCCCCTAACTGCGCCCAAATTAGAGTAGCTATTGCTATGACAGAGCTTTGCATCGCCAGGGTGTCACATACCAGAAATTTTACGAGATTGCGATCATTGACTAGAGTTGCTCTGCCCAAGTGTGGAGCAGAGTTGTTAAATCCACCTGGTATTGTGAAACCTGCAGCAAACGTTACAGTAGCTACAAGAGTTCCCACGAGTAGAAGAGCGTTGATGTACTCTCTGTTGTTGTCACGGGTTAGAGGGTACGTTGGTCTTGTTAGCTTTGTGGTCCATCCCGATACCAGATCTTTTAATGCGTAAAGAATTACTATGACCAGCAATGTCATCCTCTGTAATCCAACCATACAAGAGACAAATTAGAAGGTCTATAAACAGTCAAGAAGTTACATAGAAGTCAAAAAATAAAGTGGGAAAAGTAGAAGTCGTACCTCCGGAAGATGTAGTTGGGTTGCACAAGTGAAACGGCAATGTCTAGAGCTGTTAAACCACTATTGTTCCGTGTGTACATGCATCTTTTATTGGAAACACGGGAAAGGAGAAAAATGATGCGATGGCGCCACTTTATGGTGGCAAGGTGCAAAGGTGTATTCCCATCCACATCTTGCTCAACACCCATATGTTTGGTTGTATCACGCCTTGTTAAGTGATATACAAGCAAAAGCTTCCCAATATTAGCTGCAACGTGAAGAATGTTCTGCCCTTGTTTGTTAACCAGGTGTTTTGAATCTGGACAACGTTTTAGTAGCTCTTTAACAATTCTGACGTTACCCATCTTTGCTGCCATGTGGATCGGAAAAGATCCATTATCATCACATTCATAAACACTCTTGGTCGATGGTCTAACAGGTTGCATACTCCTTCATAAAACCCAGTGGACATTGCAAACGAAAGACAGGTCCTTCCTTCTTCATCTCGCTCGTTCCCTAGACTTGGATATGCTTTAAGAATTACGTCCACGATATCTGCTCAAACAAGTGTGGGAATATCAATCAGCAAAAGAAACTCAAGGAGCTCCAGATGGGTAAAGAGAAAAACAAACCTATATTCCTGGCCTTCAAAGCAGCGTGCACAAGACATTTTGTCCCTTCCAACTCGAAGTCAAGCCCAGAGGCTTTCTCTTCAAGGGCATCACTTTCTTTAGCTTTCAACATTGCTTTAACAAGGGATACGTTACCCGCTTCAGCTGCCAGATACAGGGTAGATATTCCCTCGTTATTTGCAAGAAACAATGCTCGTTGGTTTGCATTTACCAGACACAAAGCTGAATCCATTTGGCATCCCTTCAAGGCCAAGTGCATAGGAGTATCTCCATTTATGTCCTTCATAACATAAATATTCATTCTCCCCCTCTCTTCTTCAGACAGTTTAGCTGTAACAAATGTTACAGTTGAAACAAGAACTTCAACAACAGCTAAACGGCCATCATGAGCAGCAACATGAAGCGGAAGTTGATTCTTCAAGTTTGGAGCCAATATAAGACACGGACATTCAGAGACAATGGTCTGCACTACTTCAAAAAGACCCCAAGCCGCAACAAGGTGAAGAATGGAATCTCCTCGATGCCTCTTGAGACATGCCATCTGCTTTCCGTAGCTTCTTATCTTCTCCAAGCATTCTTTACTACCCGAGCTCACTGCACTAAAGATCTCTGGATTCCTTCCTACAGATTCATCAGGGAGGTTGAAAAGATCCGTAAGTTTGAGAGTGGTAAGGTACTCTGGCACAGATTCAGTTTCTCCCGTAGGTGGTGTGGTGCCTTCTCCTCCGGATTGAAGGAACCATCGTGAACTGAGTGTAAAGAAACCAACACGGATAGTGGTTAGCACTAGCCCAAGACCGTAATACCCGAGAAACCCGAAAGAAACAAAAGACCCTCTAAGTATGAAGAAGAATATGGAAGAACACTTAAGAAAATACTTGAAAGATTTTTAGAGAGAGTACTAGAACTTTTATGAACACTCTTTATTAACTTGTTCAACTTCTTGTACATCTTACAAATGAGGGGGTGTGGAGGTATTTATAGCCTCCACTACAAAGATTCTAGACTATTCCACCACCTCCTTATTTCCTACATTTTTTCTAATTTTTAGAATTTTCTAATACAATATCTAGATTTTTTTTATCATACAATCTAGATTATTCTACATAAATGTCTAACTTAATTATCTTTTAGAATTCTCTAGAAACTTAGAGGAGGTGATGCTCTAATGATGTTTCTAGAGAGATTCTAGAACTTGGGCCTAATTTTGGGTTTGGATTATAAACTCATAAATAAGATTGACCCAAAATCAAGTTTAATTTCAATACTCCCCCTTAAACTTGATTTTGTTAACCATACCGAGCTTTGAGCGAAGTAACTCGAACTGAACTTTTGGTAATGACTTGGTGAAGATATCTGCAACATTGTCCTCACTTTGAACCTCCAAAGCTTCAATCGTTCCATCAAGCACCTTCACCCGTATGAAGTGATGTTCCAACTCAATATGCTTAGTCCTTGCATGGAACACCGGATTATTAGCCAGCTTGATAGCACTTTGATTATCTCCATAGATAATAACTGGCTTGTTGATTGGCTCGAACAAATCTTCAAGGAGTCTTCGAAGCCAAATACATTCTTGAGCTGCGAGTGTTGAAGCTTTATACTCCACTTCATTAGTTGACAGCGACACTGTTGCTTGCTTCTTGCTGCACCATGAAACGCTTTTGTCTCCACACAGAAACACATAGCCTGAAGTTGATTTCCGGTCATCCAGATCTCCACCAAAGTCTGCATCCGTGAAGCCATAGAGAGAGACCTTGGCATTGTACTTATACACCAAACCCATGCCAAGAGTTGTCTTCACATACTTTAAGATCTTCTTCGCTGCTTCTAGATGTGGCTTCCTCGGTGTCTGCATAAACCGACTTACAAGACCAACCGCAAAGGAAATGTCAGGCCTTGTAATGGTTAAGTACAGAAGACTTCCTACAAGGGATCGGTAAGGTCGAGGATTGAGTAGCAGAGATCCTTCATCGCGCTTCAACTTAATGTTTACATCCATCGGAGTAGTACATGTCTTTCCTTCGTGTACCCCGAACTTCTCAACAATCCTTCTTGCATAACTTTGTTGGCCGATGAATATTCCATCATTTACTCTTTCAACCTCCAATCCAAGGAAGTTATTAAGCTCACCCAACTTCTTCATCTCAAACCTTATTGACATATCCTCTTGTAGACGAGCAATTTCCGCTTCATCATTCCCGGATATTAAGTCATCCACGTAAAGAAGAACTACCACGTGGACTCCTACATTCTTCTTGAGGAATAGACTCGGATCAGAATTAGGTGGGACAAACCCGCAGAACTGAAAAAACTGAGCAAGCTTTCCATACCAGGCTCTTGGAGCTTGTTTTAAACCATACAAAGCCTTCTTTAGCTTGCAAACATAATCAGGATGCTCCTTTGATATGTAACCAGGTGGTTGCTCCATATAGATTTCCTTATCAAGTTCTCCATATAGAAAGAAATTCTTCACATCTAACTGCCATAACTTCCAGCCAAAACTTGCAGCTAAAGATAAAAGTGAACGTACCATAGTCATCTTCGCCACTGGACTGAAAGTCTCATCATAATCTTTACTTCTGAGAGAATCCCCTAGCAACCAAACTTCCTTTGTATCTATCAATGTTCCCATCCATCTTTCGTTTGATACGGTACACCCACTTGCATGAGACGGGTTGGACATTCTTGGGTTTTGGAACCAAATCCCAAGTTTCATTCTTCTTAAGAGCATCTATCTCCTCCTTCATTGAAATCTCCCACTCTTTAACTCCTTTTGCTTCATCATATGATGATGGCTCTTCTTCATCGAAAGGAGCAGCAAAGTAGCATGAGTAGGTAGTGACAAACCTTTCATCCCTGAACCGAGCAGGCCTAATAATATTTCTTTTAGGCCGTTGATTTTCCATGTACCCATGATCTTCTTCCTCATCTTCCTCTTGGTTAGTGCTCCCCCTTTCACCTTGTGTCTCTTCTTCAGGATTTCTGCTCTCACTTGGTACTTGAATAACTTGTTCATTATCCTTGGAGGAAGCGGTTTCTTCTTGATCAACCAAGACTTGAAGTGGCCCATAATAAGATGAAACTTCATCAAAGACAACATCAGATACAGTGTACCTGTGTGTCTCTGGATCCATACACCTCTAACCCTTCCTTTGTTCATCATAACCGACAAAGATGCACTTCTTCGCCTTTGCCTCCAGCTTGGTTCTTTGAGCATCAAACACATGGACATAGCAGACTGATCCAAATACCCTGAGATGCTTCACCGTTGGCTTCTTCCCATGAACCATCTCATACGGAGACTTCATATTATTTTGACTAAGCGGCATCCGGTTGATGACATAGGCTGCACATCTCATACCTTTCGCCCATAAGGCCTTAGGTAAATTCTTTGCATGTAGCCAGCTTCTACAAGTCTCACTTAGGTGTCTGATCTTCCTTTCTGCTACTCCATTTTGTTGAGGTGTATATGGACATGTAAATTCTCTCTTGATACCATGCTTTCGGCAAAAAGACAGAAACTCCTTTGACATAAACTCCCCTCCATTATCCGTCCTTAAGGTCTTGATTTTCCGACCTACCTCTCCTTCCACGGTGACCTTGAATTCTTGAAACCTTGAAAATACCTCTGATTTTTCCTTCACAAAGTATACCCAAGTGTACCGTGAGAAGTCATCAACGAACAACAACATGTAGCGGAACCCGAAATAGGAAGATGTTCTTGTTGGACCCATTAAATCACTATGGATCCTCTCCAACGGAGAACTGCATCGTGAAGTAGAGTTGTCAAACGGAAGCCTATGTGATTTTCCATATTGACAACCTTCACAAAGTATTCCTTCATTTTGAATCTGCAGCTTTGGGAGCCCGTTAACCAGATCTTTATTCACCATCACCTTCAGCTTAGTCATTTATATGACCAAGCCTAGCATGCCATATAAAGACATTATCATTCGTACTCATCTTCTCAACATACGAGTTTGAGGCCGATAAGACATAAAGATCTTTAACCCGTGCTCCAGTGTGAACTACGTCTGCCTTCAATTCCTGAATGTTCTTCAAGAATTTAACATCTTTTGGGTCAAATAGAACGTAGTTACCTGAGTCAACCGCATTCACCACAGAGAGAACGTAGTTACCTTCTTCCTTACTCCAGGGACATGGTATACATTCTTGAGAGTGATAGGACTTCCATCATCTCCTTCAATGACAACTGTCCCTTCCTTCTCGACCCGGTGGACTGAATTATCCGCGGTTATAATGGCTTCTTTCCCATCATGACGTTGAAGACTAGAAAATAACTTCTCATCTCCGGTAATATGATGGCTACAACTAGAATCCACGATCCAATCATTTCCCAGAGTTTTTGTTTTGGATGTACCTGAAGATGCAGCCTCCACCGTGAAACACTTTCCCCAGTCTTCGTCTTCAGTATGAACTTTTGATTCCGCCATATTTATTTCCTTCAGCTTGACTGTGCAATCCTTTTTTAAATGCCAAAGTTTTCCACACCGGTAGCACTTGAACCGCTTCTTATCTCCCGTAGAAGATCCTTCCTGTCCATCATTGTTCTTTGGACCATCATACTTAGATTTTCCTTTGAATCTGTTTTGCCTCCGAGCTACAAAAGCACTCCCCGAGTAATCATTGATTTTGACTCCCGCCATTTGTGTGGCTAATGATTCTTGCGAAGCTAGCAGGTTCTCAAACTCCTCCAAGGAAGGTTGTGTAGCCCATCCTTGAACTGATGTCACAAATGGTGTATATTCGGCCGTAAACCACGAATAATAGACCGCTTTAACCGTGCTTCCGAAATTGATTCCTCCGGATTAAGAGTACTAATATCAGAGCAAAGGTTCTTTACCTTGATAAAGAACTCCGAGATTGAAGACTCCCCCTGCTTCGCATTCGCCAGCTCATTCTCTAACAGCTGTAGACGAGCTTCATTCTTCTTGTTGAACAATTGATCCAGTGTCTGCCAAATGGAACTAGCGGAAGTACACCTTTAGACATGCTCAAATACTCCCGAGGATATTGACCTCTTCAAAGCAAACTCCGCCTTGGCATTCTTCCGTGTCCACTCCTTTGTCGCTTCCGCAGTTGCAGCATCTCCCCTTGGTGGTGTTGTGCTGCTACCGCCGACGACATCCCATAAGTCCTCACTCACCAAGTATGACTCCATACATGACTTCCATAACCGGTAGTTAGATTGGTGTAAGATCTCCATCCAATCCAACAACACGACCCATTGATTCCATACTTAGAGTAAACCCGAGTTCTCCTAAACCCTGATCTTGATTAGCACAAGATTAGAATGGCTCTGATACCATGTAAAGAAACCAACACGGATAGTGGTTAGCACTAGCCCAAGACCGTAATACCTGAGAAACCCGAAAGAAACAAAAGACCCTCTAAGTATGAAGAAGAATATGGAAGAACACTTAAGAGAATACTTGAAAGATTTTTAGAGAGAGTACTAGAACTTTTATGAACACTCTTTATTAACTTGTTCAACTTCTTGTACATCTTACAAATGAGGGGGTGTGGAGGTATTTATAGCCTCCACTACAAAGATTCTAGACTATTCCACCACCTCCTTACTTCCTACATTTTTTCTAATTTCTAGAATTTTCTAATACAATATCTAGATTTTTTTTATCATACAATCTAGATTATTCTACATAAATATCTTACTTAATTATCTTTTAGAATTCTCTAGAAACTTAGAGGAGGTGATGCTCTACTGATGTTTCTAGAGAGATTCTAGAACTTGGGCCTAATTTTGGGTTTAGATTATAAACCCATAATTAAGATTGACCCAAAATCAAGTTTAATTTCAATACTGAGTATGTGTAAGCTATTGTTTATCAGAGTCATATGGGGGAGTATCCTCGCTTCCGTTGGTGATGATACACATCAGTTGACCTCTGTGCCTCAATGGTATCTAGACGTGCTTCAGAGCAATCCATCTAAAGCCTAAATCATCACACAAAATACAAAATGTTTGAAACTTTATTCCCTGACAAAAGGAATTCACAATAACCATACCAAGAAGAAGAGAGGGAGAGAAATACTTACCAAATGGAAAAAGAGATCAGATATGTAAGAGGATTTGCTAAAGCTTTACGGAGGAATGGCTTATATGTTAATCTATTTATATCGCTCCTTTAGTGTCTAAAGACAAAGTGGGTGCAAGAGATGAGTGAGAGTGTAAAAGTAAACGTTTTAAAAAAAAATTATTGCAAGGTCTTTTTTTAATACGAAGTAATCATAGGAGAAAGTCAATAAATCACACATTTTCCATACTAATCTCACTTATTGAGATCTCTTTAATACCTGCCACTAGGCTTGGGCAGGGGGCGAGTACCCAGACTTTTTGGTATACTTGCAATTCGCCTTATTCCTTTCAATTTTGGAAAATTTTGTCTTATTACTTGCCTTGTGAAAGACGGGTACTTATAGTTACAAGTATTTGCTAAAAATTGGTCGATTTGTGAGTTACTTGCCTTGCTTTGTGACTTGCAAGTTTTGCAAGTTACTTGTCTTACGACTTGCAAGTTACTTGCCTTACCTTACGACTTGCTAATTTACTAAAAAAATACTTAAGTGGAAAAACATAAATACTTAAACAAGTTTGGTAAAATCAAAATATACAAATTATTTAAGTTTCAAAACATTTAAAAAGAATATAAATACTTAAAAATTGCATTTGAAATATTGAAAAACAACATGAAATTTTATTTCTTACCATGATTTTTTGTCTGCTTTTTAGTTATTTGTGTTCTTATAAAATAAAGTGGTTCAAAAGAAATCAAATTTTCAAAATTTGAATTATATCTCGTAAAACTATTTATAATAATTAAATAATATATTTAATTAAGTGGGGTAAGCCCAAACGGGACAAGTATCGGAAAAAAAACGTGACTTATTACCCGATTTGCCTAAAACGAGTATTTACTTTCACGAAACGGGTACGGGCAAGTCAAAAGTATTAAATAAGTAATAAGTACTTGTGCCCAGGCCTACCTGTCACCATCAGATACTCTAATACAATAGTATAAGATCACATTAGTAAGTTAGAATTGAAGTCTTATCCTAACATTATCTAAAATATTGTAGTTAGTTGGCAGAATCAACATTCAAGAACTTGAGACCTAGCCACCTAGCGGGCCTAGTGAGACTCCTTTTATATAAAAACCAAACATGGCAGAGACACTATTTGTAAATGAATCAACCACTTAATACCATCTGTATAAAGACAGCTTCCGTCGAAATTTTTTGAATTACAACGACGGGATAGGTGAGGCTGTGTTGTCTAATCTATGATTTAAGTTAAATATTGTATATATAAATATTTAGTATACCATCTCAGAACTGGTTGAATATAGAGATTTGAACAAACTACATAGAACAACAAACCTGAATTAACTCTTCAGTACTACTTCATGAGCTATCTGCAAAAGAGGTGGAGAAAAGAATAATCCTCTGGAGAAATCTTGTGGTAGGGATGATATTAGCCCTTTGGATGATATTTTACAATTTATTATCTACTGTAAATTTATTTATTGTGAGATTGAATTTATTGTTTTATTTACTTTTTTAATGTTGTCCTATTTGTGATTTTTTTTTGTATTCCATGTTTTTTAATTTTGATATTTATTTTCTGGATACATGTTTTCTCTTCCTTTATCGGTCGCTGCATGTAAGCTTCACATCTTTCTTGTTTATGATTTGTGTTTGGTACGTAAATGTGTTTTGTGTTTTTATATTCTTTATTATTGTACATATTGTTTAAGTTTATATGGACTTCCATAGATGTGGATAATTTTAATTTGCCTTGTTGTTATTTTGTTTTTTTGTGAGAGACTAAACTGTTGAGATGTGATAATTGATTGTCTGTCAAAGAAGTATTTATAGAGAACATATTTTCAGATAGCTCATAAATAAGTTCCTTTTATTTATGTTTGTGTTCTATTATATGTATGAGGTGGATGTCCATGTTATGCGCAGAAAATATTTGTTTAATATTTTTTGAATAAACGAGGTATTCGGATTCCGAGAAATCAATTCAAATGGTTACCGACTAATCATTGGGTTCGTGGGCCGACCAGTTGTATCTGGATTCTTAGAGACCATTCAAAACAGGCAACCGGCTAAATTTTTGGGTCATGGATCATATTAAATTACTGGTGGCCAGTGTGAATCGAACTTTAATATATATATGTTTGTTTTGTTGTTTCTTTCCTCATTGTGTTTTTTTTATAATGTTGCGTAGGTTTATGATTACTTTATTTATTTGGGGTTGTTTTCAAGTTGTGTTGTGCATTTAAGTTATTATTATTTTTAGTATTTTGCTCGTCGTGTGATATTGTATCTTTGTTCCTATTCGATATGTGTGTTATATAGAAATATGCACTCAATGATTTCATTTTGTGGGTCTTTCTACTTATTTGTTTCGGGTTTGTTTTATTTTTTTCTGTTGTTTTGGTTTTTCAATTGTTTATTTAGTTGTAGATCATGTTTTGTTTTGCAACTGTTTTAAACTAATTAACTAATGTTAAAAATCTCATTACTATTGATTTTTTTAGGCCCATTTAATGATTTGTGTCAATAAAATTAGAAATCGAAGAGATTTTATTTTTAGATTTTCTAATGAAGACATGTGTCAATTGCTGAAGTGCTGACATGTCTTCTCTTTGACAATGGATTGTGTTTTCATATAGTAGATTTGAGGTGATAATGATAATGGTTGTTTGGTTCTTTTAATATGTCAGATTGATACGATTGTAGTCTCTTGTTGTTGCCAATTTTTATATATGTATTTATTGTTGAAATTTTCAATTGGTGGAGTTGTATTTGTTGGCATTGAAATGGTAATGATTATGTTAAAATGATCGAGGGGAAAGATGTTGGAGAAACAAAGGGTATGATTGGCAACCTAAATTGCAATAGTGAAAAAAAACTTTTTACAAAATGTTACCAATCATAAAAACTGTTAAACAGTAAAACTTATTCACTAACAGCTCTTTCATACAGCTTTACACTATTCACTAACAGCTTACAGCTTTCACTAACTGCTTACAGCTTACATTAACCGCTAATCACCAATTGGACCCAAAGATTTTGAAGTTCATGGGTCCGATTGGTAAACAAAAACACAACAGTTATTTTAGCTGTTAGCGGAAGCTGTAAGTTGTTAGCGGAAGCTGTAAGCTGTTAGTGAATAGTAAAAGTTGCAAGAGAAAATTATTAATGAATAATTTTACTGTTCAACAGTTCTGATGATTAGTAACATTTTTTTTTTTTAAAAAAATTTATAATTGATAAAATGATTACCAATTAGACTCGTATCTTGTTGACAGAAAAAATTGTCTTTGAAAAACGTGTGGCAGGTACTGCAATAATGCATAGTTGAAAATTAACAAAATAAAGATAAAAGGACGAGGAATATTACAGAAGTTTAACTGAAATAAATAAAGTCAAATATATTGGGGCAGTATAATATTAAAAGCTGAAATTTCATATATAATCCACATGCATGTAACGATGTGGGTTTTCATTAAGAATATTAAAATAATTAAAAAAAGTAAAAACATGACGATTGTGTTACTCTTTTCCACTACGGTATTTTTCTGCAGAGTTTTTGTTGTCATGTGCCAACCTATTTCAATGGTGGAATAATTGATGTGAATGATAGAGAGTAACATTTGGATATATCATATAAGAGTAATTGAACACATGTACTTCTCAGCAAACCTTTGTGTTGCCTCAATTTCCGAATAAAAATAAAAATGTGTCCCAGATTTAGCGTTCAGATACAGTTCACTATGAAAGTTTGACAAATAGTGTAAGTATTAAAATAATACGTAATACTGATTTTGCAAGTTTAGTTATGAATATATTTTTATAAAAGGAAATATTTGGGGTAGATCACGGTTAACCTCCAAAAAACTTGGAGTTAGTATTGGTAGCGAGCAAAACATATGTTCTAGCTTCTTTCTTTTCCATTCTTCTGTTCAGTGCATTAACATGATCATGGAAAGCGCTAAGATGGACTCTTTCACCACTTCAGAGAAGGTGGAGAAGAGTTTGCAGATTAGAAATTGTCATTATAGGGGTGATTTGTGGTATGGCGAGGACAAGACATTGACATACGTAGAATGGTTGATTAATGAAAATCACCTTTCAAGACGCAAATGCACTAACATCCGTTCCATCTTCTAGGAAGATTTGTTGCAGTAAGCTTTAGTCGCACAAACTTGTCCGATCACATCTGCGTTACTGTTGAACTTTGCACTCAGGTTAGTTGCTCACTCTATTTCTCTTTGAATCTTTGATTTCTTAACACACTTTTTCATTCATATTTTTTTTTTGCATTTTCGTTACCTCTTACAAGACACACATTCACTTACTTATATTAAAGCTTATACTACTTTCCCTAGACTCCTTACTTTACCAACTTCTTCTAGATCATGATTCTAGTTTAGTTTTAGACTAATTCTACAAGCAAAGCTTGCTTGCTCATTGCTAACTTCACCTACTCTCAACTAGTCTAACTTGACTTCATAACTTAGTTTAATCTTCAACTAATACAACCAGATTTGCATGGGCAAATCGTTAAAGCCCATCACAAGCCCACTTTCTTATTTGACTCCTACTTTGACTTTGACGTCTTCTTCTTCGTTCTACATTCTTCTTCTTCTCGACTTCGCTTCAGCTTCTACTTCTTCTTACTGATTTGGTTTCCTTCTTGTTGCAGGGTTAATCGAAGACTCACCCTTCAACAGTTACAAATCGACATGCATAAGAGTTAGTAGTTGGTTGATAAAAAAGCAAATATGATAGAGGTGTTTGAAGGGGGAACTGGATTACAACCTGGACGCTCTTTGTTGGTGTTGGCTAAAGTGACCAGCTGCTCATAGGAACAGAACCTGAACAAATATTTGGGGATCACACAAAATGACTCATCAAGGATGTCCATAGTGGTGATGTGATTAAGACGAATGGACTTATCAAAGTCAGTGAGCTTGAATTGTGGGTTGCTTCTTGTCATCTCAAACCCAGTGATGACATATATTGCTCCTTCAATTAACAATGGTTGAAACTTTGGTAGTTGCATCATGGTAGACTACAGGGAAAAAAGATTCAAGTCGGTACCGTATGACATGGAAAATAAGAACACTTTGGGAAGGAGAAATTAGGAACTACCTTTTTGTCAACCAGCAGTAAGTCGACACCCATTAGCTCCCTACCTTTCTTGACATTTCAAGCATCCCAAAAGCGTAAAAGCCTAGCTACAACGCGCTGGACATCAAGGCCAGATTTAAGATCAGCGAATGCTGTGTAGGGAACAGCCATAAGTTTATTGTTTATAAGCTTTTGTATTTGGAGAATTAAGTAAGGAATGCAGAAATAGGTGCTTAAATTGAAGAAGGAAATCATAGAGACCAATGTATTGAGGAAAGATGGAGGGGCTGCGGGAATGGGCGAGTTATAGGCAGTACGGCCGGTCAGGTTTGTGGCCCAAAGATGAAGACAAGTAGTCGTTACTGGGCATGGGCATGAGAAGAGAGAAAAAGTAACTTTACGATGTTTAAAAAGTTTCATAATAAACATTGATATATAATTATTTATAACAAACTATTTGATTAACTTCATTTCTATAAAATACGATGATGTCACCAAAAGTTTGCTATTAATACAGATTTTCAAGAATGGAATCTGAACAAAACAATTGTATCTTCTAACTTGTCTCGAAACCAGCAACATAGACAAAAGGAGTGAGACGCAGTTCCAAAATTACGTTTATTTTCAATCTCTCTGCATATCACACTGTAAATTTCAATATACCAAAAATGAACATGGAAAGTGTGTGTTCCGTATCTCCTATAAGTTACTTTTAAAATGGATCCCTAACACATTATCTTATAAATGTGTTTGTACATGCAGCCGTGTTACAATGATAAGGTGGGACATGGATGAATCCTCACCTAGGCCATGTGTCTGATTGATCCAGATTGTTCTTCTTCATTTGATATTTTTTCTGTTTCCTGTAACATATTTAATAACTCAAAGTCTCAAAATCATTTACAAGTACATTTTTTGTGAAACAATTATTCTATTAAAACATATATAAAGGAGTCATAAATGCAGAACTGCATTGCTGAACACATGAATCCAATTTGACATCCAGAAACAAAAACAACTACATCATAGCCTCGTTTCTTACGGCTTTATTGGTCACAGCGACAAGCTTCGTCTCAAAGTGTTTCATCCGGATTTGTATCGTGGACTAGATTCTCCAACATTTCTACAAACTTATCGGCACAACCTTTCATTAATCCAGAACTAACCAATATCTCTCTCCATTTGTTGTGATTCCTCCTCACAAGGTTTCCACGCTCGCTGTCTTTTTCCATCACAGACGCGATCGCACCATTCAAGTTTTCTTTCGAAAACCATCCTGTCTCTTCTCTCTCCACCTCTACGGAGACCTCAAGTTCTTCAGTCAATAATCTGGTGTTGAGGATCTGATCATCAATATATGGAAGCAGAACTATCTGGCAATCACTTACCAGAGACTCCCACATTGACCCGAAACCACAATGGCTCACAAAGCATCCTACAGATGGATGATTCAATATCAAAGGGTTCTGCACCCATCCTCCCCACACAACACCACGACCCTCCACACGTTCCTCGAACCCTTCGGGTAACGCTTCTCGAATCGTTGATGCACCACTAGGTGGCTTTACTGATACTAAAAATGGTAAACCTGAAAGCTCCATTCCCAAACATAGTTCTTGAAATTGATCCTTCTCCAGATTTAGTTGACTTCCAAATGAACAAAATATTACTGAGCCGGGTTCAAACCTACTTAGCCAGCTGTTCCATTTATCTTCTAGTGGCACATTCTTGTCTGGATCAGGGAGCATTGGACCAGACAAGAGAACCTTCCTCTTGTAGTAAGACTCGATATACTCGCAGAATTTACCTTCAATTTCTTTGCATGTCCTTATAGAAATGACATCGCAGTCCATAAGACCTGTTGCAACCCTGTGATGAACCCTCTCGTAGTTTTTGGAAAGGACCAACAAGGAGTGAGCATCATGTGCACGGAACACAATCTTTGATGAAGGATAACCAGGTGGTGGAACACCTATTTCACCGCCTGGGAGATGTGTGTGAGCTATTGTAGCTGCGGAAAACACGTTGTAGTTCACGCTCTTGATTCCCAGCTCCTTGGACATTTCTGGAACCCAGTAAGCAAAATCAAAGAAGATTAGGTCCGGCCTCAAAGCACGAACCGCAACTTCGACCTGATTGCGTGTGAGATCCATGGCTTTGGCCAGGAACTTCAATAAGTGGAATGGGATATCTGGACCTATCTCTGTGCCAACAGGGAGACCCTCGATATGAGGGATAGTAAGAGGGCGAAAGAAAAATCTGTTTGGGAAAAGATTGAGAGGTTCAAGTTGCTCCAAAGCTTTCTTAGGAAGCAAGAAAGTAACTTTGTGACCTTTCTCGGCTAGCTTGTTCGCCAGATGGAGAAATGGAATAAAGTGACCGAAACCGAACCATGGCAACAGAAAAGCATGAAATTTTGAGCTCATTTTTTTTTACAGAAAACGTCGGAACAGTGGTTGAAAAATATCAAGTTCTAGAGAGAGCAAAATGAAAAAGTTGCTATATTTTCGTTATTTATGTTTATTTAGCGTTGCTTCTTTGCTTTTTATTCTTTTCTTCCTTAGGTGTCTTATAAGTGTAAAAGTTTGTCGTTTCGGATGATCCTTAGATTAAAATACCATTCTTAAACGACATCTCCGCTGAACCACCTAAGTCCATTTTTTAGGCATCCAATTCAGTTTATATATTATATTCGTACAGACTTCATTATGTAGACTTCTCAGCAACCAGCTAGGAATCTTCATTATGTACAACGATACACCTAGTCACCTACTTTTTTTTAACATATATCTGTTTTTGTATAATATGTATAAACACCAATCGTGCCGGGATTGTTGGCAGCGACAGATGAGTTCTTCCAATTTGTTGGGTTACAATTAGGCCTCGACTTTCGGATTTGGTTCACACTTAGTTCGATTATTTTGGTTTTTGGATAATTGGATTTCCAATTTTAGGAGCTGTTCGGGTAATTAGAAAAATCGGTGTGGTTTTTATTCGGTTTGGTATGAGTATTTATTTTAATAACAAACAAATATTCAAAAATTTATCGGATCCAGTTTGGTTTTGGTTATTTTGGTACTCAAACCACCTAAAATTACCCAAGTTATCTAAATTAACTGAATTACCCGAGAAAACCGAACTGAACTAACCAAAAAGGTTTAAAATTTTGGTTAAATTCTGCAAAACAAATTTTTTTATTTTGAATAATATAAATAATGACATTCAGATTCTTCTATTTTTGAGATATTTGGTTTAAATATAACTAAAAGGTTTTGATTTGTAAATATAATTTAGGTATGATGGTTATTTGAATTATAAATATAATTAATATTTTTAAATATGTATTATATTTTCAATACTCAAAGTAACGATTCGGTTTTTGGTTCGGTGATAGTTTGATCCGGATACCCAAAATATTTTAAACAAGGTCTCATTTGGGTTTTTCTGTGATCTAATTCGGTTCTGGATTGGATAACTTTTGTCTAGTACGGTTCAATTTTTCGGTTCCGGTTACTTTCTCCAGGCCTAATTACAATATTATGGCTATAAACCTAAACCCCTTTGAACTCTTTCTAGTTTTCTTATATGTGATTGGCGATGAAAAACAGTTTATTCTCTTATGAAGTAAGTATTACATGCTTATTCATATACAATATATATTGAATTACGCCATAAAACACATGAACTAATTTTAAATTTTAATTTAATACATAATATTTTGAAATGTGGTCAATTTCATCGATAATGTATCACAATTGGTTTATTTGTTTCCGATTGCTGACATGGATGATAGGTGGACGAGCAATTTGGTTCAGTCAGAGATTTGTAAGAAAAAAATGTTTTTAAATTAATGTGGAGTCCTCAATTATTGAGGACCAATGTTATACTATATTTCTTTGCGAGTGAAAGTAAGCTAGGATGAGGATGTGGTTGTTGTGAATGAAAAGTAACTGATGAAATGGCAATTAACAATTTGTAAAGCGACTAAAACAAATGTTAGGTCAAAGGCAATTCATAGGGATTAAGAGATTAGGAAACAATTAATTATTCATGGAAGGATTTATTAGCAAGTCTCGAACTCAAACATCAATTAAAGATCAATCAACTGTCGTGCCATTGACGAATTTCTCTAATAACGTGGAGATCTTAACTGACATTTGAACCTAGAATTCTAGAGAAGCAATATTGAACATGCTTGATATGTTTACTATTTACCTTAACATCAACTGTCGTTGGCTAAGGAAAAAACTCTCCCCTAAATTCTTTCAAGTAATCTATTACATTTTTGATGGATAAATTAAACATATTATGAGAAACTAAGTGATCAATTCAAGCTAGGTATTAAGATTTACATTGAATGAAGACGATCAAATGATAAATCTTTACCTATGTTCAGTTCAATGCTCCATAAGTCCCCTTAAAACTTTAAACCTAACTATTGAACTACTAAAACATGGAGAAACAAAATACAATAAGAGATGATAAAGAAATCACGATTGAATAGAATAAAAATCAAGAGGGTTCAGAAATCTTCTCAGAATGTTGTAGAGATCCTAAATCTTACAAGGCGCTTAAGTTCTCTAAAAAAAATGTGTAAATCTTGATCTCTCTCTCCGAAAAGTCTACAAAGATGATATATCACATGTGCTGAAGTCGACTACCTCATATTTGGGATCCTTAGGTCAAAATTAGATAAGTTGGAAAACTCTATTTACTCGTCATTACTGCACATGTGCTCCATTCTCTCTCCGACTTCTCCATTGTCACAAGTTACGCCTGGATCAACCCCTTTTTACTTGTCAGAATTTACCAGCTGCTCCAAATGCGGATTCTAGCTTTTTCACTCAAATTTCGACTAAGTTTGCTCTACAAACTCCAATTTTCATTCAAAGCCTCCTTTAAACCTGTGATGACTTAATATAGACTAAAAGTCTCAATAAAGGCTCGAATACACTTTTGAAAACAGCTATTATAATGCATAAAAATCAGCACATCAGTCCTTGACATCGCGACAACTTGTGCTCCCTTAACCTTTCCATTACAGTCCTTACGTGTCTCTTATGCTCCTCCAGACTTTTCGAGAACACCAAAATGTTATCAATGAAGATATATAATTACGAAATCATCCAAAAATTCATAAAAGATGCCATTGTGTTTGGCAACCCGAACGACATGACCACTACTCAAAATTACTGTATCTTTTTCTGAGTGCTGTTTCTTTTATATCTTTATCTGCAATGGAGATTTGTAAAAAAGTGATATTCTGCGGTTTTAGATTGTTTGAAAAAATTCAAAATACTTAATTACTATAATGTTTATAAAAGATTTAGTTAGTATGATGTTCTTTCCACAATTATATTTGATAAAAATTTACCGAACTCATTATGTCTAATGGTCATTTATATAATATAATATATGAAAGTTAGTTACTTTTAGAAATGATTATATGCTTTAATAATATAGAATATAGATTGTGAGCGTTGAATGCGATTCAGTTTTATATAATGATGGTGTCCAAATTTTATCATTTAAAACATTATAATAAGTAATAAGATAGGTTTGGAACAAACAAAAAAAAAAAGTAATAAGATAGGCGCTGTCGTTTTGGACGGATCCTGATATTAAAATACCATTCTCTAACAACAACTCTGCTAAATGATAAGATCAGCTCTCGTTTTTGGATGTATGACTCTCTTTTAGCATCAAATTGCCTTATTCCTGTTCAGTTATTATATTCATATATGAGTTCATTATGTAGACCTCTCAGGGGTAACCAGTTAGGACGCTTCAGATTAAATAATGCTGAGATTAAAGATCGATTCCAATTAATCCTCTAAGGTGCTGTTAGTTTAGTGAGTTAGACGTGTTATCTGGATGCAGATGTATATTGATGTTCGTTAATGCTAATTAAGAGCATGAACTCGACGCGGTATCCAGATGCGTTTCCAAAACTCATTAAAAAAATCAGGATTTTTGGATGAGTTAAATTGGTGTGTCTGGTTACAGTAAACTCATCCTAAACTAATAAAAATAAAAAACATTCTATTTATAACTATAATTTTATCTTTAAAATAATAATAAATTTTTTTTTTACAAAAACTACAAAATAATATTTTATATGTATGTTTATCAAGTTTGATTTTATGATTTTTAATTTAATATATATGTTTTTAGATTATTTGGATACATATTTAATTATTGTATTTTTTGGAAATATGTTTAATAGAGATAATGTTATTTCCATAATTATTTAGAGAGATTTAATGGTTGTTTAAAAATGATATTCTGTGATTTAAAAAGATATGATATGATTTGGTTTCAAATTAGTTTTGATTTAACTTTTAATCATAATTAGAATATATCATTTAACTGAAATACCCTTAATGAAAATTTGAAAAATAACTAAAACACAGTGACATTACATGTAATATAACACATGACTAAAAAAATTTCTATAGTGTTTCTTCTTTTAATAGTATAGATAGATGGATTTGATTTATTGTTTTAAGAATTATTAATTGAATAACAAGGGATTGCAAGAGATTTTTAACGACTATATAAACTTTTTATGTTCACTAACACACGATTTGAAACTTTTTTAAAAAAATCATTAACTGAATAACATGAGATTTTAATACCAAAATCTTCTAAAATCCCTAATCTAATACACTCTCAAATACTCACATATTATTAGAAAATATTTTTTTTTTAAACCTTATTTTTATATTTTATTTATAAAGATGTCATGCTAATGTGTCGTCACCACAAGTTTTTTTAGATTCATTTTACAAAAAGGTTTATATTAGTAAATATATTGGTTCTGATTGGTATCATTTAAAAAAGTTGTTGGAAAAAATGGTTACAAATCACCAAAATTGTTAAAATTGTTATATAAATAGAAAACGACTACAACATCTTTAATATAACACTAACCACTTTCACTTACAGTTTTGCACTCACTGACAGCTTACATCTTCCGCTAACAGCTAATATAGCTGTTTCGCTTTTGGTCACCAATCGTACCCATTATATATGCAATTCACTAATTCATACAATATTTATCATGTTTTCACCTTAGCGTAGTCAGTATATTTTTTTCCTAGATTCAATTCCCTCGAGATTGCTCTTATTTTCATAATGATGTCCTTATATTGTTATTGAGCAGATGAAGACAACTTATTGATGGATTTATGGGGTGATTGGTTGGGCTGTAAGAGTTATTTACAACCTTTAATTTTGTCTAAAGCCTATAAAATTACCAATCGTGTTGGATATTGACTTTTAAAGCTACAACCAAAAAAATAAAAAAAATAGCTGTAGGAGACTTATTTACTAAAGCAATAATTTTGAAGCTGTAGGAAAAAAATAAAGTTGTAGAAATTTCTTTCATTTTTTTTTTGCTTTCTCATCTATACTATTAAAACATTAAACATTATAGAAAAAACATTTAGTCTTGTGTTATATTATATGTAAACACTGTCTTTCAGTGATTTTTCAAATGTTCATTAAAGATATTTTAGTCAAATGATATATTCTAATTATGATTAAAATTTAAATCAAAACTAAATCAAACCAAATCATATCATATCTTTTTAAATCGCAGAATATATTTTTTAAACAACCATTAAATCTCTCTAAATAAATATGGAAATAAATTATATCTACTAAACATATTTCCAAACATATTTCCAAACAATATAATAATTAAATATGTATCCAAATAATCTAAAAATAATAGGTTTCACTTCCCTAATTAATGAAAAACAAAAATAAAAATAAAAACATATATCTTAAATTAAAAAATCAAATGATAAATATAATTAAATAATTTAGTACATTAAATATTTTTACAAATCATAAAATCAAATTTAATAAACATTCATATAAAACAACATGAGTAAAAATATTTTTGAACATATTTCAACTAACAATAAAATGAAAAAAAATCAATACAAAAATCAAATTTAATACTAATAAGTGTCTAATTTATAAAATGTAAGTTTTTAAATTTGAAAAAATAAATGAAAATAGGCTGATATATTTTTAACTCAATAAAATTTAAACATTAGAAATTAGTCAATATATATATAGAGTAAAACGGGTGTAAATATTAAAAAATAGGTTGGCATATTTTATTTTTACGTTTTGTTCCATCAGAATATGTAAAATGTTTAGACAATTGTAAAATAGGTTAAAAGACACATTTTGATTATAAACGGGTGAAGAAGAAAATTTATGTCGTTATGGACGGACCGGAATCTAATTTGTTTTTTTAAATCGACAACAGATACAACTACATCAAATATATCTAAATACCAAATTTTACAACAAATAATTTACAGCTAAAATCGAACCAATCATCCACTTATTTATAGTTTTGCAGAACTGATTAATTTAATACCACACAATGGAACAAAAACAAATAATTCAAACCGCAAGAGACATGAAATTAGACACACAGAGTTGCTACACGCCGAGTCTTGTGTACATTTGTTTAAGACGCGTCAAACGGTGGAAGGTGATGGTTCCGGTACTGAAGCTATAGTTGTTGATTTTGGGAGGGTTTCTTCAAAATCTTCAGGGATTTTCTGTTTAAAATTTAGGGATTCGTCGTTATATATGTCCCACCATTTCTTAACTAACATTTTGACGTCTTCTCTGTCCATGTTAGGCTCTTCTCGTGTGTATTTCCATGGCTTGGATCCCTATCATTCCACCATTAACATAAGACCAATAGAAGAGGACTACAGTTTTAGAACCAAGCTAAACTTGCCTGACTACTTTCACAAGAGGTTCGTAAGCACGAGAGTCTACTTACATGTATGCAGTAGTGAACAACTTTGACTTTCTCAAGGTCGACAAGCCTCGGGTGGTTCCAAACCACAGCTAGAACCAGGTTGTAAACAGGAGATATTGGTTTAAAAACTTTCTCAAAGAACATATTGAGAAAATCCTGCCAACATCCAAAATAAATACAAAATTCAATATTGAAAACGACTTGGAACACTGCAGCCCGAATATATAATCCATAAATGTAAAAGACTTACTTGCTCCGCAAATGGTGTAGCTGGTGTGACCTGGAGGGTCTGGAGAAGGCTCTCATAAGTCAAAAGGTTCGGCTCAAATACAAACATACCACCGTTGAAGTACGGAGGAGGAAGAGAAGACTCCATCTCGGTAGGCACTTTCTCCGGACAATACTGGCAATAGCCGATCGAGTGCATTGGTATGTGGCTCCATATTTTCGCACAGTAACAGCTAAAAGCGCCGTACAAATAACCGTCTGGCATATCAAAGAGTTCGTCGATGTTCTGAAACACTTGTATATCTGCGTCCAGGTAAACCATCTTGCTGTACTCTAGGAACTGCACACAGAAAATTAACTATAACTATAACATATCATGAACAAGCTTATGTTTTTGTTTCTTTCATTTCGTAAAGTCTCTTTTTAGATACTTACATTCCAGATTCGTAGTTTTGCATAGTTGATATTGTAATAAGGCCTGCGGTATGAAACTTGGTTGTCCGGAGGAAGCAGAGGCTCGATCTCACGTAGGATGCAGCCTTGAGACCTCAAAATATCTCTATGTTCTTCAGGGACATCAGGCAATATAGCCACAACAAGAGGATAAGCACTCTTAACCTTACGCAAACCCTTTACGAGTCCCACCACTCCCTTCACATAGTCTCCATTACCTGCCAAAAACGTCACGTAGGCTCTCCCCTGATTCACCGTCTCCGAGTCCACAGAAATTTTGGGAATCATTTTGATCCAAAGAAAATTTATCGGTGTCGGATTTTAAAAACGACTCAAAGAATGAGTTTGTAAATCTGGATACTTAAGGTCTTTCCTTCCGTGAGCTTGTATGAATTATGAAGGCTACCACCAAATTCAATGAAGTAGGCGTTTACATCAAAGTTATTAAATGTAATTTCTCTAATTTCTTAAATCAAAACTGTGTATATTCAATTTTGATTTCGGATGGTGACGCATGAACAACATTTGCATAAATCATTAGACTGCATATCCTCGTCATAATTATTTTTGGTTTTATTCTCGATTTCTCATGAATTATATATTATATATTACTGTTCGGACTGAGTATAGATTATTATAAATATAATTTTAAAAGAAGTTGTTACAAAATTTAACCATAAAAATTTGTTAGAGATACAGTAATCATTATTATATACATTACTAGTATATATGTACAAGTAAAATATTTGTATATGGTACTATCGACAATTGTCTATCGTATAAAAAGACTAGCTAGTCTTTTGAAATTGAGTTGTTACAACTCAGACAAAAAGAAAACATCAATTTTTATTGAGGTTTATAAAACTCTAACAAAGATTTATTAATCATTTATAAAGATTTATAAATGGTTTACAAGGATTCATAAAACTTTTATAAAAGTTCATAAATAATTTTATTAAAGTATATAATTTTTTATAAGGGTTTATAAATTTATAAAAGGTTTATAAATTATTTTACAAAAAAAAAGTTCTGAACTGGGACTTTCACTACATAAAGACTAAAATTATTTATAAATTAGTAAGAGTAATTTGTAATGTTATAAGAGAATGTAATGTAATAAAATATAAAAAAACATATTCTTTTCTCTCAATCAAATCATATTTGATTTAAACCACAAACTCATACACTAAAAGTCTAAAACCAACAAAACTATAACAAACAATGTATGGAAGATGATGCACAATCTCTTGCCTGTATTCTATTTTATTTAGTTAAAGGAAGTAAGACTCTGATCTTAGTAGGATAATAATCTTCATCTATGTGGCAGGAGAGAGACACAATATCAAAATAGTCGGAACAGAAAAGGCATGCAAACTCTTTTCTGAACTCTTCTTATTCATCTGTCTCTTCAAACATTGAGAACGTATCTGCAGTTCGACAGAAACCAATCAAAGTTATTCTTAAAATAAAGAGAATAATCAGAAACGCTAAAGCTTTACTTCAATTTAAGGATATTACAGTACATAACACTTCCTCTTTATTCTACAAACAAAACCAAAGATTTCTCATCTTCATAAACACTGAGTGTAATAGCACCACATAAGCAATTAAAATGGTACAATGGCTGCAACTTTGGATATATTCCATTCATTTTCTCAGAAAGCATAGCCAAAACAAAACATTGACGATTTAGGCTTCACTATCTCAATTTTCCGTAATTTTTTTTCAATTTTCAAACAAATTTAGATTCTAAATGGGACGAAAACTAAAAATCTATCACTTAATTTGCTCTAGGCATCAGTATTTAGCCAACGAAACATACTCCAGATAGATCACATATGATAGCGAAGAAGAGTGGCCGGAGAACAAAAGAGTTCACATTTTTTTAAACTCACCAGATCGTGATGGAAAAGTCAGTTGGTATCTTCTTGTAGCGGAAGCGAAATGATCACTCCATGAATCGGAATCCATTAATTGACAAAACTAATCAATCATAACTCGATTGAGTTCTCTTCCTCTTCGTCTTTGGCAGTTAAGTTCTCTTCCTCCTTTTCATCATTGTCTCCTTCTTCATCTTCGATTTAAAAAATACATAACGTCTTCTTAAAACTTATTATAAATTTCCTAAATTTTGGGAAAAAATTTTTTTTTAAAAAATTTGGAAAAAAAAAGAAAAATCGAAAAAAAATATTTTGAAAACAAAAATTTTGGAAAAAGAAAGTTCGAAAAAAAATTTGAAAAAAAAATTCGGAAAAAAACCAGATAAAAAATATTTTATATTTATTATTTTTAATTTATCTTTTTAATTTTATTTTATTTTTTAAATTATAAAAATATTTTTTTTTTACTATTATTAATTTATCTTTTTGAATTTTATTTTATTTTTTAAATTATAAAAAAAAAGAATTTTACTTTTTTAATGAAACATACGAGAATGAGGGGTAAACTAATATTTTATCCACTTTAATCAAATATTTTAGTCTATTTCTCCCCTTGTATTCATTTTGGTCACATAAACTTGAAAATTGTTTATTTTAAGGTATTCCTCTATAATATATATGATTTAATTATTTTACTTTTACTAATATACAGTTTAAAAAAAAGATTAGTATGTTAAAATTGTATGATATAATATAATATAAATGATTTGCGCTGACTATTACCTAGTTCTTTTTAAAGATAAAAATAAAAATAATTTACAACCAGTTTCTTTCATGTTCTCCCAAATATACAATAATTGCCACCTTATCCTCGCCTTTCTTTATTATTTAGATAACAATTTGTGTTCAAACAAACGAGGCGCTGGCAACATATCTAGCCGATCTCCGTCTTGACAAAGGAAAGCGAAGCCATGGAAAACTTAGCGGTAGTTTTATCGACGAGTATGGTTCGTCCAAGAAATGTTAACCTATCGGGTCGTGTTAAGAAGATCCATCTTACTCCATGGGATCTCTTCCTCCTTGGCTTTGGTTATATTCAAAGAGGCCTTCTCTTCCCCAAAACCCTCTCCAAAGATTGATCTAGTCTCACGGTTAAAAACGTCTCTTTCTATAGCTCTCGATCATTTCTATCCTTTTTCTGGTCAACTAGTCAAAGTGAAGAACGACGACAAAACTGCCTCGTTTTTTATCGACTGCGATAGTGGTTCCGGGGTCAAATTTGTTCACGCCTCTGCTGAAAGTACTTCGCTCGGTGACGTCCTTCGATACTCGGGACGAGCCGACGGGTTCTTCGGCTCCTTCTTCCCTGCGTACGGGATCAAGAACTACCAAGGTGTGTCAAACCCGTTACTTATGGTTCAAGTGACTGAGATGAAGGACGGAGTTTTCATCGGTGTTGGTTATAACCATACCGTGGCTGACGACACCTCAATCTGGATGTTCTTCAAGGCATGGTCAGAGATTTGCTCAAAGGAGTCGGGAACCAGATGCCTGGAAACTTTCAAGCCCCTTCTTCTCCCCAAAGGTTGGTTCTTTGATGGAATCGATTATCCAATAAATATTCAAGATCCTGAAACAGAAGCACGTAATGATGATAATTCAAGACCAAACGTATTACAAGAGATTGTCTTTCATCTCACAAAGGAGAATGTTTTGAAACTGAAAGCTAAAGCCAACGAGGAAGCTGAAAACGTTGATGGGAAGCTCTCTTCTCTTCAAGCGGTTTTAGGACATGTATGGCGTTCAACGGTTAGGCACAGTGGCAAGAACCTCGACGAAGACACCCATTGCCAGTTACCGGCAAACATGAGACACAGGCTCAATCCACCGCTGGCTGAAGAGTGTTTCGGGAATATGAGCCCAGCAGGAGTTGCCACAACCACAGTCCGTGAGCTGCTTGACCACGGTCTAGGCTGGGCTGCTGTGCTTATAAACAAAATGGTTGAGTCACGGACGAATGAAAAAGTCAAAGAATTTGCTGAGAATTGGGTGAAAAACGTCAAAACTCCAGTGGATTTTGGTAGCAGCACGCTAGTTGTCACTAGCTCACACCGGTTCGATGTGTACTGCAACGATTTTGGTTGGAGTAAACCAATCGCTGCAAGAGCTGGACCAGCAAATCTCAATGGGAGACTCGTTCTTTTCAAAGGCTTCGATGAAGGAAGTCTTGATTTACAAGCCTGTTTACCATTTGAAGTAGTGGTAAATCTATTGAAAGATTGTGAATTTTTGGTGTATGTGAACATTGCATGAAGATTCGAAAAAAAAAAAAAAAAAACGAAAAAAAAAAAATTCTCTTATTTTTTCCCCCTTTCATCTGTCTCATGTGGTTAAGTTCTAATCAATAAACTAACATTTATCTATCTGTATCAAATAGAGAAAGCGTTACTAGAGCACATCGATTTAAAGCAGAAACATCTAACACGCCAATTCCAGTACTAACAGATGCAAAATACTTTCATACATTAACGAATTTACGGGCCTACAGACTTCGTAATGAGCCCAGCTATCAAAACACCATATAATCTCTCAATTGAGATCCTTTCTCTCCGTCGCTTTCAAAATCTTCTGCCCATTCGCGGGTCGTCTGGTGACACTGGTCTGGTTAAGATCGAGACAGAAGATTCAGGTGTCGATTTTTATGGTTCAGTTTCAGGTGTCTAACTCGTCCACGGTTCGGCTAAAACTGTTGACACACCTTCTTTGTAACAGCATCTCCAGCTGTAAAGATGCTTAAAAGAGGTTGTCAGTTATGTAACTAAATTTTTTTTTTTTGTTTTAATGTTTAAACTAATTATAAAGTAATACATATTTGTAAAGTATTTTATAAAAATTTTATAACACATGTCTCATTTTCACTCGAGAACGGCGTACCACTAAACACATTTTATAACTCAAATATTCGATTTCAATAAATATGATTTGATTTTTAGAAATCTTTAAATAAATCTGAAATATCTCGAATAAATCATAAAACCAATGTCCAAAAACAAAATATAAAGAAAAAGTGAAAATCTCAGAATAACAACAGATCTGATACACATCTACTACTCGTCCATCACACCTGGAAAAATGAATGAAAATGGGTGAGTAACAGGGAAGTCACTCAGTGAGGTTGGGGATGTTAATCATAGAAAACGCAGTTCCGATCATAGCACTCAAAACACAGTAACAAGACTAAACATGAGCAAACACGGCTCCAGTGACCGCCAGCACCCTCCGAAGAGGACAATATGGAATCAGTGTCCAACGTCACCGCCCGAAGACGATTTATCGATCTCTAATGGTACCGGACAACAGATCGACAGAGCTGTCATCACCACTACGCATACAACACACGGCGCAAATACAAAAGTCACGTCTCTGTGTCCCCCCCCCCCCCACAATCCTATCGTCTGGCAACTTGACTAACTATATAAATAAACATGTTTAAAAGAACAATTAACATTTTAATGCAAATACAATGAATTGAATCATTTATAATCCTAAATCCAATTTATAAAAAAGCTATTAGACTTGATCAGAGAAAATATATCACATTTAATACTTGATTCCATCTAAGGCGTCCTAGAAAGAAGTACAAAATTCTGCAGAAAGCCATCACCTTAGCAAAAACGGAGATTAATTGCGGCTTCTGAACTCCGGATGCTAAAACATATACCTAAACTAAAATCAGCACGAAAAATCGAGTCAGAACAGCCTTCGAACGGCGAAAAACGGTTAACTGGTCAAACTGGTCAAAGTTAATGGTCGAAGTCAACAGTCAACGGTCAAAGTCAATGGTCAACGGTCAAACCAGTCAGAGTCAATGGTCAGACCGGTCAACAGTGAAACAAGACTCAAACCAAACCGTACCAAACCGGATCAAACCGGACTCCGAATCAAACCGGACCGATCAAGTCAACTCGCTGAGTCAACCCAGCGAGTCACCGACGAGTTACGGTGGCGACGGCTTACAGGAAAAGTCACCGGCGGCGGTGGAGGCGACGGCGGAGAGGCGGCGGCGCGTGAGCTACTCGTGCGATCTTCTGACGGTGCATCCGGAGGCGGATCGGGCTGATTTTTGGCTCTACGGCTCCGTCTCGTCGTCCTGAATCCAATGATGGGCTTGGATTTGCGAGATTCCCAATGGTTATAAAGTTATCGACGATTTACTGCTCAGTTGAATGAAAAATTAAACGAAACTGGTTTTCGAGATTCCCTTTGACTCAGATCCGGTGAAGGGTTATACGAACTAGACGATTGCTGAGGCAAAACGATCTTAAAACTTTCCGGTGATTTGATTTCTGCAGAGTTTCGACGCTATTAGGTTTTCTATAGAAAAAATAAAGAAGGCAAAATATATTTATATGGAAAAGTACATAGGGTTTCCTGCTGAGCTATTTGGCCTAGATGAGCCTGCGAAACTAGGTCGTTACAATTCTCCCCTACTAATGGGGAATTCATCCCCGAATTCAAATCCTGACATGCCTGCTCAATCACGTCCTGAAAATGTCCAGGGTAGTCTAACTTCATCGGTCTCCCAGGTCTCCTCCTAGATTCCGTCTTTCTCCCAGATAACTCTGACCATCTCAGTCATTATCCCATGAACTTCCTTTAGTTGCCGCTCAAGAATTGCTACTGGTTGACTAAGTGCAGACACATCCTTACTGATATCACTAGGTGGCTGCTGCAAAATGAGCTCTGGTTCCTAAACAATTTTCCTTAGAACTGACACTTGAAAAACGTCATGGAAGTTGGACAACTCTTCTGATAATGCCAGGTGATACACTATTGTTCCAATCCGCTCAGTGATAAGATAAAGTCCCATATATCTCGACTTAAGATTCGTCAACTTTAGGGTCTTAGAGCTTCCTCTCTGAAATGTCCTCATATTCTGATATACTAAATCACCCACCTCAAACTCTAAATCTCTTCTGCGCTTATCTGCAAACTATTCTGACGATCATGAGCTTCCTTATGCCGTCTCTTGAGAATTTCCACTTGCTCAACTGTCTCTTGAACCATTGCTGGTTCTATGCCTCGGCGCTCTCCCACCTCTGTTCAACAAAGTGGAGTACGACACGGTCTACCATAAAGAGCCTTATACGGTGTCATCTCAATACTCGAATGATAACTGTTGTTATAGGAGAACTCTGCCAACAGTAAATATCGAACCCAACTCCCTTCCCAGTCCAAAACACAATCCATGAGCATGTCCTCCAATGTCTGAATAGTCTTTTCTGACTGACCATCTGTCTATGGATGATAAGTTGTACTCATTTGAACCTTAGTCCCCAATGCCTTCTGAAAGGCTCACCAAAAAGTGGAAGTGAACTTCGTGTCACGATCTGACACTATACTGACTGACACTCCATGTAACTTCACAATCTCGGCGATCTACTTACGCGCTAATTGATCTGCTCCATCGGTTTTCTTAATCGCCAAGAAATAAGCTGACTTGGTGAGTCGATCCACAATAACCCATATGGCATTCTTCCCGCCAACTGTTGTCGGTAATCCTGTGATGAAGTCCATAACCATCATGTCCTATTTCCACTCTGGTAGTGACAGATTCTGCAACAATCCACTAGGTACCTGATGTTCTTCCTTAACCATCTGGCATGTCTGACAACACGATACAAATGTAGCCACATCCCTATTCATACCAGTCCAATGATAATATCGCTTAAGATCCTTGTACATCCTGGTATTTTCTGGGTGAATGGAGAAACACGAGTGATGTGCTTGCTGCAAGATCTCTTTCCTTAACTTCTCATCATCTGGCACACACACTCGGTTTCTATACAAAAACGTCCCATTTGCAGCAGTATTGTAGCCGAAAATCTTCTTCTCGAGCTGCTTACACAAACCCTCATCCCTCTTATGGGCATGTCGTATCCTCCACAACAGATCTGCATGATCCAATGCCTCAAGTCCAACAGTCTCATCCTCTGAAGCAACTGCACACACTCTGAGACTAGCAAGTATCCCAGTCAGCTCCTGGACCTCTTTGGTCCCTGATACATTACCCCTATGCCTACTCAAAGCATCTGCCACCTGATTTACTTTTCTGGAGTGGTAAGTGATCTCCAGATTATAATCTGTCAACAACTCGATCCATCTGCTGTCTCAAATTCAACTCTGCCTGAGTGAAGATGTACTTCAGACTCTGATGATCAATGAGAATCTGAACCTACTCCCCATAAAGATAAGCTCTCCAAATCTTAAGGGCAAAGATCACAGCTGCCAACTCTAGGTTATGAGTGGCGTAATTAGCCTCATGAGACCTCAACTGACGTGATGCATATGCAATGACCTTTCCCTCCTGCATCAGAACACACCCCAAACCAGATCCAGACACATCAGTGTACACTGCATATGGTATTCCTGGCCACGGAAGTACCAATACTGGCGTCTTTGTCAAAAGCCTCTTCAGCTCGGCGAGACTCTGAGAACAAGCATTTGTCCACTAAAACTTGACATCCTTGCCTGTTAATTGTGTCATCGGCTTAGCTATACTGGAAAATCCATTGACGAACTTCCGGTAATATCCTGCTAAACCCAAGAAACTGCGAATCTCGGTAGCATTCTTAGGTGTGGGCCACTTGGTAATGGCTGTGATCTTCTCCGGATCTACCTCAACTCCCATTCTCTCGGTTTCACTTGTTCTCTACTCTGTTTCTGGTCCGTTTCTTCGGAAAGGTGCTACCTTTATCCTTTTCCAAGCTTCTCTACGTCCATTTCAAGCTTCAAGGGAGGTACTTGTCACCGGATTCTGTGGTGTATCTAAAGGAGGAACCTTTCAAGCTCCAAGGTGTCAATTTGTAGCTGGTTATCCATGGATAACACCAACAACAAGTCAGTTACCTTTCCGGTCACACTTAAGGGAGGAAACAACTACCTTTTGTGGACAAGGACAACAAAGGCGGTCCTTTGTAGCCGAGGAGTCTAGTCACATGTTGGTGCTGCAGACGGTGATGACTTTCCTCAAGATGAGGACACACCACCAGTTGGAGGGGCCAAATGGTTCCAACAAGATCAGGCGGTGCTAGCCATCCTTCAAGGAAGTCTAGACACGTCAGTCCTCGAAGCCTACTTGTATTGCAAGACGGCTAGAGCTCTTTAGGAGACCCTCAAGACAGTCTTTGGCAACATATCCAACCTCACTAGAGTCTTTGTGGTGAAGAGGGCTATCAACAACCTCTGCCAAGCTGACATGGAGTTCAATGCCTTCTTTAGCAAATTTCGGTCATTGTGGGCCGAGTTTGAGATGTTGAGGCCAGCGACGGTTGACCCCTTGGTGCTGAATGAACGGAAGGAGCAAGATGAGGTCTTTGCACTACTGATGGTCCTCAACCCTGCCTACAACGACCTTATCAAACACATCCTCAGGGCCGACAAACTTCCGAGCCTTGATGAGGTGTGTTGCCAAATGCAGAAGGAGCAAGGGTCGCTTGGTCTGTTCAGAGAGAAAGATGAGCTGCCTACAGCCAACAAAGGCTTCTTCAAGCCAGATGAGCACAAGGTCGTTATATGCGACCATTGCAAGAAGCAGGGACATCCAAAGGACAAGTGTTGGATCCTTCATCCTCACCTCAAGCCGACCAAGTTCAAAGGTGCTAGAGCTCACCTTACTGAGGCTGCGGGGGTTCATGGTTCCAATTAAGGAGCTCAAGGAGGACATGGAGGTTCATGAAAAGTTGATAACAATGCCTTGGCCATGATCGCCTACAAAGAACCCGGAGGAGCCGGTGGTGCGTATGGTGCTGCGAGTGGATCCAGCAATGATGTGGTGAGGAAATCCGACCTGGAGGCCCTGATCAAATCCATTGTCTCACTCAAGGAATCTGGTATATCATTTCTGACCTCTAAGCGTAGTAAATCTCTTGTTATTGACTCTGGTGCTTCTCATCATATGATTAGCAATCCCGATTTGCTTAGTTACATTAAACCGGCTCTAGGTAGTGTAGAAATAGCAAATGGAGATAAGGTATCGGTTAGTGGTATAGGGAACATTAAGTTGTTTGACAAACACTCAAAATTTCTTTACATGCCTAAGTTTACATCTAACCTGTTATCTGTTAAGAGAGCAACAACCGATCTAAATTGTTATGCTATCTTTGGGCCTAACAATGTTCACTTTCAGAATATTGAGACTATGAGATTGCTTGGAAAAGGAGGGACTAGAGATGATCTTTATGTGTTAGAAGACACCTCACCAAGTTCAATAGTAAATGCGTCTCCTCTAACTAGCGGTGACCCTGTTAAAGGCGCAAAGACATCCTCATACTCCGCAGAAACGGGTATATCTTGCAACTCGCTATCTCCATCTGTCAGGACCATAACAATTGTAGCTAAGAACCCCTCAGCTCCTCTCTCCAAAAATTCCTCTGCATGCAACATGGAGATGATGGAAACTCCCATGTTCATCTGAATACCCTGGAAGGTGATCCTCCCTTCTTTCCTCGGAATATGAACTCTTGCCTTCTGGCAATCCAGTGTCACACAGTGTCTTGATAACCAATCCATCCCCAGAATTACGTCGTAGTGGTTTATCTCCATCTGTGATAAATCCCCGCTGAACTCAACTCCTCTGAGTACGACTAGCACCTCTCGATGAACGCCTGTAACTCCCAACTTTTCTGTGCCGACTGTCTTAATCCGCTTGATCTTTGGCTCAAACACACCCTGAAAAGACTAACACTTGGACAATTTCGAACTTACAAAGCTATGTGTAGCTCCCAAATCGAATAAGGTGTACACTGCATCACCTCCAACCAAAACCGATCCTACACTAACATACTATACAACCAGAAATTTCTCTAAAACAACAAAATACTCAAAATGAAACAAAAAGGAATCTAGAATAAATACGCGTATTGGCTATCGGCTCGACTCCCTCATGGTCTCCCACAACAAACACACGCGGGGCAATTGTTTGACGTTTGGCTGGCAGCGGAGGTAATGCCTCCATTTTCTTTGGGAAATCTCTAAAAAGGTGACCCGACTGGTTACAACTGAAGCAGACCCTCAGTGCAAGTACTGGTGCTGCAATCTGCCTGGTAACTGGTGCATTGACTGGTGTAACCCGACATGTCCTAGAAAGATGTCCTATCTGTCCACAGGAATAACACTTAGGGCATTCCCCGGTATGATGGCATCGGCAGCGTGAACAAAGGGGTAGCCCTGACTGATCTGCCGTCCTCCTCTGAGCCTCTGGGGCCTTTCCAGGCCTGGGCTGAGTAAACTTAAGGAGTTTCTGCTCCTAACCTATTCCTGCCTCCTGAATAGCAGCCTTCTCAGCCAGATCGATCACTCGAGAACGGCGTGCCACTAAACACATCTTATAACTCAAATGCTCCAATAAATTAAATACGACTTTATTTCCAGAAATCCTTAAATAAATTCATGGCTGAAATATCTCGAATAAATCATAAAACCAATGTCTAAAAAAAATATGACGAAAAAGTGAAAATCTCAAAATAGCACCAGATCCGATACACATCTACTACTCGTCCGTCTCACCTGAAAAAAGAAGAAAAATGGGTCAGTAACAGGGGAGTCACTCAGTGAGGTTGTGGATGATAATCACAGAAAATGCAGTTCCGATCATAGCACTAGAAAACAGCAACAAGACTAAACATGAGCAAACACAGCACCTAAAGTACACAAACAACAAACAACGGTCCTATTGACGGCTCCATTGACCGCTGGCACCCCCCCCCCACCCACCCTCGAAGAGGACAATATAGAATCAGTGTCCAACGACACCGCCCGAAGACGATTTATCAATCTCTAATGGTACTGGACAACAGATTGACTGAGCTGCCAGAACCATTACGCACACAACACACGACGCAAGTACAGAAGTCACGTATTTGTACCCCCGCAATCCTATCGTCTAACAACTTGACTAACTATATAAATAAACATGTTTAGAAAAACAATTAACATTTTAATGCACATACAATGGGTTGAATCATCTATAATCCTAAGTCCAATTTACAAGAAAAACTACCTAGACTCGATCAGAGAAAACATTTCACATTTAATATTTGATTCCATCTAAGGCGTCCTAGAAGGAAGTACGGAATTCTGCAGAAAGCCTTCACCTTAGCAAAAACGGAGGTTAACTGCGGTTTCTGAACTCTGGATGCTAAAACGGATGCTAAATCTGAAATCATCACGAAAAACCGAGTCAGAACAGCCTTCGAACAGCAGAAAACGATTAACTGGTAAAACTGGTCAAAGTCAACGGTCAAAGTCAACAGTCAACAGTCAATGGTCAATGGTCAAACCAGTCAGAGTCAACGGCCAGACCGGTCAACAGTCAAACCGGACTCAAACCAAACTAAACTGGACCAAACCGGACTCATAATCAAATCGGACCTAAACCGGACCCACCGAGTCAACTCGCTGAGTCACTGAGTCAACCCAGGATGTTACCGACGTGTTACGGTGGCGATGACTTACCGGAAAAGTCACCGGCAGCAGTGGTGGCGACGGTGGAGAGGCGGCGGTGGCAGCGACGGCGGAGAGGCGGTGGTGGCAGCGACAGCGGAGAGGCGGCTGTGGCAGCGACGACGGAGAGGTGACGGCGCGTGATCTTCTGACGGCGCGTGTGGGCGCGTCCGGAGGCGAATCCGTCTGATTGTTGGCTCTACGGTTTCTTCTCATCGTCTTGAATCCGATGGTGGCTTTGGATTTGTAAGATTCTAAATGGTTAGAAAGTTAACGATGGTTGGACATATTATTTGAACCTTTTTAGTATGTGATATTTTCAGGTATCATATATATATGTATATATATTTAATTTATCTATTATTATTAATTTTTAATATAAAAAGATCAAATTTCTCGGATTCGGATCCGAATATCTATGGATATCCCAAATTTTAGATGAATATCCGGATTTTGGATATCCAGAAAACCTGGATCCGGATCCAGATAATTACAATACATATGGGGACGGATTCGGATCCGGATACCTTAAATTATCCGGAAATCTGGATCTGTTTTAGACCTATCAAAAATGGCATTAAAAGGTACAAAATGGCAATATATAATCTTAGACTATATTACACATGTATCCACCTCTTTTGGACTATATTCTCAAATCAGTGTTGGCACCAATGTCATCTTACGCTATGTCCGGTTATTAAGAAAATAAATTTTTCTCTACAAGAAAATCCAGTCGGTTCTTGCGTGATTTTGGGGAAAATTTCACATTCTCTAGTTCCTATAATTAGAATCGGAAACTGAGGTAAGATCACTAACACCTTAAACTGTATCATACAAATTTTTTTTTTTAAAAAACGGTTACGTGTAATAGTCGAAAACTTTAAACTTGTTTTTATAAAAGCCTAAGACCATGATCAAAGGTGGGGTTCTTATAAAGGGTTCTTAACAATTTTTTATTATAAATTTTATCTAAGAACCCCATAACTCCATTAATTTGCTTTTTCTCCTCCAGTGGTAGAACCATGATGAGGTTCTTAATCAGAGGTTCTTAATAAAAAAAATTATGAAAATTATTTTATTTTAAAAAAGTTTATTTTCTTGAATAAAACGTAAAATATATTGCATTTAATGAAATTTGAAACATACATGGCATAAAAATATTTTAACCATATATTTCAAAATCATAAACGGAAATGAAAAATCAGTTGTAATATTGAAAGAAATACGTCAAATATTCTTTTTTTTTAAATTGAAGTTAAAAATAATTTTTTTTTAAATTACAAAAAAACAAAATGTTGTGGAAACGAAATTATATGTAACATCGGTCATATGAAAATTATTTTATTTTAAGAAAAAATATTATCTTTAATAAAACATAGAAATATATTGCATTGAATATTTTTAAGTTAAGATTTTTTTAAAGTTAAAATTAAAAATTTTTAAAAAAATTAAAGTTAAGAATTTTTTTTAAAGTTAAATTAAATTAAAAATCCGGCGAATTAGATAGTAACACGTGGCTAAAAACCTCATCTAAGAACCGGCTTTTAAAATTCTTAATTAAGAACCGGTTCTTAGTTTATTAGGTAATTTTGATTTATTTTAATTCAAAAGAACCTAAGAACCCTACCTAAGAACCCCCTTTAATCATGCTCTAACGTTTTGATTAAAATTCATATAAATATGTACAAAAAATTATGTAGTGGTCAGTTTGATTTTTTTTTCGCTAAGAAAGTTAATCTATATATATAAATAAAGAAAGCTACTTTCTTTTCGCTTTTTTCTATTCTCTTTGTGCCACCTAATCAAAAAAACCACTATACATTTATTACTATATATTAAAATAGGACACAATTCAACAATAATAAACAAAAAAAAAATGTTTTATATCAAACAATAATAACTAAATGCAGTTCTTTTTGTGTCACCTCATAGAAAAACACCATACATTTCGATCGCCACTTATTAAAACGAGACATTGTTCATCAATAATAAACAACAAAATGCTAAGTGATTCAGTTGTCGGTGAAAATTGGTAAACCATGGTATAAAAACAAGTGATTCAGTTGTCAATTACAAACATGATCACATCGAAAAATTACAAACACGACTACATCAAAAAATTAAGAAATCAAAAAATTAAATCTCACGACAAACTCACAATAGATGATATATTGTAAAGTCACCAGCATCCAATTTATGACTTTTACATTCAGGTTAAAAATCATCAAAACACGGGCGAAGATAAATAGAGGAAAAAATATTGGGTAAAAAGAGAAATCAATAGCGAAAACATTGATTGAAGAGTAATAAAATTAAAAGCAAAAAAACGAAAAAATAACATAGGCCGAAAAGTAAAGAAACTCACATTTAGATAAAAGACCAAAAATCTAAAAATCCTAAGATTGAGTATTTAAAGATGATCAATAATATTCAATAAATAATAAATAGAAGAACGCAAAAATGAAGGGAAAAAGAAAAAAAAAAGAACAAAAACAAAATAAAGACAAAAAAAATTGTACTACAACTGAATAAAATAATATAATATTTAAAATAAATATAAAAATACCATAAAAAATGAAGAAAAACAATAAAAGTAATTATAAAAACAAAAATGAAAAAAAAAAAAATTTCAAAAGACAATAAATTAAAAATGATTTTATAACAAATAATTATTTTAAAAAATTAGTTACATCCCGCACGTAGAATTATATAAATGAACAAAGGGAACACATAAAAGGATACATATAAATGAATCTATATCGAAGTTTTAGAATTATGGGTTATTTCCTATGAGTTATGTAAAAGGCAGCTAAAGTCAATGATAAATTGATAACATGTCTGATTAAGGTGTATTATTTGTTTAAATTGGTCTTTATTTAGGAGTATGACTAATCATGACTGTACGTGAAGATAATATACTACTCTACAAACGTTTTCCACAAATAAAATATAATTTTGCTCACACAAACAAAATAATTATAGATTTGATTCTTCTGGGCTCTGGCATTCAATTGAGTCTTTCCAAAAGTTGGTCAGATATCACAAGTACAAGCTGGGAGATACGAAAGCATGAGAGATGTTTTAGCAGAAGTTCTTTATAAGAATAAAAAAGCTAAAAACTAAAAAAAAACGGTTATACTCTGTGTTTGAAAATATGCTAAACGTTAGATCGATGGCCGGCCCAAATCTAACAAGTTAACGAAAAATCAAGGATTAGAGTATTTATGACTATTTTTATGAAATTTAATGTATTTATAACATACTTAATATATTTATATATAAAAAAACAAATTTCAAATGTTACACAATTACTTTTATATAAGTCATATAAAATCAAACATAAAATATTTAAAAATCTTAAAATAAAGATTATCATAATTTAATCTCTAAATTAAAAATTTTAAAAGCCTAAACAAAATTAAATTGGACTTTGATTAAGTTTAATTTTATTTTTGGTTAAAATATTAAAAAAAGTAATTGAGCCTACTCAGAAACTAGGCGGCCAACGCGGCTTCTAAACGATCCAACTCGAAAATTAATCGCTCGACCGCATAATCGACCGATTTGTCCTTAATTGTCATAGTTTGGGACCGCTTAGCGCCTATGCTACCACGTTTTTGAACACAGGTTATACTTATTCTATGTGTTTCTTACAAAACAAGAACAAATATATGATTATTCAAAATTAAAAATAAAAGTAACCAAAACAAATTAAAATAGGGAAGTTGATCGTATAAAAGGTTTTCTATACTTTTGTATTTTCATACGTATAATAAGGTCAACGGTTCCCATGTCTCGGTTGCTGTATAAAAAGATCAGGAAGACGTGAACATGTAAATATAGCATTACGCGAGAAACGCCACACACACAAAAATAAATAATAAATACAAGGAGAAGACTATAACGCAAACACCTAAGAAGAGAAGGAAAAGGAGACCTGAAGGAAGAAGATGAAAATGAAGAGTTGGGGAAATATAAGATCAATTTTTATGCACGCGGACGGTGTGGATTGGATGTTGATGGGATTAGGATTAATCGGATCCGTCGGTGATGGCTGCATCACTCCTATTGTATTTTTAATCACTGGCTTTCTACTAAACGACCTCGGTGGTTCCTCATTAGGTGATGAAACCTTCATGCAAGCCATCTCCGAGGTCTTTTCTCTCTTCTTTTCTCTATGTTATCTGTTTTGTGTCTCCATTCTTCCTAAGTAAACATGGCAAGTAGATCAAACATGGCGTGATAGAAGTCCAGATATCTTTATAATATTATTTGACATACTAATTTTCAACGTATTTATATTAGTTACATGATGCTTTAATAAATTAAAAATACTTACATGATGTTAATAAATTAAAATTATTATAATTAATTACCATTGTTAATATTTTTTGTAGTTTTTTATTCTTAATTAATAACTTTTATTCCAAATTATTTTTTTCAGGAAATAACAAAAAAAAATCTGAAAATCTTTGTAATATTAATATGAGAAGTATATATGTTTTTAATTAGTTGCATTCACATTAATTCTCAAGAGCTAATTTCTATAATATTATTTGAGAAGTGAGTTTCCTATGTGACATATTCATATTAATTCTCAGAAAAAATAATTACATAGGTATCTTTTATGAATCAAAATTATTATGACGAATTTCTATTACTAATATTTTTTAGTTTTTTTCTTAGTTAATATGTTTTATTCCAAATTATCTTACAAATAAAAAAAAATGGAAATATCTCAAAATTTTAGTAATATTATTTGGGAAGCTTTTTTTTACGTGTTTTACTCACGTTAATTCTCAACAACCAAATTTTTAAGTACTCTTAATCAATTGAAATGAATGTAACAACTAATTTTATTATAAAAAAGTTGTGGTTTTAAGAAAAATATAATTAGATACTAAAAAAAAGAAATGAAAAATGTGATCAATTATACATTTATTCATGTCTATATATATATATATATATATATATACATATATATTTTTAAAATGTTTGCTTATTTTCTTTCCAAATAATTCAGATTTTTAATAATCAATATTTCATAAATAGATTATTAAGGTAATTTTGTAATCAACAACTCTAACTTTTATTTTTAATCAAAATTATTTCTCAAATAACATAACTGATATAAGAAGAAGGAAACTAAAAATAGTTTTCCTATGAATCCATTTTATCAATAATTATAAAAACAAACAAATCTTTTCAATAATATAACCCGATCTTTTAATATCATATGTTTTTTCAAAAAACAAATTTTTATGTTACACTTAACTTAATACCAAATAAAAATTTCAAACAATAAAGGATTAGAAAAAACAAAAATTATGGATGTCACTCAACCCAAACCAAGCAAAACCAAATTGATAAAATCGAATTTCTTATTTTTCGATTATCTTTATGTTCTGACGTAATGTCTGATCGATAAGCTTTAATAAAATTACTACTTATATTTGTTTATGCAACTCTAAATCAATTGACACTTCAGTTGTTTTTCAAAAACAATATATATAATTATACAAAATTTTACAAAAAATATATTTACAAATCTAAGACGAAGAACCAAATTAAATTAAATTAATAAAATCAATCAAATTTTGGCCTAATTAAACCTAAAAAAAAACACTTATGGTTAAATTAACAGGAATTGTTGCAACATATAGAAAATGAATAAACGAACCAACACAAATTTTTATAATCCGAAATTACTTGTCTAATTAAGAAAACAAAATAAGTTTATTTTTAAGAAAAAACTTATTTACTTTTCAAACATAGAAAATAAAAAATTACTTAACATTTATAAACAAATAAAACGAAACATAAACCTTTTATTATAATTTTTTTTTTGTAAATATTCATACATGATCTAAGTCAGGTTTAATCCAACTCTACTTCATGCAAGTGGCACAACAAGGAAGTAAGTATAGATGAGATTAATCTACAGAGACCAAGCTTAAACACTATGAATTTATGGGAATCAAATTAAGCTAAGGTGGGATTGTTTGTTTGTGAGCTGTATATAGTATGGCAATCAAATAAACTTAAAAGAAAATAAATTGATATGTAAAATCAATTTATAAAAGAGTTAGGTATAATGAAAATCGCAGGGTTTAAGGATCAATAATATCACATAATTTAGATAAGACAAAATAGATAAATAGTGTTTTAGAACTCGAACTAAATTTGGTTAATTGATTCACTTCAGCTACACCAATTATTGTTTCCATAGCATGTAATACTCAACTCTCACTGGTAAACAAGCAATTAAACAAGTTCAAATTGTTTTATGTTCACAAAACTTTTATAAGTCAACTTTCGCAGATATATCACTTAGCTCATCCAAATTATATCAGGTAATTAAACAACATTTTCTATGAATTTATTAACCTAATATGCAGTAGCTAGATGGTCAACAAAGAAATCAAGAAGTAGACTCGAGTTTAGATGAAGAACCTTATCAAAAATCTCAAATCTAACAACCTATAAAAATCCATCCATGAATTCTCATCAAAAACAGATAACTTAGCAAGTGAAGTACTTAAGCATGGACGAATTAGAAAAACACAGAAATGAAGTAGAGTGATTCATAATTTAAATTCAATGAAAGAGAAAATACTTTTTCAAAATTTTTTTTATATATAAAGTACAAAGTGAAATCTTCTCCTTAGAAGCTCTTGAACTGAAAACAAAGAAGAATCCACTAAAGCAATGAATAAAAATTGAATCTTGTGTTTCTTTGATTTTTTTTATGTTTTCTGTGAAGTGCGGTATCAAAACTAGAGGTTAAAAACAACTACATATAAGTTATTGGGTCAATTAGGGTAATAAGGGGTAAAAAGGAAAAACGGTCTGAAGTGGCTTCCCTCGGCCAAATGGGACGTCGTAGTCGAGGGAATGAAGTCTTGGCTGTGGTTTTGCCTCTAAAGGTGGAGTTTCTAGATATGATCAATGAGCTAGTTTTCATCTAGGCTACAAAATTTATGCTGCTCCACCAAAACTATGAACTTTGAGCTTATGTTAATTTCTCAAGGAGGTGATGAAGGGTATATAGGTTGACGTTTTTGTGAAAATGATATTCAGTGAACCGAATTTTCCGTTTATATAGTTTTCAGGAACTATATGAGTATTTTGTCAATTTTTCTGTAAAATTATAAATTTCCGTTTATTTGTCAAAATCCTAATTCCGTATTTTCTGCCAATATTTTAGCTAAAAATATTTTTTTGATATTTTTATTATTAAAAAAAGAAAAATTAAATAATTAAAATACTAAGATATAGATAATAGATATCTATACTATTAAAACAGTAAACATTATATAAAAAACTTTTTGTACTGTGTTATATTACGATTTTTGTCATTGATCTTATTTGATTTTTTAAGAGTCTCATTAAGGGCAAAATTGTAATTTGCAAATGTGAACAAATATGCAAGATATTAAAAAATACAAGTGATATTAAAAAAAATCTATAAATAAAGCTACCTAATTTCAAAAACTAAAAATATATTCTTAAATTTAATTTTCAAAATCTAAATACTAACCATATATACGATCAAAATCTTTCAATAAAGATATTCTCTTGATTTCAAATCTTAAGATATATAATAAATCTAGAAATCTTAACAAAAAAATTGTAACTACAATTAATACATTTAAACACGTCTTAAATAATTATCAAAAATAAAAATATATATATTTTTATGATATTTTCGATTATGTTTTTAAAAAAAATTGTAATTAACATTAATTAACAAAATTATCAATATTAATATATTGTAATAAATTAATGATTTAATTTTGATCTTCTAAATTTACAAATATAAATTATTAAAAATTAAAAATATATAATAATAAATCTCGTCCTTAGGACGGACCAGAATCTAGTATACCTTAAAATAGCATCAAAAGATGTTAATATCAAAAAAATATAGATATATATATATATATATAGCATGCAATCGTGAAAGTGACAAAAATAATATTCTTTAAAGAGTTTCAAGACGATTATACCCTTAAACCAAAATAACATTCAATTAAAATAATCATTTTAAGGTACATACTAGATTATGGCTCGTCCTTAGGACGGGATTTGTTATTATATATTTTATAATTTTTTAATAATTTATATTTTAAATTTTTAAAAATTAAAATTAATTTTAATTGATAATTACAATTTTTTATAAAAAAAATGCATAATCGAAAATATCAGAATTTTGATAATTATTTAAGCCTATTTAAATGTATTAATTGTATTTACTATTTTTTGTTAAGATTTTTAGATTTATTATGTATCTTAAGATTTGAAATCAAAAGAATATATTTATTGAAAGATTTTGATTGTATATATGGTAAGTATTTAGATTTCGAAAATTAAATTTAATAATATATTTTTGGTTTTTGAAATTAGATACTTTTATTGATAGATTTTTTTTTTAATATCGCTTGTATTTTTCAATATCTTGTATATTTGTTCACATTTGCAAATGACAATTTTGCCCTTAATGAAATTCTTAAAAAATCAAATAGGATCAATGGCAAAAATCGTAATATAACACGGTACAAAATGTTTTTCCTATAATGTTTCCTGTTTTAATAGTATAGATTACACTAATGAGTATGGATTCAGTAATCATTAATTAGATTTTAGATTTTAGATTTTAGATATTGGGCTCTAAGATTTAGAGTTTATGGTTTAGAATTTATGGGATAGAGAAGAAATGAGAGTTTATATTTAATGAGAAACTGGATTCTGACCCGTCCTCAAGGACGAGAATTTTCATCTTTTTTATATTTTTAGTTTTTTTTAATAACATGTATTTATAAATTTATAATTTTAATATATGCTAACAGTTTTACCTTCTTATAAATATTTTTAATATGTTTTGAGAGCAGATAATATTTTTTAATTGATTTTTATTTTCTATATTTGAATTTATATGAAAGATATATTTGTGAAAGTTATAATTTGAGATGTGCTGATAGTATTATTTTAAAGTAGATGATAAAATTATATTATATATTCTATTAGTTTATTAATTTTTTGTTTTAGTATTTTTATAACTAATTTTACATTTTTATATAACTATAATTACGATTTTATGAAAATTAAAATATGTTAATCCGTCTATGAAATTTGTATTTTATTTGTTATTTTAATATTTTTTATAATCAAAACTTGTTAATTAATTTTTGTAACCCATTTTTCCATTGTGTAAATATTTTATAAATTCTGGTGGAACAAACTGTAAAAATCCGTAATTATAGAAACATCAACCCGTTTTACTATATGATTGATTAATATATATATTGACTAATTTTTAATGTTTAAATTTTATTAAGTTAAAAGTATATCAGCCTAATTTTAAATTAAAAATTTACATTTTATAAATTAGACACTTATTAATAGTAAGTTTGATTTTTTTGTATTGATTTTTTTTTTCATTTTATTGTTAGTTGAAATATGTTCAAAAATATATTTAGTAAAAATAATAAATGTACTAAATTATTTAGTTACATTTATCATTTTATTTTTTAATTAAAATATATATTTTTGTTTTTATTTTCGTTTTTCATTAATTATGGAAGTAAAACTTATTATTTTTAGATTGATTGGAAACATGTTTAAGTATTGTATATTTTGGAAATATGTTTACTAGAGATAATGTTAATTTCCATAATTATTTAGAGATCTAATGGTTGTTTAAAAAAATATTTAAGGATTTTTTTTTAGATTTTTAGTGATTTAGTTTTTATTTAAATTTTAATCATAATTGTAATATATCATATGACTTAAATATTCTTAATGAATATTTGAAAAACAGTAAAAATCAGTGGCATTACATGCAATATAACACATGACTAAAAGTTTAATCTATAATGTTTCTTGTTTTAATAGTATAGATGAGAGCTTAGGTTAATTAAAAGTAAATGTATAATTTTTCTCCCTTTAATGAATGTTATTTTTGTTACTTTACCTTGTGTGCTATTTTGTGAAATAAGCATATTTTGATGCTATTTTAGAGAATTTCCCTAGATAATATAAAGGGAGAATTTCAAAACCCTAATAGTAATGAGTTTTAATAGGTTAAACCCGTTTAAACTCGTTAAACTAAATGAGTCTAAATGACAATTTATTTTTAAATAAATACCCATTAAAAACCCACTAAAGAAACCCACTTTCACTTCCCTAATCTTGTGTATCAATTCAGATTAATGCATCAATTCTTAAAGTTTATATAGTTATATTTCGTAATCTTTTCGGAAAAAAATGGATTGATGAGTTTACCATTAAACTATCTAACCTATTATATTAAATGGGTCATTGGTTAATCCAACTCATTTATTATATAGATTGGAACAATTCATTACCCATTAATATTCAATCCATTAGAGTTATGGATTGGATTGATTCATTTGACCCATTTTGATACCCCTATATTAAATTAGGAAAATAAATCTATAATGCTCGAGGGAATATATATTTTTTAACTTAAAAAAAAAGTATTAAAAACAACTCCATTGCTAATATCTAATGGAGTGTCTCAGAATTAAAATAAAAAAATATATATATACAAAAGTAAGAAAGAAATTTAGAAGAGGTTCTCATTTTGAAAACTTTCAAGATATTCATAAGATATTAGAGCATTTAATTATGTAACAACGTAATTTTAAAATACTAATATTTGTTATTTTTGAGATACTCATTGAGGTGTTTACCAATGAGAAAGCTATAATAAATCTTCCTTTTTTTTCAACACGCTGGGTAATCAACAGAAGGCTAGAGCTTTGCTTTATGTGGCTTGTGTATCTTGGGTGATATGTTTCATTGGTAAGTCTTCTAAGTTAATATTGTTTATTTTGTTTCTTTCCCTTTCTTAGCCAAAAGAAAACATCAGAGTAAATAAATTTGGTGAATTTCATTCTAATATTGATATTTAAATTTGTGGATGTTTTGCAAATACAAATAAAACAGAAGCATATAGCTGGACAAGAACAGGGGAGAGACAAGCATCAAAAATGAGAGAGAGGTACTTAATAGCAGTGTTAAGACAAGATGTGGGTTACTTTGATCTTCATGTCACAAGCACTTCTGATGTCATCTCGACTGTCTCTGGTGACAGCCTCGTGATCCAAGACGTCCTCAGTGAAAAGGTCTCTCACTTATTTATCTTCACTTTTAATTCTAATAATTATATTTTCTTGTCCCTAAACAGGGTTTCGATAATTTTGATTCAAACCAGTTACCGAATTTTTTGATGAGTGGGTCGGCGTTTGTTGCAAGCTACATAGTGGGTTTCATCATGTTGTGGAGACTCACAATCGTAGGCTTCCCGTTCATCGTCCTCCTCTTGATCCCTGGAATGATGTACGGACGAGCTCTCGTCAACGTCTCCAGGAAAATACGCGAAGGGTATAATGAAGCTGGTTTTATTGCGGAGCAAGCCATCTCATCGGTGAGAACAGTTTATGCATTTGGTAGTGAGACGAAGATGTTATCAAAATTCTCAGCTGCGCTTCAAGGCTCGGTCAAGCTAGGGGTTAGACAAGGACTAGCAAAAGGAATCGCCCTTGGGAGTAATGGTATTTCTTACGCCATTTGGGGTTTCATGACCTGGTACGGAAGTCAGATGGTTATGGACCATGGCGCAAAAGGCGGTACTATCTATACAGTCATCGTATGCATCAACTATGGTGGCACGTAAGTATACATATATCTGTAGAAGGGATGACAATATATATAGAGATTACAAAGCTACACTAGGTAATATAAACACGGCCTCTGAGCTTCGTTGAGTATGCTCTTTATTGACAGAGCTTGACATTCCCATACCGACTACACCGTATAGACTATGATGTATAAAGGGTAGTTTAGTATATTCTTAATACATCATAGTCTACAATATCTTCAAAGCTCCTTAGTTTTATTGACACAAAAGTAAACCTTACTGTCGTTTTGAATCTTTGGTATCTTACATTTTTCAGATCACTTGGCGGAGGTTTGTCTAATCTTAAATATTTCTCAGAGGCCCTTGTAGCAGGGGAAAGAATTACCAAAGTGATAAAAAGAGTTTCAGACATCGATTCAGACAACCCAAATGGTCAAATTTTAGAGAAAGTTAAAGGAGAAGTCCAATTTAAGCACGTGAAATTTATGTACCCTTCCAGACCCGACACCCCAATCTTTGACGACTTATGTCTGAGAATTCCATCAGGAAAAACTGTGGCTCTGGTGGGCAGAAGTGGATCCGGAAAATCGAGCGTGACATCGCTTTTGCAGAGGTTCTATGACCCGGTTTCTGGAGAGATTCTCTTAGATGGTGTATCCATTGATAAGCTGCAAGTTAAGTGGTTGAGATCACAAATGGGTCTTGTTAGCCAAGAGCCAGCACTTTTTGCCACATCGATAAAAGAGAACATATTATTTGGTAAAGAGGATGCATCCACGGATGAAATAGTAGAAGCTGCAAAGGCCTCATATGCTCATGATTTCATTTGTCAGTTCCCTCACGATTACAAAACGCAGGTCAGATTCCAATCTTTTATATAATGAGAGAGTTTCTCTCCCTCTCATGCATCCATCTCATCATCTCAAAATTGACACATGTCCTTTTTTTCTACTTTTTGTCATAAAAGCATCTTTTGCAATTTTACTTTCAATTATTTCTTTATTTGGGTATATTTACTTCAACACATATAGACCCAAAACCATAAATACATTCCAATAAATACAAGTAGAAAATTATATTCTAAATATTAACTATAAATAGATCACAAAATATATAAAAATAATAATTTACTTCAAAATAAATAAATGTATCAAAATAATATTAAAAAGAAAAAAATAGTAGATAAAAAATATAATCCACATATACAATGAAAAAGTGATATTTATATAAAATAAATGATACATGACATAAAATAATATATGAATTGAAAATTTTTAATTATATATATAAAAAATTAAATAACTCATGATAATAAAAAACTATATGCTGTCAAAAAAAACTATATATAGTACATTATTAAAACTCAAACAAAAAAAAATATTATTTTCAACAAAACTAATCTCAACTTAAATATCATATTTTTTTTTTATATATCCAAAATTATATATATATATATATATATTTCTAAAAAATATCTAAAGAAATGTTTTAGAAAAAAAAATGACCAGGAAAGAAAAAATAACAAGTTCGGTACATTAATGGGTGCAAAACTAGATCATTTGATGATGAATAAATAGATATGACATTTTGCTTATAGAATGCACGAAAAATATAAAAACCAAATGTCCAACACCTTTATATTCTCGATACAACAAATGATATGAGAAACAAAAATCTAAGCTATAAAAACAGAAAATGTTGACGGATTAAAAACAACATCATTACATTTGATATAAAATAAAATTAAAAACTAATATTAAGTGAAAGAAGATTATAAATGAACCAATTGGAAAAAATTAAAGTCTATATAAATAATAATAAACAAAAAATAATATAAAATAACTAATTACTAAAGGAATAAAACTTTACAACTAATTATAACCAAAAAAATTTAACAATAAAAAAAACAGAAAACTAAAATTATTGAAAATAAAAACATGCCCCGCGTATGCGGGGGCTAAAAATTCCTAGTTTAAGAATCAACTAGATTCTCGCCTATGCTAAGGAGATAATTTTTTTATATATTTTTAATTCTTTTTAAAAATATATATATTTGTAAATTTAGAAGATCAAAATTAATTTATTAATTTATTATAACTAGGGATTTTGTCCACACTTGACGCAGGTAAAATAATTTGACAAATAATCGTTAATATGTGTAATATAAAATTTAATAACACCATACAAAAATAAAGAAATATTAGTTGTATATAAAACTCTGAATACATGGATAAAACTTATAGTTATATTATTACTCATAATTAATATTTTTATATTCATCAATTGTTTCATCAAAAAATCATTTCGAAAAAAATTATCGAGTACCACCATGTAATAAAAAATTAAATTAAAACTTTAAATCTGAAACCTCATGCATAAGAATCATATTTCTTTCGAAATTCATCATCATACATAAACCAATTTTATTTTTTAATTATATATATACAATATATATAATATATACACAAAATAACCGATTTATTTTTATTTTTTCAAATTTTTTATAATTCTACGTGTAATAATAATGTTTAGTTTATTTGAATTATTCTAACTAATCTATACTTTTAGTTTATCTAAACTATTCAAATAATAATAAATGTTAAATCAATCTAAACTATTCTAACTAATCTATGTTTTTAGTTTATCTAAATTATTCTTACTAATCTATATTTTTTTAACATCGAATATAAATTAAAAATATAATATAAACTAAATTTTTCATTGAGGGTAACATAGACTTTAACCACTCTAACTTTTAACGTGAAAGCTCAATTCGAAAAAAATCACTTTGCAAATAATATAATAGATATATTAATATTATTACGAATTTTGTTAATTAATATTAACTACAATTTTTTAAATGCATAATCCAAAAAAGATTATTTAAGCCATGTTTAAATACATTTACCAAGAAAATATTTCAGAATCGATTATTTTATTAAGATTTGATTCGCTTGTATATATCATATAAATTAATGTGTTATAGTTTAAATTTAGGTTTGATTTAAATTTAAATAATAATTGAAATATATCATTTGACTAAAATATCTTTAATGAACATTTGAAAAAATTAATAAAACGCAATGACATTTTATGTAATATAACATATAATTAAAGTTTTTTTCTATAATGTATTATTTTAATAATATAGATTGATTTATTTATTTCTTTATTTTATTTTTGTACACAAAAAGGTTGGGGAGCGAGGAGTGCAAATGTCAGGGGGTCAGAAACAGAGGATCGCAATTGCACGTGCGTTAATCAGTTATCCGACAATTCTCCTTCTTGACGAAGCAACAAACGCGTTGGACTCTGAATCCGAAAGGGTAGTCCAAGAAGCCTTAGACAATGCCTCTGTTGGCCGTACAACTATTGTTATTGCCCATCGCCTCTCTACCATTCGTAATGCTGATGTTATTTATGTAGTTCATAATGGCCGCATTGTAGAATTTGGATCACACGAAGAGCTCATAGAAAACTTAGATGGTCAATATACTTCTCTAGTCCGCTTACAGCAAATGGAGGATGGAGAATCAGATGTTAAAATCAACGTAAGTGTGCAAGGGGGTCAATCCTCGATCTTGAGCAAAGATTTGAAGTGTAGTCCGAGACTACCTATTCAAAGTCGGTCTAACTTGTTTACGAATTCAAGCATTGATACGGATCCTTCTGATTCGATACCTGAGGGTAAGAAGCAGCATGTGCCATCATTTAAGAGATTAATGGCGATGAATAGACCAGAGTGGAAACATGTATTGTATGGTTGCCTAAGTGCAGCCTTATATGGGGCTGTGCAGCCAATTTATTCATACGTTTCAGGATCAATGGTTTCAGTGTATTTCCTAACGAACCATAACGAGATCAAGCAAAAAACAAGGATCTACGTGTTGTTTTTTCTTGGTCTTGCTATGTTCTCTTTCTTGATCAATATCGTTCAACATTATAGTTTTGCATACATGGGCGAACACCTAACAAAACGTATCCGAGAGAAGATGCTTTCAAAGATATTGACCTTTGAAGTTAATTGGTTCGATGAAGACGAGAACTCAAGCGGTGCAATTTGCTCTAAACTTGCAAAAGAAGCTAACTTGGTATGTCTTCCGTCTTATTAATTGGAACTTCAACGAACAATTTTTTTTTTTTTTTTTTATTATTAAACAATTCGTGACCATGTAGTGTTTTTGATATGATAGGTGAGATCGTTGGTTGGTGAAAGGATGTCATTATTGGTACAAACTATATCGGCAGTGATCATAGCATTCACACTTGGTTTGGTCATCGCTTGGCGATTAGCCATAGTGATGATTGCGGTGCAGCCAGTGGTTATTGTGTGTTTCTACACTCAACGTGTTCTTCTCAAGAGCATGTCAAAAAAGGCAATGAAAGCCCAAGATGAGAGCAGCGAACTAGCCTCAGAAGCTGTCTCCAACATCCGAACCATCACATCTTTCTCGTTACAAGAACGGATCTTAAAACTACTCAAAAGGCTTCAACAAGGTCCACAGAAAGAAAGCGTTCGCCAATCGTGGTTAGCGGGAATCGTGCATGCAACTTCGCGAAGCCTCATAACGTGCACTTCGGTCTTGAATTACTGGTACGGTGGTAGACTAATAGCTGAAGGTAAAATCACGTCAAAAGCATTCTTTGAGATGTTTACCATCTTTGTGAGTACCGGTTGGGTTATTGCCGACGCTGGGACCATGACGACGAATCTATCCCGAAGCTCGGATGCGGTTGGGGCTGTGTTCGCCGTTTTAGATCGCTGCACAACCATTGAGCCGGAGAACCCGACTGGGTATGTCCCAGAAAACATAAAAGGCCAAATAAGATTTGACAGTGTGGACTTTGCTTACCCCACTCGACCAAATATGGTTATATTCAAGGAGTTCTCCATTGAGATGGACGAGGGGAAGTCGACGGCTATCGTGGGTCCAAGTGGCTCAGGTAAATCCACAATCTTTAGCTTGATCGAGAGGTTCTATGACCCGTTAAAGGGTATTGTGGAAATCGATGGCCGCGATGTAAAGTCGTATCATTTGAGAGCTCTACGTCGACACATTGCTTCGGTTAGCCAGGAGCCAACTTTATTCGCGGGAACGATCCGAGAGAACATCTCGTACGGCGGAGGAGAATCGGATAAAATCGACGAAGCAGAGATTATCGAGGCGGCGAGGGCAGCGAAGGCTCACGATTTCATCACATCGTTATCTGACGGCTACGACACGTATTGTGGAGACAGAGGAGTACAATTGTCCGGTGGACAAAAACAGAGGATCGCTATCGCTCGAGCTGTTCTGAAAAACCCATCGGTGTTGCTCCTCGATGAAGCCACAAGCGCGTTAGACAGCCAATCGGAACGCCTGGTGCAACACGCGCTCGAGCGCCTCATGGTCGGAAGGACGTGCCTTGTGATCGCACATAGGCTTAGCACGATTCAAACCTGCAATGCCATCGCCGTTTTGGACAAAGGAAAAGTGATCGAACATGGGAACCACTCGTCCTTGTTGGCAAAGGGTCCCACGGGTGCTTACTTCTCATTGGTTAGTTCCCAGAGAAATCCCAATTAAAAAATAATGTCTACAATATTATTATTTGAGAAGAACATTTATAAAAATACTCTGTAAGAATCTATCAAAAAGAATCTTTTTTTTTCTTCTAAAAATTTAGCATGTTAAACATATATTTTAATTATGAATCAATTTTTAACAAATCTTACTGATACATAATAATCATATTTATGTTATTTTTAGTAAATATTGATGTTATTATAGAGGATTCACAAATCTTAATGAATCTCTCTTTTAATTAAAAAATATTAAAAATAGATATTATGTAAAAACTAAAATTGTGATATCACTTTTGATATCATTATTTTTATCTCAAAATCAGTGAATTAGTTTTTTTTTTCTCATCCACAATCATTTTTTGCATCCCATGATATTACTTATAATTATTTTAATAACTTGAATTCAAAAGATAAAAAAAAATGAATGAACTTTTGTTTACTAAAAGGATTAATTTTTTATTTATTAAACAGTTTTAGCCCTATAAATAAAATAGTTTAGTTAATAAAAGTTAGTGATTAAAAAAGTTTTGTTAACAAAAATTGAAGATTGAAATATTTAATCAACAAAACTTGAAAACTTTTTTTTGACTTATGAATAAGTTGAAGAATCTTTTAGCGAAAAATCAACAGTTGAGGATTTGTCCAAAATTTCCATAAATAAAACAAACATTTATTACTGGCCACTATTGTTTTTTTCTTCTTCTAAGAGCCCATATATTCAGTACTGGCTCTGATTACGCAGGGAGCCTACGAGCTGCAAATATAGAGATATTGATCATTAGCCTGGCCCACCAATTTTTACGCACCATCGGATCATAATCTGTCTTACACTTGTCGAGCAAACCAATCACATATGATTGATAACGTCTCATTTCCGCATACTCATTACGAAGCACTGCCTGATAAGCACCATCGAGATATTTGTCTACGCCATTGTACGTCGCAAGGCACGTACGAAGCTGACCCTTGGCCTGAGGGCTATCTGCTTTGGAAATAAACTCGTCTCTGATCAAAGCAGTTGTTATTTTGGCCGTGTACAACGCGTTGAACGCTGCGATTTTTGCAATTGTAGTGATCTCGGCGTGTGGTTTATCGAGCTTAGGGATGATCGAACGTTCGCAGTAATACGCGTTCACGGTGTCGAGGCATATTCTGTCGATTAGAATCATTGTTGGTGCGTCGGGTGCGATCGATGTGGTTGATGGGATTGTGTAGAGAATGATCAAAGATGTGATCATCACGGTGATGTTTTGAAGAGAACCCATATTTTTTTGGCTTTTGTGTAATGTGTTCTCTATGACAACCCTTATATAATTCTTTTGGTCCAACTTCGTTTCTTTCGTTATCTTTAATATGCTTCTATAAAAACGAAAAGTATTTTAAGAGTCATGCATCTCAAGGATTTGCCAGATAAGTTTATCTTTATTTTGTAACGAAATTTGACTAGATCAGTTGTCATAAATTTTGGTATATTTTTCACTGCTGTCACCGGGTTTTTCTTTAATTAGAATCTGATCTCACTTTTAGTTTTCTTGAAGTTAATTATTTATGTATTTCTTGTTTCTTTTAATTTTCAAAAAGTTTATTTGTTTCTTTTTATTTTTGAAAAGTTTATTTGTTTCTTGTTTCTTACACGAAAAAGCTACGATGTAGAATTATTAGGCGGAATGATATATATCAACGTAACTTCTTTTTTAACTTCTTGTTATGCCTGAAAACTGCATTAACATGAATCAGTCTATTTACGTGTTAAGGGGATCAATATATATAATCGTCATTTCGAGACTTTTAGTGCGAATTTTCGTGATTTACACGGGTCAAGTTAGAAACATGTCTACCAGTATCTATTGCTACCAAACACACAATACTATAAATATTTTCTTAGTCTCTTTGAATAGTGTTACCAAACAAACAAAAAACCTTGTGATACGTTTAGATTATAATCATTTATTTTATCTGGCTTCTTTGAAAAATATATTAGAGATTATATGACTTAAATAGAATAATATATGACTTATATTTATTACTCTAAGTTTGTATATATATTTATAACTGTAAGCTTGAATAGTCTGCTTAATTTGCCAACTTATTCTTTAATTTGTCTTTAGTTTTTAGTTTTGGAATTTTGAATCAACTATTCATATATCACAAAGTAACCAAATGAATCAGTTTTTGAAAAGAAAAAAAAAGAATCTACAATTCTACATAGATAAATTGACCGAAGCACAGTTAAGACTCTCAGTCTTAGCTAAACCAAAATAAAATTTGGTTCTATTTTTTGTTTTTGTTTTCTAATATTTGAATAGTAATCTGATTATTTATTATATATTTTTCTGTGTTTTAAATTACTTAACTGAATATATAAATTTTATTATCATAAAATATTATTATAATAAAATAAAAACGTAAATATTTATAGATAAAACAATTATTCTACTTAAGAAAATTCATGTATCACTCATGAAATTAAATAGAAAATAATATGTAAATAAGTACCAATGGATAACTGTTATGTACAAAATGTGTTGAAAAAAACATACAAATGAAAGCTAGAGGTGGGTATAACTCGTATTTCATTCTCGTCCATTCCGTTCTATACATATTCCTGAATTCTCGTCCTATATATATTTCATATTCTTATATAGGAAAAGTTTATAATTTGGAAATAAGATGAGACGGGAATGAGAATTCTCAAAATTTCTGAAATCTTTTTTAGAATTATATAAATATTAATATATATATTAATATTTCATACCAAGTCATATCTTACTATATAACATATTTATATAAATAACATTTATATTAAATTTTATTTTGATTAAAAATATTTATATAGTTTACTTTATATATAGTTGATCTAATTTAGTTATAAATTTTTGTTTAAAGTATTTAACTCTTATAAATATGATCTAATGTTCTTTTTCATAATGTTTGAATATATATGGTGAATTAAAAAGTATATTAAATATATATTTAAAATTTAAAAATTATAATTATCCCTGTTAATATATTATATTTTTAATTTTGAGATAGATTTTTGAAATAGGAATTCTCGTTCTCATTCGTCCCAAGTTCCAAATAGGACATAAGGGGATAAGTTATTTATTCCTGAACTTTTCGATCTCGTTCTCCCGAAAACTCGTGTTCCAAATTTTCGTTCGCCCATCCCTAATGAAAACTATAGACTCGGTAAACAAAACAAAAGAAGCAATGACTTGGTGATGGGTCTAGGAAGATATTATTTGCGCCTCTTTTGAATCAAGATATTTGACTTCTTTTTGTTGAACTTTTGCCCACATGGGCCAATATGCTTTGTTTTTTTTTGTTCTTTTTTTTTTTGTTGAGAACCATTTTAATATGCTTAGTTCTTTTACAACTAATAAAGCTATAGATTTCTCATCGTTACCGGAAAGGCTTCGGCCATTTGTAATAACGGATAAACAGCTAAATTTATTCAATAAAATTGTTTACTAAACCCCAAAAAGAAAATTAAAACGTAAAAAAAATTAAAACATGAAATTAAAATGGGGTTTTCAAACTAAGAATCCACTTTTGCCGCACTATCTTAATAAACCAGTTACCATTGAGAGTCTAAATCCAAAAACTATCTAAGAAAATATAAAGATTCATTACCTTAAATGTATTGCACAAATGTCAAAACGTGTTTTATAAAGTAGGACGGCAAAAAGTCCTAAGAGGGACCCATGACACATAAACGCAAAGAACAATGCAAAGAAGAAAGACGTGGCACCAACGCGTGGGTTATAGCGTCACCTCCGTGTGACTCATCGTCCTCTTATATAACCCAAACCCATCTCAGATCCAATACAGATCAGTTCGATCGTCCTAAACCGTAACTACAACATTTTAAGGTACATATATGAGTTCATTTTTTTCTTCTGTCCCCTGTATTTGATCTCTGTCCCAAAAGTTCTTTGATCTGATGAACATTCCTTGAATTTGATAGATCTGAAATTTTGTGTGTGTTTTTTTTTCTGATTTACTTACTGCTCTTTGCTTGTATGTTTCTTCGTTTGGTCTCACGTTCTATCTGATGAACTAATCTGAATCTGGAATCTTTGTTAATATATGGTCTCTAGGAGAAGTGAGAAAAGAAAAGAAAAAGATTACACTTGTTCTGTCTAGCTGTTGGTTCGGTTAGAGTTAAGAATCGTCGTAAATACAAGAAATAAAACCAAAGCTCTGTGTATAGAAACTGAATCAAAATATCATTAACATAAATTGAAAAACACCCAAGAACACTTTTATGTTCATTTTGTGGTCACAACATTTTACTATTTTCTGGTGAAATATATATATATAAGCATGACAAAAGAAAAAAAAATGGTGAAATTTCAGTTTTCTAGAATTTGGATTAGCCATATGTCGATGAAGTGTGTTGGTCAACTCAACTAGCTAATATCAAAAGAATATGATGTGGTCGTCCAAACTTATCGTTAGACCAGTGACATGTAGGCAGAAGCATTACTCTTGCTCTTTTTGCAACATAATATTTGTTATAACAAAGAGTGTTTTTTCTTTGTCTATCAGAGAATTATGTCATCAAACGAAGAAAATGTCAAGAAAGAGAAACTTCATGTAAAAATGAAGACGCAGGAGTTGGATGCAAACGAGAAGGGAGAGAATGTTGAGGTGGAGATGGAAGTGAAGGCCAAGTCAATTGAGAAGGTTAAAACAAAGAACCACGAAGAAGAGAGTGGAGGGAAATCAAAGAAGGAAAAAGAAAAAGAAAAAATAAAGAGCAAGAAGGATGAGTACGATGTAAAAGAAGATAAACATGAAGGTAAGAAAGATGAAAAAAATGTGTCCAAGAAACATGAAGAAGGCCATGGAGATAAGGAAGTGGAAGAACAAGACAAAGAACACAAGAAGAAAAAGAAGGATAAAGAGAAGAATGACGACGATGCATCTCAACAAAAAGAGTTAGAAGAAGAGGAAGGTAAAAAGAAGAAGAAAGAGAAGGATGAATCATGTGCAGAGGAAAAGGACAAGAAGAATGATAAAGAGAAGAAGAAAGAAGAATCCAAGGGTAAGGAGGACAAGAAGAATAAAGAAAAGGAACTGATTGGTACTGCAGATAAGAAGAAGAAAGATGAGCCTGAGAAAGAAGCTAAAGGAAAGAAGAAAAAGGAGAAGAAAGAACATGGTACTGACAATGATGGAAAAGTGGAAGAGCAAGATAAGGAACACAAGAAGGAAAAGAAGGAGAAAAAGAAGAAACACGAGGATATATCAGAACAAAAAGAGGAGTTAGATGATGATGAAGAAGAAGAAGAAGGTAAAAAGAAGAAGAAGAAAGATAAAGAGAAGAAACCGAAAGAAGAATCAAAGGGTAAGGAAGAAAAGGAATCGAAAGGTGCAGACAAGAAGAAGAAAAAGGAAGGCAAGGATAAGGAAGAAGATGAAGGAAAGAAGAAAAAAGAGAAGAAAGAAGATGGTGCAACTGATCAAGAGAAGAAAGAAGAAGAAGAAGAAGAAGAAGATAATAAGGAGGGAAAGAAAATGAAGAATAAAGATAAGGCAAAGAAGAAGGAAACAGATGAATCATGTGAGAAAGAAGCAGAAGATGAAGGAGAAATGAAGCAGAAGAAGGTAACAAAGGAGAAGAAGAAGGAGAAGGAGCAAAAAGAAGACAAGAAGAAGGAGAAAAACCTTGAAACTGAAGTGTTGTCGAGAGAGATTAACATTGAAGAACCAGAAGCTGAGAGAGAGGATGGCAAGGCCAAAGAAGATGATAGTGAAGAGAAAAAGAAACATAAAGGAGGAGGAGAGGGTGATCAAGAGGGGAAGAAAACAAAGAAGAAAGATAAAGAGAAGAGCAAGAAGAAAGATACAAAGGATGAGAAAAAGAAAGAGGATGAAGAAGACAAGAAAGCTCACACTGAAGTTGAAACGAAAGACATTAAAAAAGTAGGATCAGAAGCTGAAGATGGCGATGAAGAAAAGGGGAAAAAAGCAAAGACAAAAAAAGAAAAGAAAGACAAAGATGTAAAGAAGCTTAAAGAAACCAAGAAGAAAGGTAATGACATTGGTCAGCTGAAAACGAAGCTAGAGAAGATCGATGCAAAAATAGGAGCCTTAATGGAGAAAAAGGCAGACATCGTGAATCAGATTAAAGACTCAGAGGGAGAGGAACAAAGGAAAATTGATGAAACATAGAATAAAAATTGGGAGTGGCTGAGAAATGTAAAGTAACTGAACTTGTTAATAGAGACTTGGCAACATCCACAGAGAAGATGAGGCGACATGTTTCTTGGTACAGTTGCACTGGACTTGAATTTTTCTGTTTTGTTTTTCTTTTCTGTTGAGTTGTAATAAAATGGTTTTTGTACCTTTGATGTTGTACTTTCATGTAATCCATTTTGTAATAGTTATGATTCTGTTTCTCCATTTATTATTAAGAGGTTAAGATTATGGATGAACAAACAAAAATTCTGGATGGGATTTCGAAAATGAAAAAGTTAATAAGATTTTGAAACTCTTGTTTGCTTCCTTGATTTTCCTAAAAAATCAGAGAACCACCGATACAAAAAAAAAACAAATATAGCTGAAAAGAGAATTAGAAAATGCAGTGCAATCAGTAACACAATAAGCACCACTAGCAGATTTGCATCCCAATGAGAGACCCAAATAGCTTCGATTTGTGCACCACATAATATAGTTTTGGTCGCGTGATTGTTAGATAGATAAGGCAACCAACAATGCGTCAATATTGTGCCTGATTATCATAGAAATTATTAGAGGCGTTAGTACAATTATAAGTTTTTTTCCATAGTAACAATCAGAGGATAAGCTCTAAAAGCAGTTCCACTAATCAGATACACATTTAGTATCTCACATATAAAAAAATTGTTATTTTAATTTATATTTATTAACAATTAAATTTTAATTGTTTTTAATAAAATTAATTCATTCACATATCAATAAGTGTTGGGGTTTTGGAAAGTATCTCACAAGTTCTTATATGAGAAACCGTTTCTCCATCCTCTTCTAAATTTTTAAATTTTTTTAAATTTTTTAAATTTTATTTAATTATTAAGTATTTCAATAAGAACTACACGCTTGAGATGCTTTAACCAGACCACACTTAGTGATAGTGTTCATACAATATTTTTATTGACTGTAAAAAATATCTTCATTATAGTGTAGCAACTTTAATCTCAGAAATACTGCAAAATTCCCAAATATTTTAAGTGAAACAACTATAATTATATTTTTTAAACGAGACAACCACCTTCGTCACTATCCCCAATCACAAGAAGATTATCTACATAGAGTTGATCAGAAAGCTTTATTGATACTCTAACAAAGGAAAATAACGAGTAACCTTAAAATCATAGCATAGAAGAGCAGTTTAAAACATACTGACAAGCCTGAGCATCTGGGTTTTCGATTTCGGTTTGGGTCGGTTCTATTCGGATACAAGTATTTTGGATAGAGGAGTTTTGGATCCAAATAGGTATCCAAAAACTTTCGGTTCGGTTTTGGAGTGGTTTTTTTGGTTACAGATCGGTTTGGTTCTTAATAATGAGAACCACTAAATATTTGAGATTTTTTGGTTCCGGGTCTCTTTGAATATTTATTACTCGAAATAGCCAAAATATACCAATAAACTCAAAAATATATCCAAAAATCCAAGAAAAAGCTAAAAAATAGGGTGAGTTACGAAAGTACGACAGTTTCAAGTTTTAATTGAGTGTAAGTTTTAATTTGAGAAATGGTGCACTGAAATCGGTGCACTGAAATTTCGTGACGATTTTACCCTCATTCCTTAGAGGGAGACAGACACAAAAATGTTGTGCGTTAGAGAGAGAGAGTGAGAGAAAGGAGACAAAATCACACACGAGTTACCCCACATGGAAACAAAGTACCCGATTATTTTGGGGTCGTTGTGAGTACTATGTTTTGCGCCTAAAGATTTTATAGCAGATGGGCCCAGTTTTAGAGAAAAAACAAGTGTGGCTAAGATAGTTTGGCGCGAAAATTAGGGTAACAAGTGTGATAATTAGTGGTTGAGGTTTAAGGATGGGAAATATGTACTTATGACCGTGCAAATAGGGGTGAAAATACAAGCAACACGGAAAGAGCTCAAGAACCTCGTTTATGGTGCATGAGAGCGATGAATCGGTCTGGCACAATGGAGAAAGAGAAAGGGAAATTGGATGAAGGTGAAGAACAGAAAAAGATATTTTCCGTGTTCGGGTCTGTACACCATTAATTTCATATATGTGTGGCAAAATTGCGGTGTGGAAAAACAAATTTTATTTGTCAGGTTTGAAGGTTTAATGGATGGTAGTGATGATTTGACGGTAGTGATGGTAGGGCGGTGGATAGTGTACACAATTGGGGGTTTGGGACTTTAAGATAGACAAATCTCGGATGGGAAGGGCTATTGATTATAGCAATTTTAGTTCGGCAGCTGAAATGAGAGATAAAATTGCGGGTGAATATGGAATAGATGCAACAGTTGTTAACACAGAAATATGTTACTGGCTGGAGGATGCACTTGCTGAGTTGAATAGAAAAGAAAGTGCACTAGTGAAGATAGTAAGCACAAGCGACTTGAAGATGTTCAAGTTGCTTCATACAGTTGACAAGTCAATGAAAACTTTCATGACATTTAGAGAGATAGTTGGAGATGGACAGAGGGAGGGTGTTGTTTGTGGAATTAATAGAGGAAGATTGACTGGTTCTCCTGACTCTGTCATTATTTTGGAGATTGATGATGATGATGATGCAATCTTATTGGGGCACGTAGAGGTGGTAGAAGCAGCATGAAAACGGGAAAAAGAAGGAGAAAAAGAGGAGAACACGACAAAGGAAAGTGTTGTTGCTGCTGGTAAGAGAGAAGTTCAGAATGATGATGATGATGTACAAGGCACAGATGATGAAGAAAGAGATGAGGAAGATTACAATTATGACTTGTGGCATGAATTTGTGTTGTTGGAGGGGAGGGATAATGGAGACGAAAATGATAAGGGTGGTAATTCAGGTGGAGTGGGACAATCGGCTGGAGATGGTGGAGGAGGGTTAGGAGAATCGTTTTTAAGTGGTAGAGGAGGAGGTTCAGGGCAAAGCTTCGTGAGCGGAATCAGTAATGGAGGAAGTGTGAAACATTGTCATGGGAACATTGTTAATGATGTTTTGGTGGATGATGAAGGAGAACAGCCTCCCTATACAAGTGTACGTGGATTAGAGGCGACAGAAGATGAAATAGTATTCCAAACTCCTCCAAGACCGAAAAAAACATAACAGAAGCTGTGATGATAATGATTTCATCGATACTCCCCCTGGTGAAATATTTAGGTGTGATAACGGAGACACAAAGTTAATGAAATGTGTTAAGTTCAACAAAATTTATGGGTACGCGGATGTGGAATCTATGTTCAATGATGTGGAAGCGAGTAGCTATAATATAGATGACATTGATCTGAGTAATGAGGATGGTGAGATATACATGGGGAGACTATTCGACAGCAAGGAAAATTTTAAAATTGCTTTAACAACTTTTGCACTGAAGAATGTGTTTCGGTTTAGGTTACACAGGAATGCCACGGATTACACAGTCGCAAAATGCTATACCAAACGTTGTGATTGGATGGTGATGGGGCATGAAGTGGGGGAGTCAAAGTTGTATGAAATGCGGAAGGCCAATCTCACCCATATATGCACCACTGATACTATAGGGCAGTACAAAAAACATGGATCATTCAGAGTCATAGCGGCTTTAATAAGATCGAAGTACGCAAGTCATATAGACCACATGCGATGCAGTTACCCAAGATTATTCGAACTGAGTTTAACCTTACAACAACATACTGGAAGTATTGGAAAAGGAAATAGTTAGCAATCGAGTCAGCTCAAGGAACAGAGGGGAGTTCTTAAAAATTACTACTTGTATACTTTAACGTGGTAAAGTATGCTAATCCTGGATCCATTACCCACATCAAAACCGAACTATATGAAAAAGGTAGGACAAGGTTTAAGTTTGCTTTCATGGGGTTGAAATCCTGCATTGACGGATGAAAAAAATTGCGAAAGGTTGTTGTTGTGGATGGTATCCACCTGTCTGGGAAGTACAAAGGCTGTCTTCTAACAGCAAGTGGACAAGATGCAGATTTCCATGTGTTCCCATTTCATTCGTCATCGTAAATAGTGAAAATGACGAGTTGTGGAAATGGTTTTTCGAGAAACTAATATCCATTATTGAAGACAGTTCTGATATAACATTGATTTCGGATAGATGCAATTCAATCTATTGCGCAAAAGAAGCATTGTATCCACTTGTACAACACAGAGTAATATGAGACGATTTTACCTCATTATAACATTTGTTTTCTAAATTTTATCGAGTCTTTTTAGTTCTTATCGAATCATTTTAGGTAACTAAGGAGCTATAAACGAAGATTTGATGAACTTGAGCCTCTAGAGCAAAAAGGAGTCAGAATGAAGGAAAAGAGCACTTCGAAGCACCTGCTCCATTTTGGAGCACCCACTCTGTCCGCTGAAACAAATATGGAAACTCCACTTACCTAGTTTTGAGACATGAGCTAAGAGAAAAAAGGGAGAGCCGTCACCAGAAGACATCTATCTTTGTCACTGAACACTTTGAGAAAGCCTTGAGACCTAGACAATTTTCCACAGAATTTTTAGAGTTTTGCTTGTTGGATTTGAGAGAAGAATCTCTGCAACACTTAAGAAGAATTCTAAACCCTTGTTATTTCTGATTTTTATTTCATGGATTCCTTTTCATCTATTGTTGTATTTCAATTCCCCATGTCTAAGTAGATTCTCTAGTTAGATCAATGATTTCAATGGTATTCATGAGTCAATGAATTGAACACAAATAAGGCTGTATCAATTGATTGTCTTCATCATTGTTATTCTTAATGCTTAGATTGAATTCATCACTTAATTACATTGGTAATCTATTCATCAAAAGTGTAATAGGTTGCTAGAAGAAACATTGATGAGCAATTTGTCCTTAATCAACGAAATTTGATGTTAAGGAAAATTGTGAACAAATCGAACCTGCATATAATGCTTGTCTAAAATTTTATGTTCAAACGAAAGTTTATGATTTTAGGTTGCTAGACAATGTTGTTGATGCTACGATAGTGGATCAGTATTAATTTTATGTTTGAGTTCAAGACTTGTGCTTAATTGTGCCCTGAACAGTTGTTCGATTATAAGCTATGAATTTCCTCAGAAAATTCCTTGATCTAGCGTTTCGTTTTATTAATTTTAATTCATTGTTTAATCCTGTTGCGTGCTACCGAAACAACCAAACTATATTGCTGTCTTAGCTTCCTTTCAATTTCTTATAGATTCATAGTGTAATACTGGTCCTCTGAAAATTGAAAATTTATGTATTATAATTATATTTTGTGCACTTACAGTAGAAAATAAAGCATTAATTTCAGTGTATTAAGTTTTTGGCGCCGTTGCAACGAGGACCAATTTGTTATATTTGATTCTTGGATTGATATTTAGTCTAAGATTTACTAACTTGTTATTGTTTTCACTTATTGTGTGTGTGTGTTTCAGGTGTATTACTAGAAGCCAAAGTTCTCAAAACCTTCTAACACTTAGTAATCGAGAGCTAGTAAGGTTAGAACGAGTTAACAAGAAACAAAAGTCGAATCCAGCCATCATGGGTGATGAAATCGACAACCGAAGTGCAGATGGTCATGTAGATGCTGCTATTCAGAGACTAGAACAACAATGCAGCAACTGCAGCAGCAAGAACAACAACAACGTTCTATTGGGGACATACACACACCTTATAATTTCTACCAAAAACAGAGTTGCTATCTGTCCACCAGCCATTCAGATGCAAGATTTCGAAGTCAAACCTCAATTGATCACATTGGTGAAGTAATATGTGTTATATGGTTTGGGTGCAGAAAATCCAATGGACCACAATGAGAATTTCAAAGAGATTTGCAGTACCACCAGCTCTAATGGAGAACCTCCTGATTTCCTCAAATGCAAACTCATCCCATTCTCTTTGGCTGACAAAGCATTGATGTGGGTTAAGTCACTTCCTTCTGGATCGTTGACCACTTGGGATCAATGTAAAGCTGCCTTCTTGAACCCCTTCTACACCAAGTCCAAGACAACTTCAATGAAAAACAAGATCACCCCTTTTGAGCAGCATCCAGGGGAGCCTTTCTGTGAAGCATGGGAAAGATATATAGAGTATCACAGAGAATGCCCTCATCATGGCTTTTCAGATGAGCAGATTCTTGGCATTTTTTATGATGGAGTCAACTAGGACTACAAGAATGCTCTTAATCTTTCTAGTAATGGGAATTTTATGACCAAGACCAGTGAAGGAGCATATCAATTGATAGAGAACTTGGCCGTAAGTTCCAGCAATCGCTACCCTGAGTATGATCGGCCTATATGTGTCAGCAGTGTTGAGTCATAGAATATTGATTAGCTGACAACCAAAGTGAATCTGTTGCTGAAGGGAAAATAGAGAAGTATGCAGCTTTGTGAGAACAAAAGAGATAAGGAGTAAGTTGAGGTGAACTATGTGAGCAGTCAAGACTATATGCATAATCAGAATTTCCATGCTCCTGAGGTATACAATATTTTTAAATCTTATAAAGTGCATTTTCAAACTTTTAAAAATATGAGTTAGTTTTAAAGTATTTCAAATATTAGGAATATTAAATCAAATGTTCTCAATATATAAATATATAAAACATTATATGTATAAACTAAAAGTAACAAAAAGCCCGTTGGGTACCTAATACCCGTTAGGGTAACCCGAGTTGAACCCGTATATAAATAAAACCGCCCATCTAAAATCCGTGAGTTTCTTTTATTAAATAGGCGGGTTTTGGGTTTAAAATTGTATATCGGGGTTCGGGTACTAATGGATCCCTCGGTAGGATTGAACTCTTTGTAGGTAAGTTGGATATGACCGTGACCGCAGCTACTAGCTCTTACGGTTCGGACTGATGGATCGAAGGAGACCGTCAAGAGATGTGAAAGTCTCTCGGTATTCCCCCACTCCTAAGACTCAAGGAAGTAACCCTTGCAGTGAATCTAAGGAGGTTGTCGTTTGGAAGTAACCCTTACCAAACAGACGAAATGTTCCTAAAGAACAAAGAGATTTCCTCTCAGACAAAAAAATAGATAAAAACTTCGATTATCCTCGCAGAATGGAGTTGTTACAGACTTATAGAGTTTCGTAGGTAGAAGCTAGAAGATAGAGAATAGAACGAAGAGTTTTTGTGGATTCCTAGGCTTAATAATAAATAAAGAAGACTAGATCCAGATCAAGTCAAAGTCGCCTCCAGTCCACGCGGTTTGGTGAAAATGACTCTTGAACTTCCGGCAAAGTTGACCCTTGAGCTTCTGGTGAAATTCAGCTTGATGTTTCTCGGGCACGGATGGAGCAAAGGAGATCTTCATGGGCCAAGTCTGGTTCGGCTCGTGCTAACTGGAAACTCCCACGTTCGATCATCTCCTTTAGTCCCATAATACGCTGCCTCAAGTTTCGGTCGATGGAAAAGTCCATTAAGTCTTGGAAACTCGCTTCTTCCCATGTTGTCTCGATATCCGGACGACCGTACCGGGCTAGAACTGGAGTGTCACGTCCGGTCTCTGAATTGGCTCGGGCCATTTGAATTCTGGCTCATTCGTTGGCTTCCTCATGACTTTTAGGTCGAGATTGGGATCGAGTGCGCCGGGTGCTTCGGTCTTTAGATCGGCCGTCCCTTTGCAGCTTGCTCCCGTGTCCGGCTGGGTCTATACGGAACACGGCCGTAGCGTCCGGATGTCCTGTTCCTTGAGCTGAGCTGGTTTCCTGTCGGTGAACCTCGGCTTCCTCACGAGCATGGCTCCTTCTGTCTCTTCTGGACGTTCCTCAGCGTGATTGCCCGGTCCGTCCTGTTCTGGTACGTACGGTTCCTCATCCTCCGAACAGTCCGTGGACGTTTGGCCTGGTACGGTACCTCGGTGTCTATCATTCTCCCCCTCTTGAAAAGGACTTGTCCACAAGTCTGGTTCATCTGAAACAAAAGGAGATAAGTCAGACACATTAAAACTTGAAGAAATATCATACTTACCTTGAAGATCCAGCTGATAGGTGTTGTCATGAAGTTTCTTGACCACCGTGAATGGTCCATCCTTTCTTGGCATCAGTTTGGACTTTCTCTCCTCTGGGAATCTTTCCTTCCTCAAATGTACCCAAACGAGGTCACCGGGTTGAAACACCACCTTCCGTCTGTGCTTGTTAGCATATTTTTCATTTTGTTTTGTCCTTGCTTCGATGTTTACTCGGACCCTTTCATGAATCTGCTTAACAAGTTTGGCCTTCTTTTTGCCATCTAAACTTACCCTTTCATCAACAAGTAAAGGAATTAGATCAAGAGGAGATAAGGGATTAAAGCCGTAAACGATTTCAAATAGTGAATGCTTAGTAGCTGAATGCACTGAGTGATTATATGCGAACTCTACGTGTGGCAAGTGTTCCTCCCATGATCTAAGGTTCTTTTTAACCAACGTCCTAAGTAAAGCGGATAAGGTTCTGTTAGTTACCTCTGTTTGGCCATCGGTCCGAGGGTGACAAGTGGTTGAAAACAACAGCTTAGTTCCTAATTTGGTCCACAAGGTTTTCCAGAAATAGCTTAAGAACTTAGGTTCTCGATCTGAGACTATGGTTCTAGGCATTCCATGAAGTCGGACAACATCTCTAAAGAATAAATCAGCAATGTGGGAGGCATCATTCGTTTTTAGACCGGGTATGAAGTGGGCCATTTTAAAAAACCTATCTACCACAACAAAGATGGAATCTCTACCCAGACTAGACTTAGGAAAACCCAAAACAAAATCCATAGAAAGGTCAGTCCAGGGATGGTAGGGAATTGGTAAAGGAGAATACAGACCTTGGTTTGTGCTTTTGGACTTAGCCTCCTTGCAAGTCACACAACGGCTGCAGATCCTTTCTACGTCCTTTTTCAACCCTGGCCAGTAGAAGTGATCCTGGAGAACTTTAAGGGTCTTGGCTGGACCGAAATGTCCCATTAATCCTCCTCCATGAGCTTCCCTGGTAAACACTTCTCGCAAAGAACAGTGAGGTACACACAACCGATTATCAAAGAAGAGGAAACCTTCAGACAGGTAATACTTGCCATGGGCGTGTCTAGAGCAAGCAAGATAGGGTTCCCTAAAATCAGTGTCAGCCTCGTACAGTTCTTTAATAAACTCAAATCCTAACAACTTGGTTCCAAGAGAAGAAAGAAGCGTATACCTCCGAGATAGAGCGTCAGCTACTATGTTCTCTTTACCTTGTTTGTATTTGATGACGTACGGGAAGGTTTCAATGAATTTCACCCACCGTGCGTGCCTCTTGTTGAGCTTTTGTTGGCCCTTGAGATGCCTTAGGGACTGATGGTCGGTGTGTATGACGAATTCCTTTGGCCACAGGTAGTGTTGCCAGTTTTGAAGGGCACGGACCAAGGCATACAATTCCTTGTCATAAGTCGGATAATTCAAGGTTGCTCCTCCTAGTTTCTCACTGAAGTACGCCAATGGCTTTCCTTCTTGCGTCAGGACAACACCTATACCAACACCAGATGCATCACATTCTATTTCAAAGATTTTTAGGAAGTCGGGAAGAACAAGTAAAGGAGCTTGAGTTAACTTCCCTTTCAAGGCCTGGAAGGCATCTTCTTGAGCTTGTTCCCACTTGAACCCCACGTTCTTTTTAATGACCTCAGTAAGAGGGGCCGCAATGGTGCTGAAGTTTGGGACGAATCTCCTGTAGAAACCAGCTAATCCATGGAAGCTCCGGACTTCGCTCACGGTCTTTGGACTGGGCCAATCTTTGATTGCTTTGACCTTTTCTTCATCTACACGGATGCCATCAGCTCCTACAACAAAACCCAAGAAAACTAGGTGATCTGCTCCAAGGATACATTTCTTTTCATTAGCAAACAGTCGTTCTGGCCTAAGCACTTCCAGGACTTGTTCTAAATGTCTAACATGCTCATTCATGCTCTTACTATAGATCAGGATATCATCAAAGTACACGACAACAAATTCTCCTATATATGATCTAAGAACATGATTCATTAAACACATAAAGGTGCTAGGAGCATTTGTTAGGCCGAATGGCATAACAAGCCATTCATAAAGTCCATGCTTAGTTTTAAAAGCTGTTTTCCATTCATCCCCTTCCTTCATCCTAATTTGATGGTACCCACTTCTAAGATCTATTTTAGAAAAGACCTTTGAACCATGCAACTCATCGAACATGTCATCTAGACGGAGAATAGGATGGCGATACTTAACCGTGATGTTTTTTATGGCTCTGCAGTCCACACACATTCTCCAAGTTCCGTCCTTCTTGGGTACAAGCAAGACCGGGACCACACAGGGGCTTAGACTTTCCCTGATGTAGCCTTTGTCCATTAGATCATCAACTTGCCTTTGCAACTCCTTGGTTTCAGTCGGGTTGGTGCGATAAGCTGGACGGTTTGGTAGGGAGGCTCCCGGTACCAGATCGATCTGGTGCTCTATCCCTCGAATGGGAGGTAGTCCACTGGGAGTTTCTTCTGGGAACACGTCCTGAAACCTGTGCATAATAGGCTTAAGTTCACTCGGCAGTTCCGGTGGGACGTTAGAAACTGTCAGTGTTTCTTTATAAACAAGCAAGATAAAAGATGGACGAGAAAACAAAGTTTTCTTTACCTGACTTGGCTTGATATAAAAGTTGGACTTTCTGACCTGTTCTGGTTGCTTTTCTAGCTCCCGGCTCTTCCGAAGCTATACTTGGTCCTGGTGTACTTCGGTCGGTGATAGGGGCATAAGAGTGATTTTCTTTCCTTGGTGCTCGAACATGTGCCGGTTAGTGTATCCATCATGGACGACCTTTCTGTCAAATTGCCACGGCCGGTCTAAGAGAATATGGCTGGCGTCCATAGGCAAGACATTGCACACGACCTCGTCGTGATATCGGCCGATGGTAATGGGGACGGTGACCTGCTCTTTGACGTGCTGGACTCCTTCTTCATTGAGCCATTCTAGCTTAAATGGCCTCGGATGGGGCCTGATTTCCAGTCCCAGTTTCCTGACAATGACATTACTGGCCACGTTAGTACAACTACCACCATCAATGATTAAAGAGCAAACCTTATTATTGATTAAACAACGAGAGTGGAAGAGATTTTCTCTCTGTTCGTTGTCACTGGTCTTAGGTTGAACACTTAGTGATCTCATAGTCACAAGTAGGTTGCCCTGGGCCGGGTAGTCAAACGGTTCTTCCTCGTCAAAGATTGGTCCACCGTCTTCTCCTTCCTCGTCCTCTGATTCCACTTCCCCATTGTTAAGCATGATCATGACCTTCTGGTTTGGGCACTTGTTGGCATAGTGTCCTATTCCATGACACTTAAAACACCTGATATCTCTGGCTCTACTCGTGGATTCCACGGTTTTGCCCTTATCAAAACGTGAAGGTTGGTTAGTTTAAAACTCGGTAGTTGCTGGAAGAGGAGACTTACCTTTGTCTTGGTAGTTTGGCTTGGGTGCATAGGCCGGTTTTGGTGAGTACGCGGGTTTTGGTGCGTAGGCAGGCTTAGAGAAACCTCTCCTTTTAACCTGTTGCTCAATCAGGATCGCTTTGTGAAGCATGTCTTCCACACTTTCAAACTCCTGGAGCTCCAACCGGTCTTGTATTTCTCGGTTCAATCCTGCCAGAAAGCGAGCCAAAGTTGCATCTAAATCCTCCTCAACATCAGCCTTAAGCATAAGGGTTTCCATTTCCTGGAAGTAGTCCTCAACGTTCTTTGTTCCCTGTGTCAAACGTCTTAGCCTCTGATGAAGATCCCTGTTATAGTGACTAGGAACAAATCTTTTTCTCATTAGCTCAGTTAGTTCTTGCCAAGTAGTTATTGGACTTTCTCCTATCCTTTTTCTAAGAGAAACTACTTGATCATACCAGTTAATGGCAAAGCCACTAAATTCAGCAGCAGCTAGTCTTACTTTCCTAAGTTCCGAAAAGTTTTGACAATCAAAAATAAGCTCAATTTTTCTTTCCCATTCTAAATAGGCGTCCGGATCGTTCTTACCATCAAAGGTAGGAATTCTCAGCTTAAGTCCACCTAGCCCATCGTCCATTCTTCTGGCAAATGGGTTTTCTTCATCCCGGTTTCTGTGGCCTCTCCTGCTCCTGAGAGAACGGTTGTCTTCAAAACGATCTTCCATGTCCTGGCCATCGAATGATCGGCTGTTCCTCCTGCCACGAGCTCTCCTCTGGCCTGGCCTCGCCTGGCCTTGCTGGTCTTCTTGAATTTTGTCCAGACGGACGTTCACTTCTTCAAGACCTAGGTTCACAGCTCTCATCAAATGGTCAGTCAAAGCTTTCATTTGTAAGCTAGATAAACCACTTCTAGAATTGTTGTTCCTTTCATCCTCACTGTCAGACATGGCTTCCTGATAAGACACTTAAACAGATAAGGTTATAGACACAAAACCCTCGCACTCAAGTGTTTATCCTCACCACTCAAATGTTTTATCTCACGGTTCTGTTTAAGTAGCACTCAGAGTTTTCTCCCAAGGTTCTAAAGGAACAGGTCAAGCCGAATCTAGCAAGTAGTTTCCAAACAACAAAGGAGACTGATCGGACAGAAATTTCTGAAAGAAAGGATCCGCTTTAACCACCTCAAGGCTGGGTTTTCTCTTCAGCCAGCAGGCTTTCTCTTCCACCACCCTCCCAAACTGGTTTTCTCCTCAGTTTGTACGTAATAACCTTTTTTTTTCTGGTTTTTTTTTTTTTTTTTTTTTAAAGAAAGCTTATAAAGATTTGGACAGAAGATATGGAGGGTAAGAGAGTGGCCCGGATTGTAATGGAAAAAATCAGAATTTTGCGAATAAATAGTTGGAGAAGATGAACAGGTTTACCAACAAAGAGTGGCTCTGATACCACATAATGGATCCCTCGGTAGGATTGAACTCTTTGTAGGTAAGTTGGATATGACCGTAACCGCAGCTACTAGCTCTTACGGTTCAGACTGATGGATCGAAGGAGACCGTCAAGAGATGTGAAAGTCTCTCGGTATTCCCCCACTCTTAAGACTCAAGGAAGTAACCCTTGCAGTGAATCTAAGCAGGTTGTCGTTTGGAAGTAACCCTTACCAAACAGACGAAATGTTCCTAAAGAACAAAGAGATTTCCTCTCAGACAAAAAAATAGATAAAAACTTTGATTATCCTCGCAGAATGGAGTTGTTACAGACTTATAGAGTTTCGTAGGTAGAAACTAGAAGATAGAGAATAGAACGAAGAGTTTTTGTGGATTCCTAGGCTTAATAATAAATAAAGAAGACTAGATGCAGATCAAGTCAAAGTCGCCTCCAGTCCATGCGGTTTGGTGAAAATGACTCTTGAACTTCCAGCAAAGTTGACCCTTGAGCTTCTACTGGTGAAATTCAGCTTGATGTTTCTCGGGCACGGATGGAGCAAAGGAGATCTTCATGGGCCAAGTCTGGTTCGGCTCGTGCTAACTGGAAACTCCCACGTTCGATCATCTCCTTTAGTCCCATAATACGCTGCCTCAAGTTTCGGTCGATGGAAAAGTCCATTAAATCTTGGAAACTCGCTTCTTCCCATGTTGTCTCGATATCCGGACGACCGTACCGGGCTAGAACTGGAGTGTCACGTCCGGTCTCTGAATTGGCTCGGGCCATTTGAATTATGGCTCGTTCGTTGGCTTCCTCATGACTTTTAGGTCGAGATTGGGATCGAGTGCGCCGGGTGCTTCGGTCTTTAGGTCGGCCGTCCCTTCGCAGCTTGCTCCCGTGTCCGGCTGGGTCTATACGGAACACGGCCGTAGCGTCTGGATGTCCTGTTCCTTGAGCTGAGCTGGTTTCCTGTCGGTGAACCTCGGCTTCCTCATGAGCATGGCTCCTTCTGGTCTCTTCTGGACGTTCCTCAGTGTGATTGCCCGGTCCGTCCTGTTCTGGTACGTACGGTTCCTCATCCTCCGAACAGTCCGTGGACGTTTGGCCTGGTACGGTACCTCGGTGTCTATCAGGTACCCTATGGGTATTTACCCAACATTAACATCCCTACCTATTTGTGTTCAACCCATCAACTCATGAATACCATTGAAATCCTTGATCTAGATGATGTACTCAGACATGGAAGAAGAGAACACAACAATATGTAAAAGAGAATCCATGAAATATAAAATAGAGATGACAAAGGTTCAGAATTCTTCTCATGTGTGGTAGAGATTCTTTTCCAAATCTTACTAGTAGAAACTCTCAAAAACTCTTATGAAAAAGGTCTAGGTCACAAAAAGTTCTCAAAAAGTGTGTGTACAAGATGATAGAAAATCGAAAATGAAAAGATAAGATGACTCTAGATGGTGACGACTCCTTTGCTCATCTTTGCTCGTGTCCCAAAACTAGGAAAGTGAAGTTTTCATATCTGCTTCGGACGGATGGAGCATGTGCTCCAAAGTGGAGTATGTGCTCTGAAGGGGAGCAGGTGCTCTATCGTGTGACATTCTTCAAACTCGGGTCCTTTTCCTTCATTTCGACTCCTTTTTGCTCTAGAGGCTCCAGTTCCTCATATCTTCTTTTAAAGCTCCTTCATAACCAGAAACGACTCGATAAAGACTAAAAAGACTCGATAAAAGCTGCAAAACGAAGGTTAGAATGAGGTAAAATCGCCATCAACAAGACTTGACTTCAGAGAATGTGCTCCGCTGTTGATTTCTGCAGTCGAGTTCTGTCATTCTTCTCTACTCATGTAGGCTACCATTCTTTCCACTATGAGGCCTGAATCCAGCATCTTTGCAAACCCATCAGCATCCTCACTCAGAAAACCATGCCTTCCTTTGGGCATAGTCAATGCAACTTCCAACGGATCATTAGATAAAACCTCTTCAACCACTTGTTCTGAGATTGCATCATCGCCTTCAATGGTGAAAGTCTGCCCATCCAGCATGAGTCTTTTCAGCAGCTTATCCATTTGGAACTTCACCACAATATCTCCCAGTTGGAGATCAATCACCCCACTCCTCATATCGATTATTGCACTTGCTGTGTAGAGGAATAGTCTACCCAAATAACAGGGTCTCTTGGTTCTTCATCAAGTTCTAGAACCACGAAATCTGAAGGGATTAGAGTGTTCCCTATCCTCACATGTAAATCCTCAAGAATTCCTACAGGCATTTTTGTTGATCTGTAAGAAAAAACCAGAGAGATTCTTGCTGGCTTGAACTTGGTGAAACCCAGTCTCTTGACCACAAAGTATGGCATAAGATTTACACTTGAACCCAGATCGCAGAGAGAGCAAGCAAAGGTATAAGGTCCAATTTCCATAGATAGAACAAACCTCCCTGGATCACCCATCTTCCTGAGTACTTTGTTTTGCAGTACAACACTGCAGTTTTTGAAACCAGCATGACATCCTCATCGTCAGCTACTCTTCCAACCAACAGTCCTTTTATGTACATCTTTAAAGATGACATCATTTGGGCAGAATCAACCAATGGAAGTTTGATGGTTATATCTTGAAGCATCTCCTTACATGTAGTCTCTTCTAGGTCTTTGCGGGAATTATTAGGTGGGACTGGGTAGGGCACTTTAGATTTGTAAACCCTTTTTGGAGCTGCTGTAGGTTTTTCTGCAGATGTGAGAGGAGCACCCTGATGGGGCATGTGCTCCGTCGATGGGCTGGGATGCTCCATTATAAAATCTCTACATGTAGCACCCTGAGATGGAATCAGAGCAGGTGCTCCGTATGTTGAGGGGGTGCTCCTTCGAGTTTTCTTCGCCTGGAGCATGCTGTTCTTCTTGGAGCAGGTGCTCCTCCGCTATCTCTTTCCCATTTCCTGACTTCTGGGTTGGTGTTGCAGCAACTTGAAGTGTTTTCCCACTTCTCAATTCAATGACACTAATGTACACAGCTCTTGAATTTTCAGGCTTCACAGGAAGAGTTCCAGTGTTCTCTTGACAGCTTTTGCAGTTTGTGCAACTTGAACATCCAATTTCTTCATAGGAGTCCACACAACCTCATACGTGCCATTCATGTCACCGTACATGTGATCAACCTTAGCATTGATTTCAGAAGATGAATTCTGTTGATTAAGTAGCAGCTGCTGCATAAGGTCTTCAGATCATCTTAGGAGGTGTTTGTAGAGCTTGAAGAAGGTTGCATATTGGTATATTGCGATTTTTGTTGTTCTTCTTGAAAGCGATGCTGCCCCTGGTTGGTGATGAATTGCTTCCCTTGTGAATTGTTGGAGTAACTTTTCTGAAACCCCACATTATGAGACACCTGATTTTGGCCTCCTTGTTGTTGTGGGTATATTTGATCTTGTGGATTTTCCACATTGGTCCTCCTATATGACAAGTTAGGGTGGCTCCTATAAGCTTGGTTGAACCCAAAATTTTGCATAAACCCGTGCCCATTCACATAGTTGACTTCCAGCTGATTATCATCCTGTTCTTCTCTAAACTCCTTAGATAGAGGTGCTTCTCTATTCTCAATAATAGAATGGACATTCTTTTGGCTCCCCTTTAGCAAATGGTTCACCTTAGCTGTGAGCTCATCAATCTTTTGAGCTTCCACACTACTGACCTTCCTTGTTCTGTCATATTCAGGAGACTTGTTGATAGAACTTGCAGACAAGTTCTCAATCAGTTCAAAAGCACATTCTTTAGACTTTATCATAAAATCGCCATTGCTGGTAGCATTCAGAGCATACTTGTAATCCCAATCAACACCATCATAGAAGGTGCCCAGAATTGGTTCATCAGTGAACCCATGATGAGGACATTCTCTTCTGTACTACTTGAACCTCTCCCAAGCCTCACAAAAGGCTTCTCCGGCATGTTGCTGGAATGAAGATATCTTATTTCTCAAAGCTGCAATCTTAGACTTGGTTTATAAGTGATCCAAGAATGTTAATCTACACTCAGCCCATGTTGTCAAAGACCCAGGTGGAAATGACTTAAGCCAGTGTGAAGCTTTGTCCGCCAAAGAGAATGCAAACAACTTACACTTCAAAAAGTCGTGAGACACTCCATTTGAACCAGTTGTGCTGCAGAGTTCCTCAAAATTTTCGATGTGGTCCATCGGAATTTCTGCAGGTAACCCATGGAATAAATGCTGTTTCACTTAAGTAATCATTTGATGCTTGATCTCAAAGTCTTGCCTCTGAATTGTGGGTAGGACAATCACAGCTCTGTTTTGATAGAAGGCATGCGGATTATCCTTCTGTGCAATCGCAGGCAGGCTGTTGCTGCTGCGGTTGTCTCAGTTGCTCCATCTCTTGACGAAGTCTTTGCAGCTCAGCTGCCATTTTAGCATTGTCTCTGTCGCCCATATCCACAGTATCAGGAACACGGACAGGTGCAGAGACAGGAGTGATATCGGTAGTAGGAACAGGAACAGGGGCAAGCACTGGTGCAGCTCGGTTTTGCCTGTTTTCTTGTTCTCTTCTCGACAACTCTTCGTTGGTTAAGATGACAATATTTTCAGATTTCTTGCTCCTTGTAGTTCTTGTGATCATACACCTAAAACACACACAAGAGAGAAGAAGAAAAACAAATTAGAAAGATCTTAGACTAAAATTCAAACCAAGAAAATGAGGTAACGAATTTATCCCCGTCGCAACGGCGCCAAAAACTTGATACACTGGATTTAGTGCTTTTAGTCTACTGCATGTGCACAACTTATAGTTGTAATACAGAAAATTTCGATTTCCAGAGGACTAGTGTTACACTTTGTATATATAAGGAATTGAAAAGAAGATAAGTAGCCAAGTTGATTTTGTTGTTTCAGAAACAAGTAACAAAATTAAACATTTAGGCTCCGATTGGTAACGACAATTGCTTTAGTCTTTGGCTTTAGATTTTTGGCTGTAGAAATTTTGGCTTTAAAGACTTTTGGCTGTAGAGATTTTAACTTTAGAATCTGATTGGTATCAAAAGCTGTAGAGACTGTTGCTGTTAATAAATTTTTACAAATACTACACTTATTTATTATCTAAAAAATAACTGAAATTGCAAACAATAATTTATTTGTTATAAAAATTTAACTTAAAACTACAATTTATTAAATAAAACAAGAAAAAATCATTAAAACAGTTGAGTAATAGAAAATATTTAATGACTTTTAGCCCATATAGCATTAGCTAATTTTTTTTTTTGGTTAATATTTTTTTTTTTGAATAATTCTTCAATAATTTCAATTATCTAATTCATACCATGATTTTTATTATAAATTATTGAACCTAAAAATAGAAATTTATGAATTTTTCTTATTAATAAATTTTAAAAATGTAATTTAAATTTATAAAAATAGTAGTAGATTATTTATGTTTTTTTCTTATTATATTTTGAAAATGTAATTCATAAATTCTTATACTATAAATTTGAGAGTTCAATTATTATTATATTTATCTAATAATTTTAGATATTATTTATTTTTCCTTTATTTTGATAAAAAATAAAAAAGTCAAATAAAAAGATGCTTACGAAAATTTAGGTTGAAAAGGAAAGAGAGAGAAACTTTAAAAGTCTGAAAACTTGGCTTTAAAAATACATGAAGAATTTTTTTTTTTATTTTTCTTTTTATTTTTTTGAAAAAGTGACTTTCATGGCTGCTAAATGTTCTAAACCCTAAAATATGTGAGTGAATAATTTTTGGCTTTAGAGGCTCTAAAGCCTGTTTACCAATCAATACATTAAACTCAAATAAAACAAACATTACATCAAAGAACTTTCGCAGGAAATTCAGAGCAAAGGATCAAACAACTATTCAGGGACATTTAGGCGCAAGTCTTGAGTTCAAACATAAAGATAATATCAATCCACTGTGGTGGCATCAACAACATAGAATCATAAACTGTCGTTTGGGTAAGGACAAGCATTATTGCACAGGTTCGATATGCTCACAATTTGCTTTAACATCAACTGTCGTTGGTTAAAGACAAATCGCTCACTAAAGTATCTTCTAGCAACCTATTACACTTTTGATGAATATATTAACCTAAAATCATGAATTAAATGATCAGTTCAATCCAGACATTAAGACTAATAAATAGTGAAGATAATCTATTCAAATCCCTATTTGTGTTCTATCCATCAACTCATGAATACCATTGAAATCTTTGATCTAACTAGAGGATCTACTCAGACATGAAAGAAGAGAACACAACAACAAGTGAAAGAGAATCCATGAAATATAAAATAGAGATGACAAAGGTTCAGAATTTTTCTCATGTGTGGCAGAGTTTCTTCTCCAAATCTTACAAGTAGAAACTCTAAAAAACTCTTACGAAAAGGTCAAGGTCACAAAAAGTTCTAAAAAAGTGTGTGTAAGAGATGATAGAAAATCGAATATGAAAAAATAAGATGACTGTAGATGGCGACGACTCCTTTTTTCCTCCTTGCTCGCGTCCCAAAACTAGGTAAGTGAAGTTTCTATATTTGCTTCTGACGGATGGAACATGTGCTCTGTAGGGGAGCAGGTGCTCCATCGTGTGATATTCTTCAAACTCGGGTCCTTTTCCTTCATTTCGACTCCTTTTTGCTCCAGAGGTTCCAATTCCTCATATCTTCGTTTAAAGCTCCTTGGTAACCTGAAACGACTCGATAAAGACTAAAAAGACTCGATAAAAGCTGAAAAACGAAGGTTAGAATGAGGTAAAATCGCCTCATATCACATCCTATTGAGGTTTCATCGGAAAGACATGAACTCTATCTTATTTGCACTTAATTTGAATTGAAATTCTTCTTGTTATTGGCATTGGATTAGGAGAACGAAATGATATTCAAGATTTCTTATTCTTTTGTCACTCTTGCTGATCCTGAATAGTTAGTATCCACCTTGAACCTAATCTCCTTTTAGACTACTTTAGGTAGTATCCACCTTGAACCTAATCTCCTTTTAGACTACTTGCACTCTTGTTTTTCATTTTCATATGTGCAGATATGTGCAAAAAGGTTGGAGGGAAAATGATTGACACAACCTCTAACTCACTCTTGCTGAATAAACCGTTAGAAGTTGAGAAAAAGTAACAGGAGCACCTGCTCCATTTTGTCCAATGAAGAATACAGCTAAATCACAAGACCTGCTGGGGTATGAAGATAGACAGATCAAAAAATTTCATGCTCAAGGGATACACATCATGTAAAAACCCTCCTTATCAATAAAAAAAAAAATCAATGATAAGGAGTGGGGAGTTAGTAACTCATAGATGTATCCCTCAGAACCTATCAATCACAAGGGAAGAATAACCGAGATTTGAGGTTGTAGAACCCCAATGAGTTCATTCTCTCTTGCCATTTTATGCAATATGATGCATCCTCTACATAATTCTAGTAATCTCTAAACACTCTGAAACTCCACCGCTAGATTAACCTCCTTATTCCCAAGCATTGTCTCTCCTAGGTAATGCCCATAATGAGAAGTTAATGCCACTTCTTAATTGAATGTAGAGAGTTTATTGTCTGGTTGGTGAACTATATGTGTTTCATAGGGTTTGAGAAGAAGTTGGTTGGTTTTGTTAAGGATGTGCTCCTCTTATTCAAAAGAATGTGGTCTGCAGATTGTGGTTGAATCACGGTTGTGGGGATTTTAAGATTTCTCGCGTTTTCAAACCTCTTTTCAGTGGCTTGTGCTTGAGTTTGTTTGAGGACAAACAAAGGTCGAAGTCCGGGGGAGTTTATAAGGCAATTTTACCTCATTATAACCTTTGCTTTCTAGTTTTTATCTAGTATTTTTAGTCTTTATCGAGTCATTTTCGGTAACTAAGGAGTTATAAATGAAGATTTGATGAACTGGAGCCTCTAGAGCAAAAAGAAGTCAGAATGAAGGAAAAAAGCACTTCGGAGCATCCGCTCCGTCCGCCGAAACAAATATTGAAACTCCATTTACCTAGTTTTCGGACACAGCCTAAAAGAGAAAAAGGGGGAGCCGTCATCAGAAGACATATATCTTTTTCATTGAACACTTTGAAAAAGCCTTGAGACCTAGACAATTTTCCACATAATTTTTAGCGTTTTTGCATGTTGGATTAGAGAGGAAATCTCTACAATACTTAAGAAGAATTATAAACCCTTGTTATTTCTGATTTTTATTTCATGGATCCCTTTTCATCTATTGCTGTGTTTCAATTCCCCATGTCTGAGAAGATTCTTTAGTTAGATCAAAGATTTCGATGGTATTCATGAGTCAATGAATTGAACACAGATAAGACTGCATCGATTGATTGTCTTCATCAATTTTATTCTTAATAGTTAAATTGAATGGATCACTCAATCTCTGAATCCAGGTTAATCTATTCGTCAAAAGTGTAATATGTTGCTAGAAGAAACAATGATGAGCAATTTGTCTTTAACCAACAAAATTTGATGTTAAGGCAAATTGTGAACAAATCGAACATGCTCGTAATGCTTGTCTAGAATTTTATGTCAAACGACAGTTTATGATTTTAGTTTCTAGACAATGTTGTTGATGCTACAACAGTGGATCACTCTTAATTTTATGTTTGAGTTCAAGACATGTACTTAATTGTGCCCTGAACAGTTATTCGATTCTAAGCTCTGAATTTCCTGAGAAAATTCCTTGATCTAGCGTTTCATTTTTTATTCATTTTAATTCATTGTTTAATTCTGTTGTGTGCTACCGAAACAACCAAACTATATTGTTATCTTAGTTTCCTTTCAATTCCTTATAGATTCATAGTGTAACACTGAACCTCTGGAAATAGAACTTTTCTGTACTACAATTATATTTTGTGCACTTGCAGTTGAATATAAAGAACTAATTCCAGTAATCATAGGAAATGCCTTAAACACCTGAAGAAAAATGTTGAATCCAAGTTTAAAAAGAAAGGTCAGAAGGAAATGGTGAGTAAGGCAGGACAAGTTTTCAAAGCTTCTCAGTTTAAGAGTATATATGACGATCTGAAGGAAACTGATATACGGTGTTGAAACTACATGGAGAAAATACCTTTTGAGCATTGGACGCGATGGCACTTCAAAGGTTAGAGGTATAATCTGATGACTTCTAACATAGCCGAGTCACTTAACAATGCTCTTATTTTAGTGAGAGACAGTCCCGTTGTAGCTTTGTTTGAACTCATCCGTCAGATGCTGAGTTGATGGTTTGAGAGTAGATGAGTAAGGATAGGTAAATTGGAAGGGGATACTCCATCCGAGGTTGATAAGGAGCTGAAAAATCAGTTGAATCAACCCACTAGCCTTGCCGTGTTAGCACTAGGACCATAGGGTTTTAAAATGAAGGGAAAATCAGGGACGTACGAGTATCATGTTTTCTTAGAGAAGCGGACATGTTCTTGTCGTGAATTTCAGATACTGGGAATTCCCTGTCGCCTCGCAATTGAAGCGGCAACATTTCGGGGGATGGGATACACAAGTTATGTTTCTGAGGCCTATACTAAGGAATAGTGGATGGAACAAATACAGTGTATTATACTACTAGTACATGGCCCAGATGAGATTGATGTACCTGATGAGGTACGGGAATGACTGATTTTTCATCCTATGACAAAAATACCCCCTAGGAGGCCACCCAATAAATGTAATCTTTCTGCTGGGGAGAAACCGGTAAGATTCACTAATTTTGATGATTTGAAATCATTCAGTAAGTACACTTGGGGATTAAGACAAGTTCATTATTTTTATAGGATGATGCAAAAAAAAAAAAGCCAAATAAGTGTGGAAGGTATGGCCAAGGTGGACACAACTCTCATAAATGCAAAAATCTGTTGTCCTGAGCCTATCTAATATATCTTCTTTCTGATGTTTTTTGTACATCCTATATTCCATGTAATGAAAACAGTTTGGGTGGTTAAGTAAACCGTAGTTTTGAATTAAATCAGTTGTAAGCATCATTATATCTTGAAGGTGTCGTCATCATACAGTTTGAGTGTATGGTTTTCAATTAAGCCTCTAGTGTACGAATGTATATTATTTATGTTGACCTAAATGTCAATTAGGGTTTAGGGTTTACAGACTTTATAGGGGTTTAGAGAATTTATAGGAGGTTTACAGACTTAATAGGGTCACATAAATTTTACTAAAAATTTAATATTTACAAGTATATAGTGAAATGCTAATCTGAATGTTTAAATTTAAAATTTCAAACATGCCCATGTCATTTTAATATAATTTTGGGGTAATTGTAAAATTACTTGGACATTTGGCTGTTACTCTTACCTTTTATTTGCTTGGCCTGCCAGATGCTCGTTCCCCTCAACCTTATCCTCACCATTGTATCTTTTAAATTATGGACACAATCTGACCTTTTAGCCCCATTCCAATAGGTTGACTTTTCTTACAATTTGTACCCAATTTATAAAGATGTCTCCACAAGCAAAATCCAACGTTACACTTTGATCTCAACTATGTCCTGGAATGCCCCTACGCCGAAGGCACCCTTCTGTTATTGCGGCGATCAACCCATGGTGATGATCTCTTGGACAAATGCCAACCCGGACCGCGAATTCTACAAATGCAGAATCATGAACAAAAAGTACAATAGAGCATGCAACTTCTTTAGGTGGATTGGCCTGGAAGAGTCCCACGGGTGGTAGAAAGTGGTGTTGCAGAAGGCCTGTGATCAAATCTGTGCACTGAAGGCGGAGGTACACAACTACAAAGCAGCGAAGGCGGTGGCAGATGCTAAAATGAAATCACTAGCTGGCGCCGGCGGAATTGCAGTCATCTGCGTCGGTGAAACATATCCATTTTTGGATCCTGAATCTACCAATCCTCCTCGTTTGGTAGGAAAAAGTTCCAACTTTGTCTTGATCTTGTCGGTAACCACTTGCGCCTGCTCTTTTATTTTTGTATTCTGCGCAATGATAAAGTAATCTGTTGCCTGCATCGTTTTCATGTTTTATATGTTATATTTTTGTTTACGACTTCTGTTTCGTTTTATTCCGGATAGTTGTATCTATGGTTTTAGTGGTTGTAGAAGCATTGATCAACGTTTTTCTGTGTATGTTATATGGTGCATGGCATCAGTGGATGGTGTATAACTGTTGATGGACGCATTGAATTGTACGATGGTTGGTGCACCACTAATGTTATATAATTAATGTTGCTGTTTTGGTAGATGTGGTTTGTAAACGAACAAGTTCTTTTTATAATGATAAATGTGGTAAACTTCTCATCTCCTTTGTTTTTTCTCGTATTTATCATCTACTGGTCATCCTTAATAGAAACCGTAATAATCAACAAACTGTACACTGCTATATATAATATCTAATATCCTTTGTTGTTCACGTATGTATCATCTACGGATCATACTTACTACTAAATTTCCCTATATAAAATACAGGAGTGATGATAATATCCATATGGTGAGCGGTATACGAAAATGGCCATATCGTGTCCACTAAAATTATGCATATTGATATTCTCATCTCTTTTGTTTTTTCGCTTATTTATCATCTACTGTTATCCTTAATAGAAACTGTAGTAATCAAAAAACCGTTACTACGCACAATGGCCATATCGTGTCCGTATTGATCATATATGGTTAGTGGTGTACGCACAGTGGTCATATCGTGTCCACTAAAATTATGCAAAAACCTTTTATATGTCTGCTAAAAATATGTAAATTATACCAATTTAACCCGTATTTATCAAAAGTCGTGTGATGATTGCTAAATATTCTTTTAAATGTTGTGATTCCCACAACGGTTATTTATTTGTCCTTCCATTTTGCCACTCCTCAAATGGTTGTAAATTTTTCCTTTAAACATTTCCACTCCCCCACACGGTTGTTAATTTTTCCTTCAAATACAATGCTTATATCTCGCAACAGAAGCCCATACTCCATAATTTGACCCATTTTCCATCGAATTAGTCATCATTTATCTGTCATACAAACTTCATAATTCCACTGGTTTTTCCTGCATCTGTGGAACACTATCATGGACTTGATGAATTGCGAACATGTTTTTGCAGATGGCACATACGAGGACAGGTTCAGGGTTTCTTTCCTGCTCGCAATAACAACAGTCTTGGTTTGATCTTGGCCGACGAACAGGTTTATTAAATTACATATAATCTTTAAATTACTTTGTATTGATTTAATGTTTTACTGGGTGTACAACAGTGGATGGTTTTATATTGTAGGGTGTACAAATTGAATGTTCTATAAGCGGTCAGTTTGTGGCCCATTATCGTCACTTTTTGGAGGAAAACAATTGGATCTCAGTAATAGTCTTCCGTGTTACGAAGAATACTGCTGCAGTTATATCAACCAACCATCCGTACAAGATACAATTCCTTGATAGTACAATCGTTACGAACGTTGATCTGCCACCTCTTCAGCCATGCAACAAATTTACCCATTTTTCTTCTATCCTTGATAGAACCGTGGACGAGACCGTCCTAGTTGTTTAATTTTGGAGTTTGCTCAATAATTTTCAAAAAAATTGTTATTCCTATCTTGGTGTACCATAGAAGATTGTACTTAAATTTTTTATTCAAGATTTGAATAGAGTTATATTCGATGTTGGGAATCTGGAGCATGTCGATTCAAATCCGAAGGACCTAAACGGTTGAGGCTTTCCTTTCAGATCCCGGGGGCATGATTAATTTTTTTTTTTAAATTATACTTTTTTCATTGTCAATGTTTGTTACATTTCCTAACATCTTAAAAATAGTGTATAGCTTTGACGTTTTAGATTGTATGGCGTGTGGGCATACAACTTTGAAGTTAAGTGACAACTATAAGTTAGTTGATGCTAACCCTTTAATCGCTATACTCCAACTCTGGAAAGTAGACAGATGGTGGGACTATACGAAGAACATTTGGATCGTTACTGACAGTCTCATTTCCAAAGTCATTACTCAATACGGAAACTGTATATGTGAAAATAATGTAAGGCTTTTACTTATCACATTTGCCATGTTTGCGATTTTACAGTTATAAAAAGTTTTTAAAATATTTATTTTTGTAACAGGCTTTCATGGATTGTTGATTTTGATGAAGACAAAAAGCTAAAGCCATAACAAGATATCTTACAATTTCGTAGTTATATTAAGAAACTGACATTTTGAAATTTCATAGTATTATTTTTATGAAAGTTATGTCAAGTGGCATGTTTTTTTATTATAGGATTTATTTTATTATGAAACTTATTATGGAATTTATTATATTTTACATATGTTACATATTAGACCAAGTACTCAAGTAAAGTTTATTAATATTTATGATTTAGTACATATATTTCTTCTATTGACCGAGTAGTGTACAATAGGTGTACAGGCTTAGTAGTGTACCCATATTAAACATGAGATTTTGTACATTTTAAACATGATATAAATGCCCTCTATCATACATTTTAAACATGACACACTTTTTCTGCATTACAAGTTTATTGGTATGTGTACACTACAATAGCATACGATAGTAATATGGTGTACGCGGTTGGTGAAATTTATTGACTACTAAATTGACCCCGTTATAAACTTTTCTACATTTGAAATTTAATGACCAGTAAATAGATAGTAATATTTATTACTCATATTAAACATTAAATTTTAAATTTTAAGCAAGATATTAAAGACATTGCATGGCATAAAAACATCTACCATAAGAGACGAAATAATAAATCAAACTTGCATTTTGCAGATTTTATTTTGAAACATTACGACAACATATTATTATTCAACATTAAACATTAAAGCATCCTGCATACTCGACGTGCTATCCAATAAATGTTGCATCTTCTACAGAAACTAGAAAATTCTGGGTCATGATCAATAGCATAGTGGGGCATCTTAACACGATCGTCATCTGGAAATGTGAATGATGGCCAATAGGTATTCATGTTGCCGGGCCAGTACCACGATAGTTCCCATATCAACTCCTCCCCTAGCATGCGCGCCTTTTCTGATCTTAGATCGGCGTGGTTGTTGATGAACAGTTGGAATGTGTGGGATGCCTGGCTTTCGTCACCAAGGCAGACGCTGAAGATGGCTGAGGCAAGTGTTGCATTAGCATGTTCTGGGACATTCGTCTCCAAGAGTTGAATACTGCGGGGAAGGTTTGCACATCTAGTTGCTAATCGCAAAGCTTCGTAGTAAATAGCCTGATGGTTGCCTTTCGCAAGACATTTTTCGAAGAAGGAGCGACCTCTACCACCTAGATAAATGTCCTCAGGATTTCGGCAAAGCGACCATAAGTTACATTTCTTTAAAACTTCGTCGGTGTGCGCAAGTTCGTATGACCGTTTGCCTGCCCGTAGAAAGGTTCCCACACGCCCAAATGCATCCTCCGCAAGGATGCCTATAAGCTTGGTGAGAATTTCATTGGGGAGGTTAGGGAGATCCATTTATCCGGTTTCTACGTTCCTACGTTGCTTGGTTCCACTACCTACAAAAACAGACAAAACAAAACAGATAAATGAGAAGAAGAAAATAAACCTTTTCAGGATGATAAATAAATACAGTTTCAATAGAGAAGATCAACGATTTAAAATCAGTTTACAATTATCTGATCATGATCAATATATAAAGTGTGAAATTTCATATGAAATATATAGGAGGAAGTAGTACGTAGAAACTTCAGATAGGGAAAGTAAGGATGATAGAATGAGGAAACTGAAGGGTGTGAGGGTATATATATTGTCCAATTACACTAATCATCTGAATCTCTACATAAATTATCTAACTTATGCGAAGTAAATATTTTACTGGAGATATGGTAGTTGAAATTTGTTGACCATTGAATTTTTAAGGATGTAACATTTATTACCCTTCTACTTAATATTTGTTGACAGTGAGAATGTTTGACAACGAGAATTTTTGTAGGTGGGAATAATTATTGGTTCTAAAAATCCCTTTAATATGTGAAACATTACTTCATTAAAAGTTTATTGGTATGCGTACACTACAATAGCGTACAATAGTAATATGGTATACCCAGTTGGTGAAATTTAATGACCACTAAATTGGTCCCGTAATAAACTTCCATACATTTGAAATTTAATGACTCGTAAATAGATAGTAACATTCATTACTCATATTAAACATTATATCTTAAATTTTAAATTTTAAACAAGATATTAAAGACATTGCATGAAATAAAAACATATACTAATAAGAGACAAAATAATAAAACAAATTTGCATTCTACACATTTCATTATCATACATTACGACAACATAATTGTGTTCAACATTCAACATTAAAGAATCCTGCAAACTTGTCGTGTTACCCAATACATGTTGCATCTTCTGCAGAAACGTTCCAACTCCGGATCGTGATCAAAATCAAGTGGGAAATCATAACAGCTTCACCGTCTGGGAATTTGAATAGTAGCAAGTAGGTTGGGGGGGGGGGGGGGGGTGTTAGCTCCCATATCAACTTTTCCCCCAACATGCACACTTTTTTTTTTTTTTAATCTTAGATCGCTGTGGTGGTTGATGAACAGTTGGAATATTGCGGATGCCTTTCTTGCATCACCAAGGCAGACACTGAAGATGGCTGAGGCAAGCATTGCATCAGCGTATTTTGGGAGATTCGATTCTAAAATTTGAATACTGCCGGGAAATTTTATACATTTAGTTGCTAATCGCAAAGAGTCGTAGTAATTAGTCTGATGGCTACCTTTGGCCAGACATTTTTTGAAGAAGGGAGGACCTCTACCACCTAGACAAATATCCTCAGGAACCCGACAAAGCGGCCATAAGTTACATTTCTTTAAAACTTCGTCGGTGTGCACAAGTTCTTATGACTGTTTGCCTGCTTGTAGAAAGGGTCCCACACGCCAAAATGCATCCTCCGCAAGAATGCATATAAGCTTGGTGAGGATTTCATCAGTTGGTTAGGGAAATCCATTTATCCAATTTCTGCGTTTGTACGTTGCTTGGTTCCACTACATACAAAAACAGACAAAACAAAATAGATAGGTAAGAAGGAGAAAAAAAAGATTATCAAGATGATAAGTTTAGAAATTTGTCTAATACTAAGAGTCATTCAAACTATACAACCTAACTTTATATAGAATTAAAGTTTAAGATCTAAATCTCTACCAATTTTTAAAATTGAGGTTTTCACTCAGACTTTTTAAGAAATTTTATAACTGAGGTTTTCACTCAGATTTTTTAAGAAAATAAATTTCCTTAAACCATCCTTACACCTTAAACCAATCAAAATTTGAGTAAAAAAACAAACCAAAAACTTAAAAATAAGAAGACGCAAAATCGTTGACCCACAAATGCATACAAAACAAAACAGATAAGTTCGAAGAAGAAAAAAAAAAGATAAGTTGAAATTGATTATTTAACATTAACGATGTAACATTTACTACCCTTCCATTTAACATTTGTTACCCTTCTAAGTGGAAAACGAAAATTTTTTCCGGCGAGAATTTTTGTAGGTGGGAATAATTATTCGTTTTCAAAGTCGTTTTAATATGAAACATTACTTCATTACAAGATTATTTGCCACACAAGTCGTTTTTGGGGGAAAACATGTAAAATTAGGGTTTTATTGTCTTCTTATCTACTAATTTGTGTTTATTGTCGTTTTCAGATCTATTTCGATATTGTGTCTCACGATCTATTTGTCACCAACAGAGATGATCATTCACACCTACAATCAGATTTCATCAAGTGGAAGTGAAATGACGATGAACTCTGGTATTGCAGTCAAAGAAATTGGGCTTCTCAAGGAATGTTACTGTGGAGCTCGAGCTATAATTGATATTTGCCATTCTTAGATTAACTCGGGAAAGAGGTTCTACACATATCCAAATGTAGCCGATGGAGAGTGTCACATCTGGAAGTGGTGGGACGTAGCTGTTATGGAGGAGCTGATGCTCATTGGTGACAAATATGGTATAATAACGGAGAAGATGGACACAGTGACATTGAATTCTTATTTTTATGAAGCTAAAGAGGAAATTGTTCAGATCAAGAATGCATAGTTTAAGAATGAGCAAAAGATTGCACACTTGAAAATGGTATTGGCTGAGATGAAGAAAAAGAAAATGGGGTTTGAGATGCAAATTATGGTTACTGCTGTAGTTATTGTACTCCTAGTATTGATTATGATGTTGGTTAAGTAACTTCAAGTTGAATGTCAATTTCAAATCAGTTAAACAAGTATGTTCAAGCGGTGATGTGAGTGTGTAAAATCTTGTTTTCAATGTTTGATGTTATTCTAAGGATTTAACATGTTGATATTTAACTTAAAGTTGTGTTTCTTTTTTTTTTTGTACTCTCATTTCATTTTCTTTCATTTTCGTCTATTAATCATCTCATCTTCTTGATGACCTGCTGTGGTAGATGTACAATGTTGGAGTACGCAGTATGGTTTGAACATCTCCTTAAGTTTGCATGATTTTTCAATAAACACCTTCTAATTAAAAACGAGTTTTAAATAACATTATCCTAATTACAAACAACATTACCACACACTTAGTTTTTATAAATAAGTAAATACGTTAATTAATAAAACGTCCACCACATTTTCACACTTAGTTGTTCGCAATTTTGGCGTCTCCAATAAACTCTTCATAGCAATCCATCGCGTATTTATGCTGAAAGCAGTCCACGCATTTGTCTGTTATTGTATCCAAGTCTTCGGGCCCGAATCCACCTGCATACATCTCTATGAACTTTGCTGCACAAGGTCCAGAATTGCCGCCTCGAATGTTTTGGTAAATTCCTCCACGGCGGTTCCATTTAAACACCGGCGTTAGAAGAGAATCTTAGTTTTGAGGCAAGTTATTTTTCAATATCCAGGATAAGCTTTGTACACTGGTTCCATGAACACTTCTACGTCTTCATCCTCATTGTGGTCGATGTAGCCATCTAATATCTCGATACTGCGCATCTGGATGTTTATAACGAGACCAACCCAATGGTCGTCTTTCCAATTCATCGGCACATACACAAAATCAACATTATGGATGAACTCCATATTAAAATTCTTCCCCTTACTCCTTTTCATCCCAAAAGATTTAATATTCCTTCCCAGTTAAATTTTGCAGGGTCTGCGCATTTCTTGAACGAACCATACATGGATACAATAAAAGCAATGAATGCAATGTCTACAATTGCTCCACAGTCTCTTAAAAACACGGTTCCCATTCGTCTCCAAATCATGGCATGAATAACCTGCATGTGTTGTATATAAAAATCCGAAGCTTTTCCAATCAGAAAACAATTCACGACACGAGTGTATGAAATCATTTACCCATTTCACGGTTTTCTTACCTCAGTGCTAACCCACTTCTGTGGCTTTGCAATATCGAGGAAAAATTGGTTATTAACGTTATGCCCAGTCACAATCGTTAATGACCTGTTAAAATGAAAATAGCATTAATATACCACAACTTAAACAAATTCTCTTATTAAAAACAAATTCTCTTATTAAACAGAAGATAGCAAACTTATTGTGTTCGATATTCTCCCAAAACGTTTGCAAATTCTTTACATTTTTTTTTAGCCACCATCTGTAAGGGCGCATAGGCTGCTTTTTTAAGGCTTGTAAATAGGTTCTTCACCTTCGCATCAGGGGTGTACACTCCACATATTCTCTGTTATCTCTTAGGTATCCACTATGGAAGACATTTAACTTTTCCCGAGGTTTTCTCTTCACATGATCCACCATCTTAAGGAGGTGTCTCGTAATCGTCAGAATTTGTTGGAGACATCACGCTTAGTGGTGCGTTTGATCCACCTGTAGCACAGAACCTATCGGATTTGCTGTCTCTGTCTATATAAGATTAATTTATTCACAATGTTCATTATTCTTCATATCACCCTTCTTCTCCGTACACTCCCCTGTCACAAGTGGTTCCTTTGGGGACGATTGAGCCTCCACAGTTGATGTCACCACTGGGTCTGCAGCTGTTTCCACAGTTTCTTCACTAATATTTTTTCTTTCGTTGTTCCAACTGTTTTCTCTTATGAAGATTCTGGTAGGATCGTTGGTGTGGATGATCCCTCCTCAACCCTAGCTGACACCTTACCTTTGCCTGCATCTCCCTCCTCAACCATAGCTTCTGCCTCATCTTCAGTTGTATTTCCTTGTTCCTTTTCCTTGACCCTTTCTTCTACTTCCATCTGCAACGAAGGTTCTAAGTAAGTGAAAATTTCTAAAACCAGCTGCATTTATTAAAGTTTTTGTGTTTCTCTGCATTACCTCATCATAAAACACCTCATCGGCTGCATCTCCTTCCCCCTTTTTCTTGACCTTTTCTTCCACTTCTATCTTCAACAAGGTTCTAAGTGAGTGAAAAACTCTAAAACCAGTTGTGTTTATCAAAGTTATGTGTTTCTCTGCATTACTTCATCAGAAAGCACCTCATCAGATGGTTTCTCATCTGGCTTCTCTTTTGCCATAACATACAACTTTGGACAAGCATACAAAACCAATTGCCCCGAGCTATGTGGATATCTGGAGGAGATACCATCTATATTTTGAGAATTCAAATCTCCACCCTCCATCTACAATGAAAATGAATATTACTTTTTCCATACTCATAACAAGAAAAATACACCATTACATCATCCACATGAAATGTTAACTATTACCTCTTCCACCATGAATCCAGAAGATCAAACCTCGTCCCCGGGACTCTTACAAATCTGTTGAGAAAACAAACAACATACTATATAGGATAACACAATCACATGTACACCAAATAATCAAACAATCGTATACCGAATACATTTAGCTTACCTCTTCTCCACTTTTTTACTTTTCTCGTAAGTCTCCTACTCTGATTCTTCTACTGCTCCCCTATTCCTCATCTTCAAAGTGCACAGCCTTATGTCTTTTTCTGCCACTAGAACAACTATCATCTTCCTTCCTCATTTCCCCAGTTACAATCACTTTAGACTTACCAAACCTCCTGTTGGACGGCCTAAGACTTTTATTTGGCGTTGTCTCATCACTACATGCTTCCCCCTCAACATGCTCCTCTTTCTCAGGCCTGACTCTTTTTTTTCCTTTCTGAGGACCAAACCTTTTTTCGTTAATTTCTCGTCTATCAACACGCAAAACTCTTGCTTTACCTTAGGTAATTTCGTGGACAGCCACGCTTTCAATTTCTGTCACACTCCTCTTCTGCCGCTCTTCCCTAACTGTACTATCATCTTCTCTATCTATTTCCACTTCCAAAGGAACACTTTCTTTTGCCTGGGGCTGTAGATTCCTCTGCAAAGTAGGTGTACGAGGGTTTGCTCATTTCTCTTGCTTAGACACTTTCCGTGGTTCAGCTTGCCAGTTCACATGTTTCTTATTTTCTTTAATTTTCCTAGGTTGCCTTCGGCAACTATAGGGATAGGGGCAATAGATGCATCTCCCCCGGGAAATTCTTCTTTGCTAAAATTGTGGCTTTCCTGCATTAGCTTCACCAGTTGCACTACTTGAACGTCCTCAACTTCATCGTCCTAGTCTGTGTAGAGGGTTTCATCTTCCCCAACACTGAATTCCACTATCAACTATTCGGAAAAAATGACAGTCATTACCAGTAACCCAAGTGTAAAAGATAAATAAAACAAATTAAATAGATGATACCACATAGTCAATTTCTCTGAATCCCCTACCAAAGTCGGATCTGCATCTCCATGTTTACTGCCTTCCACGGTCCCAACTGGATGAGGGAGTTTGTCACTGTTTAAGCGAGTTATGCGTTTGAAATTCGCGAAGCAAGAACCATAGCAAAGCAATTCCAAATAGGGTTCATAATTCATGTTTCATATTTGTAACTAGTTGTCGTAAGAGCAGGCCGTGAATGAGTTTTTCAGAGTTGGAGCACCATGCTACGGGTAATCTGAAAAATTTCCTGAATTGCGACTCTAGCAGTGTTTGCATATCCGGAATATCGTCCAATGCCTTTGCCACATAATCAATTACATGCGCTTTTGAGAAGATATTCAATTGCGGACCACATGTTGGGTAGCAATCGGCGGCAAAAAGGCGACTCGGAAGTTCCATTGACGACGAACGAGACACCACCTCTTGGTTTTTTTCCATAAAATATGAAACTACAATGCAGAAAGGGTTAGACTGACCTTCGTTTTTATCGAATTTCTAACATGCACAGAAAGGGGGATTTGAAGCAGGCTGAAATAATTTTTATTTTTCATTTCTACCCGACAGGTTATCTAATGACTTTATAAGCTTGCATAAACCATTTCATCACCATAAATTCCCGGAGTAACCACCGCTGTTCTAAATTTTCTATATCACTATCTCTTTAAATAAGTGCTAAAGGCGAATTTAAATGAAGATAGACATTTATTCCCAATTCTTCTAACTCTGTACATATTACTACAACCATACTTTTGTTTTCCGACAGCAAATTTGTGGTCGGTTGACCCCTCTGTACACATTACTACCGGTTTTTTCACCTTTTTTGGGCGAGCTATAACGGCTTTCCTTCTCACCATCGCACCTCCCTCTTCTGATTTACTCTAATTTAGTTGCCCAGGTTTCACGGAGATACTTACAGAGCTCGTTTTTCGGACAAAACTAGAAAAGTGAAGAACACAATTATTTTGCTTTTTGCTTCATTTTTTTATGCAAAATGTGGTTGGAGTGTAATTAGGCATCAATGTTTAAACCCCGTTTAAAGCTCAGAATTATTCCGATTTTGATTTTTGTCTAGGACGATGATTCAGATTTTCGATTCTCGATTTTACTCCGGTTTTGGATATAAGCTAGAATATCTTTCGGTAGTGGCGGAGACGTAATATTCTGCGATTCGAGAGGGAAACGATGTCGCCGAAACAGTGATTTGCCACTTTCAAATTTAAACTTGAGGTCGCCCTTTTTGCCAATTACAAAATTAAAAGTTACCCTCTCACCAAATTTTCTGAAAAAAAAAATACACATGAAGTGCAAAAATATATATTTGTAATCCTTGAAAATAAGTAATACATCTAAACCCAAAATAATACCCACAGACCTGTGAGTCAAGGATCTAATATGGTATTAATATGTGGAACCGGACCCAATCCAAGCTGGGTTTTTCTGGTCGGTTAATGCCAAGACCTACATAGAGAACCAATATCAAGGTGCATGTTTCATAAAGAAACTTAAAAAACTTACAAACTTTGTTAGGAGAAAATTTAAGAAAGCAGCACATAGACTCCTTCGGTCAAGATCACCATGGAAAAAGACATTATAAACATTCATTTGTGAAGTTATCATTTTCTTGCAGCTGTAACTTTAATGAAACTACAAATTGTAGTCATCTTGCCTATTAGACCAAACATTTAATAATAGTGAGGTCCTTCTTCTCCACGATTTTCTAACACAACAAGACGAGTTCTGTATCGCGCAATAGTCTTATTTGCATTATACTTGATTGTTTAAATCCAATTAGTACCAATAGTTTTTTTTCTAGAGGAAAATATGTGATTACCTATGTATGATTATTCTCTAGCTTAGTGCATTGATTTCTACACCCAAAACATCACAAAAGTCAAGGTGACCCATAGTATCAGCAAACGAACGAGGGACATTCTCAGCCTAGATGTTGGCTAGAAACACTCAAAACCAATTTTGAGCAACGCTCACTAGATATGTAGTTAGCTTAATGATATAGAGTATATGCTAGGCTGTGAGGAGATTGGAGCAAATAGTGTAATGAGTGTGATGGATCTTCGAGATAACTCACGAAATACATAAAATATGGTTCAAGTAACACTGCCTTCTTTTTTATCTCTTAAACGTATGTCCAAAGCTTCAGAGATAACATGTATATGTTGTTTTGTCGCAAACTTTCTAGTTAATTCCGCATCAGACTCTGTAACTGGCACATTTATAGTTTATGTGCCTGTTGTAATACGTACTGCAACAAATGCTGAAACATGTTCAGTTGGAGGAGTAAGCGTAGCCAAATAGGTTTTTGAAGAACGCTTCTATTTAAGTATATTAAAAGTCACATAATATCCATCTGCACCGCAGCATCTAGAAGAAACATTGTGCTTCTGTGTTGCCAGATTATGAAGCATAGCATGAGCTCAAAATTACATGTTCTTGATGGTTGGCGACATCTTGGATAAGTTTTCTCCGAAAAGATCTCTACAAATTTGGAGGCTTTCTTTGGTTGGTGTAAGTTTCTACTTTCGGGTATAAATTTTTTTTTTTTCACTTTCTATTATAAACTTTGATTCTTTGTGCTTTAAGTTTTGTTTATATGTTGTAATTTTATTTATTTATGATTCTCTCTTTTGGGCTATCGTAATTTTTATCCACTTTGTTTCCATGTAATTTATTGTCTCGTGCTAGCTATTTCTGACCTTTTTATGTTATTAATAAAAAACAAATGACAAAAAGGTGTTAGTTTGAGAGCTGGGCTTGGGATTTTGGTTATACGCTCGATATGACTTTTCCGTATTTGATTCCCTAAGTATTTGCAAAATGCAAATTAATTCTTGAACTTTCGTGTGTGCAAATTAATTTTTTAAAATTACATTGATTTTTTAAAATTAGACTCAGAAAAATTCAACGTTAACCAAAAAAACAGAGAATTTAATGTTGACTTTTTCTGAATCTTATTTTGCAAAGTCAACGAAAACTTGAAGAATAATTTGCGCTAGGCCTAGGCATTCGGATTTTCGGGTTGGGTTCGGATCGGGTCCAATCGAGTTCGGGTCTTTCAGGTAAAAGAGTTTTATACTCAATAGATACATAAAATTTTTTGGTTCGGGTTCGGTTTGGTTTTTCTCGGGTCCGGGTCGGTTCAGTTCTAAATTTTTTATACCTGTAAAATACCCAAAATTTATTTATCCGAATTATTTTCGATTCGGATCTCAAATTTTTTGGTATTTCGGTTCTTTTTTACCCAAAAGATTTCGGGTTCGGGTCAGATCCAAGTCTATTTGGATATTTTTTACCCGAATATCCAAAAATATATCTGAAAATTTAAAAACTAACCGACACTTAACCTGAATAAACCATAACAAAACCCAAAATTTCAAAATAATATCCACCAAACCGAAATAAAAACCAGAAAATTTGTTTTAGTAATAAAAAAAATGAAACAAGTAACAAAAATGGTATCGGTTGTCTAGTGGTAGAGTAGCACTCTGCTAAACCCCAGACCTGGGTTTGAATCCTACATAATGCATTAATATTTTCGGGTCTTTTGGGTACCCGATCGGGTCTCGGATAAGACCCGTACCCGACCCAAGAACCGTGGGTACATGAGCAAAGGACACAATAGAGTAAAAGCTAAGGATCCGACCCGAGAACCGTGGGTACATGAGCAAAGGACACAATAGAGTAAAAGCTAAGGATCCGAACCTGAACCGAACCGATATTTTCGGTTCGGTTTCGGGTCGGATCTTCGGGTTCGGGTAAAATGCCCAAGCCTAATTTGCGCATGTGATAATTGTATAATAAATTTGCCAATTACAAATACTTGAAGAATTAAATTACTAGTTTCAAAATATAATATATTTTTAATAAATAGGTATTTAATGTAAAAATAATAATTATACACATTTATTATTAAAATTTATTTTTAACATTTTAAAGAATTTTCCTATAACACTAAAATTATAAATTTGAAAAAAAACTCAATCAAATATATATATATGTATGTAAACACTTAACTGATTAATTTTAAGAGTTATATAATTTGTTTTGGTTTTTTTACGATATTAATAAATCAAGTTTGACTGTATTTCTATTGTTCATGCATGAAAGGATTAAGAGAGACACACATTATTTCTAACTAAATCTTATCTTCGTACTTTTGTATATGTATATAGTTTCTTTTATTTTTTCCTTCCAAATTAAATACTTTTTGGAGACACGAGATAATGTTTATAACATATGTATATTTTAAAATTGACATTAGTTATTAAAATTTATTCATAACAATAATAAGACTGATCTCATATCACTAAAACTAAATTTAAAAAACAAAATTAAATAAATTATATATACATTGATAAAAATATGATGGCAATGTTGAATTAAAAGTAGTGAATGTATCTTTATTTTCTTAGTTTTTAAAATATAAATCATGAAAAAAATCGAAAAAATGATCGGACATGTTTATATTTTTGAGGTAGTTTAGGTTAATAAATACCATAAAATACAAAAAAAAAATTATATACCTATAAAAAGTTAGCACTTAAGTAGTTATATAGCTGTATATATATTCTTTTTTTTCAAATTTAATATTTTGGGTGTTAGAGGATAATTCTTATGATTGTTACAAATAAATTTTACTAATATATGTGTATTTTTTTCACCTTAACACACACACACACACATATATATATATATATATATATATATATATTATTTTTGAAACTATTCATTTTATTCCTCAATTATTTTCAATTGGCAGATTAATTTCTAAACTATCGTTTGTGCAAATTAATTCCTCAAGTTTGTGTTGACTTTGCAAAGTTGGATTCTGAAAAAGCCAGCGTTAACTTCTCCGTTTTCTTGGTTAATGTTGGCTTTTTGGAGTCTAATTTTGCAAAGTCAATCTAAACTTTAGGAATTAATTTGCACACAGGATAGTGCACGAATTAGTCCGCATTTTGCAGATATTTGAGGAATTAAGTACCCATTTTTCCTTGTGTTGTCTTTGGGTTTTCTGTTTGAGATTTTGCTTATGCTTTTTTTATATTTATTGATTGGTAATTGTGGTTCTTGTAAAACCAAATGCTCGTTTGTATTAGATGCTGAAAACTTGTGTTTCTTATTCAATGAAATACGATTGCTTTTTATAGCCTTTACATCAACTGAAAACTCCTAAAAATACTGCAGAGAAACAGAACTTCTACTTCAACTACTTTGACCGGTATATCAGGTCATTATTTGAATAAGCAATAACAAAAGACTCGTTCCTACACAAGACTCTTCCAGATTCTGACTTCTTTCATTGATTAATTTCAACAAACCTTCCCTAAGCTAAACTTGGTCCACAATCTTGAGCTTATCCGAGACTGACAAACACCAAGCTTACTCCTTCAACCTTCAAATGTTTCACGCTGTAATGCCTTCGTGAAGATGTCAGCCACTTGCTCACTTGATCCACAATGCTCAAGACTTAAGACTCCTTCATTAACTAGTTCAAGCAAGGAATGAAATCGAACTCTAATGTGCTTACCTCTTCCATGAAAGACAGGATTCTTAGACACCTTAATGGTTGAAATGTTGTTGCAGAGAATGACTGTGCTTCCTACCACATTGTATCTCAACTCATCTAATATCCTCTTGACCCAAATCGCCTGACAAGCACAGATAGATGCAGTTATGTATTCTGCTTATGTGATAGAGAGAGTAACTATCAGTTGCTTCTTTGATAACCATGCGACTGCAGCTCCATCCATGAGAAACACATAGCCCGATGTCTATGTCGTTATAGACTGACACTTTGTTATGATATGGAATCGAACATATCTATTGATCATACGGAGCTGTGTGTAGACATCCTCCTCAAGAACTCCATGGAGAAAGGCCGACTTGAAATCTAATTGATAAATGTCTCAACCTTTCCTTGCTGCAGTAGATAGAATGGTTATGATAGTATCCATTCGAGCTGCAGGAGCATACACCTCCGTGTAATCAATACCATGTTCTTCAGAATACCTTTTTGTCACCAAACGAGCTTTGTACTTGCTTACTTCTCCAGTCTCGTTGAGTTTCCTCTTGTAGATCCACTTAACTATGATGCACTTTGCTCCTTCTGGTAACTCTGAAAGCTCACATGTTTGATTTCTTTTAATTGAGTTTATTTCCTGATTCATGGTTTCTCTCCATTTGAGGCTTTTCTCTGCTTCTTCAAGCGTTAAAGAATCAGATGAATTAACCTCTGCCATGTTAATTTCATCTTCATCATTATCGACTTCATTCCCAGTGACATAGTCACTAAGATAGCGAGGTGATCTCATCACACGACCCTCCCTGACTCCTGCCAGTTGCTCTACTTGAGAATCTTCTGTAACTTTTGCAGGTTGTTCTTCTTCGTTATCACGTTCTCCTCCATCATCACTTTCTTCCCATGTGTATTCATCATCGTTCCATGTTAGATCGGACTCATGATGATCCTGATCTCCTTCCCATTTCCATCTTTTGGTCTCCTCAAATATCACATCTTTGATTACAATGATCTTCTTGCTTCTCGGATTGTACAGTTTGTACCCCCTTTGATTCTTTTGAGAAACCAAGTAGTATGCAAACAGTACTCTTATCATCAAGCTTCCCTCTCTTCTCACCTGGAATGTGAACATGCGCCAAGCTTCCCCAGATTCTAAAGTGCTCCACACTTGGCTTAACTCCACGCCAGGCTTCTTATGGAGTAGCATCTCTCACCGAATGAGTGGGCCATCTGTTTAATATGTAAAACGTCCAGTTAACAGCCTCCGCCCAAAAACTCTTTGGTACATTCCTCATTGAAAGCATGGACCTGACCATGTTCATGAAAGTGTGATTCTTCCTCTCTGCAACGCCATTCTGTTGTGGTGTGTACACCGTGTTCAACTATCTGCGAATTCCCTCCTCTTTACAGAACTCAGAGAATTCAGTCAAAGTGTATTCGCCTCCACAATCAGTCCTCAGGCATTTGATCTTCTTTCCTGTCTCCGTCACGACTTTCTTTTAAACCTTTTGAAATGATTAAATGCTTCTGATTTCTCTTTCAAGAAGTAAGCCCATGCCTTTCTTCTGTGATCATCTATGAGGCATAGAACGTATCTCTTGCCGCTGGTGGTGATAGGACTGATCGGACCGCAGATATCTAAGTGTATAGCTCCGGGAAATCTTTTGCTCTCCACGTGCTCTTCTTAGAGATGAGGTCTCTCGATTGCTTGCCCATTAGACAGCCAGAACAGGTAAAGTTTTGTGTATCAAAACGTGGGAGACCATGCACCATGTTCTTACTCTACAGTGTCTTCATTCCAGTGTGGCTGAGATGCCCATATCGTTCACCATAGCTTTGTATATGTCTTCTGCGACTGTTTGCAAGCATATCTGCTGTTATGGTTCTGCTCTATCACCGGCTTGATCAAGCAGCATGAACATCCTGTTTCTGCTCATTTTGCTCTCTGCAATCAACCCCTTCTCTTCATGAGAAATTTTGTAGGCTCCTTTATGAATGATGATGGTTATGTCTCTTTCCTGAAGCTGTCCGAGACTCAGTAGGTTATTTTTGAGTTCAGGAATGTAGTACACTTCACTGATCGTGTATGCAGCACCGTTTAAGACCAGCTTTACATTGCCTTTGCCTACGACCTCCAACCTCTTATCGTTTCCCAGCTTCACTAAGTGTTTGAACTCAGTATTCATGTTTGAGAACAAGTCTCGATCTCCACTCTTGTGGTTTGAGCAGCCTGAGTCGAGAAACCAGGCTCTCTTCCTCACGTTTTCTTGCTCATCACCATACGTCATCATCAGCATCTACATGTTGGTTTCAATGTCTTCTTTATCTTCCACATACGCCATCAACAGCATTTCTTCCTCTTCATCACCGTAGTTTGCTTCTTCTTCCCATTTCGGACATTCGTTTTGGAAATGTCCACGGTAGTGGCATTTCTAACATTCCACCGTACACTTGTTTGGAAACGTTCTCCCACAACCACGTCCCCTACTTCTTCCATAGGCACCTCCTCCTCTGGTCTCATCTCTAGTATATGAGAGAAGAGAGATTGAACCAGTGTGCAAGATTTTCAAAGCAAATCCATCGCTAACGAGGACGTCATCGCCTCCAGTGTATGGGTTGTAAAGTGAGAGATTAGCCAAATCGGATGTCATATGGTGAGACACACTAGTGTTAAAGAGCCAAAAGGATGGATCAGACATCATAGCTGCATTTGCTCGTGGCTGCCATTGTTGATGATGTTGTGGATTATGCCATGGTTGAGGATGTGTTTGCGGAGATGACCATGGTACAGAAAGAGCAGGTCCTTTGATGAGACAAATATCTGGGCAATACTTAACACTATGATTGTGGCCTCCACATGCTTGACAGCGGCCTTGGTATGGTTTGGAAAACCGATTTTGAGATGGTTGTTGATTGTTGGAGCAAGATTGATTGTTGTTGTTTGTGTGTTGCTTCCATTGTTGGCGAGAGCGAGACTCTGTAGCATGACCAATCGGTGTGGCAGAAGAGAAGTCAGTACACATGATCATCGCTTCACGATTGAGAAGACTCTCATGAAGTTCTGAAAACGAGATCACAACATCACGTCGATTGATAGCATCAATTTCTGGCTTATAGTCTTCCCTAAGCTCAGCCAGTATTTGCTCTGTGATATCCTCCTGATCTATCGGTTTGTCAAGAAGAGTGAGCTTGTCATCCTTTGAATTGATGGTACAGAGATATTTTCTTATTGTTTTGGTGCCCTTAACACACAATTTGATTTGATGCCTTAGTTGTCGTAGATGACCACGGGTTGGATTTCCAAAAGTAAAAGCAAGGAGATCCCATACTTCATTCATTATGGTTGCACTTGAAACAATGGTTTGAAACAATGGTTTGAACCGGTAAGGTAATCACACCTATGATAGCACTAGAAAGAAGCCAATCTTGTCACATCCATGGAGTAAATTCTGGATTTGGATGTGCCACACCATCGATGAGAATGATCAGTGACAGTGCTGAACTTGTATCTTCGATGAAGTGGTGAACTTCATGTTCGTCAAAAAGGGCTCAGACCTGACGACTCCAAATAAGGTAATTGACGGTCGTGAGCTTGGTGTCACTTGACATGTTAACTGAGAGAAGGGTGACACTTGATATGTTAACCGAGAGAAGAGTGTGTTGTGGATTATTGGCATTGAAAATAGCCGTAAATTCAACAATGGTGTCAGCCATTGAGAGAGAGACATAGTATGAGCACAGGAAAATAAAAATGATGATGATGAACAGTAACAGAGAATAAGAAGATGGAGAAGAAGAATAACGGCAAAGAGAAAAAAAAATAGGTTTGCACCTATGATTGCTCTGATACCATATTATGGTAAACGTAATTGATTGATTTATTATTGATAGAGAGAACTCTCTTATATACAGAGTTAGCACATACAACTAAGGTAAGCTTATATACAGCCTTTATGATGATACAATAAGAGGGATTGTGATTCTAATGTAAACGATGGAGATATATTTATACTATTAAAACAGAAAACATTATAGAAAAAAACATTTAGTGATGTGTTATATTACTAAAATTGTCATTGTGTTATATTACTAAAAATGTCATTGTGTTATATTACTAAAACTATCATTGTGTTATATTACTTTTTTCAAAGTTCATTAAGGGTATTTTAGTAAAACGATATATACTAATTATGATTAAAATTTAAATCAAAATTAAATCAAAACAATATCATATGATATCTTTTAAAATGGCAAAATATATTTTTAATATTTCCAAAATTTCAAACAGAATCAAAACTTTCTTTTAAACATCAATTTAAAATATTAGATTTTATGCAAGAAGATTTGATTAGATATTTATATATATTAAATTAATAAAATTTAATTTATAGTTATAATTGTAAGTTAATTTTAATCTGCTAAATTTATAGTTTAAAAATATAAATACAATTAAAAAAATTATTAGAAACAGATGTTATTTTTTATTGAATTTATATCGTTTTTGAGTCTAAACAATATTTTTTTTAATTGTATATTGACATATAAAATTTATATTATAAATTTATTTCTAGCTAAGTGTGGATTGTAATTTAGTATATGTTAATAAACACTACAACTACTTTGGTCTTGTGATGTGAGGTAGTTTAGTCTTGTTATGTAAGCTAGTTAGGTCTTGTAAGTTCGAAGGTCTTGTAAGTTGATAGAGAGAACTCTCTTATATACAGAGTTAGCACATACACCTAAGGTAACCATATATACAGCCTTTATGATGATAAAATCAGAGGGATTGTGATTTTAATGTAGACGTTGGAGATATATATGTTAATAGACACTACAACTACTTTGGTCTTGTGATGTGAGCTAGTTTGGTCTTGTTACGTAAGCTAGTTAGGTCTTGTAAGTTCGATGGTTTAAAGTGGTGTCCGATTCAGTGTTTTTAAAACCGGACCAGACCAGGTTCAATCACAAAAAACCAGATTAGACCAGAAAAAAAAAACAGAGACCGGCAACCCAATATTGAAACAAATACAATAGATTTATTGTAAAAAAGTGTTATTGAATTTTGTAATTTAATGGAATTGGATATCAGTATTGTAATTTGATTTTGGGTGTGTTTTAATGTATTTTGATGGATTTACTCGAATGCATGTGGATTTTGTTGTATTATATTGCTATGAAATTGTTTGTTTTCAAAAACCACCCAGATTTCAAAAATATATATTTTTAATATAAAAATTTATTAGATTTTTACTAGATTTGGGACTTTTTATGAATACATTAACACGTGGTCTCTTTCTCTTTTGATCTAAAAACGTTTTGAAAAATAAATCCATGTTTACAAATCTAAGAATGAAATTGAAGCAATTGCTACAAAATCTTTAAGTTCATCTTCTTTAAATGAAGACGAAAATTATATCTTTTATTTTTTTTCTCTTCTCTAACTACACATCTGTCTTTCATCTTCTTCTCTTCTCTAACCACGCTTGATGGATGGATCTTGTGTTTGAGAGAGAGATTCTTCTCTTCTCTAACCACGCTTGATGGATGGATCTTGTGTTTGAGAGAGAGAAGAGAGAAAGAAATGATTTAAAATACTTCAACATACGGATGAAAAATGTTGTGTTTGTTTTACTTTTGTTTTAGATAAAAAAAATAATACAGTAAAATCTAATATAACTGAAATTTAACAAAATCAAATAGGTATTGAATAAAAAGAGTATTAATATATTTCAAATTACATTTATCAAATACATAATTGAATAACATGTGTTTTAGTGTATTTCAAATTACATATATCAACTACATAATTACTAGATTTTATTATGAATTTAAAATACACTTAATTCCATTAAATTACATTATTCAATAACAGTTCCAAAATATAAGTTTTCATTCATTGATGCGGATCCAATAAATTCTTTTTTTATTTTTTTATTAATTAATTTTTCTGTTTTGTAGAAAAGTAAAATTTAGTAAAGCTAATAAAATTTTCGATTTTAGTTCTAATTGCATTTATTTTCTTAGTAGATGAAAGAATGAAGGACTAAGGATTTGTTTTTTTTTGGTAGATGAAAGTATTAGTCAACGGAAATGAAAACTTACGAAGAAGAAGAAAAGGTGGTATCATCACGTCATTTTGCAAAGGAGACATGAGCATTGTGAATTCCAAAGAGGAAGCCTAATTCACGTTAGCATTTCCGTTTCTTGCGGCCAATGCATATTTCACATAATTTCTATTTTTTATTTTCTCTATAAAATTGTAATATTCATTTCATCTACTAAAAAACGGCATGCCGCCACACTTAACTTATATTTCAAATACTTTTATTAAGAAAACCTTAATTTTATTTTCAGAAATCAATAATCCAGTAAATTCAATAACTAAATAACTTGAATAAATCATAAAATAATTATTTAAATCAAAATCTGGAAAACCGTAGAAATGAAGAAGGAGAGGTGAGTAACAAAGAAGTCACTCAGTGAGGCTCGGATGCTAAAACACAGTAAACACAGTTCCATTCATAGCACTCCAAATACAGTAGAAAGAAATTAAACATGAGCAAACACGACACCTAAAACATCCAAACAGCAACCATTGACCATACTGACGGCTCTAGTGCCGTCAGCACTCCTCGAAGAGGACTACGGAATGGATTTTGTGACCAAATACACCGCCCAGTGGACGCTTTATCGATCTTAGGATACTGACAGTAGATTGACTTAGCCTGCCTGCACCCCCGCACACAAGCGGCACTAGTACAGAAGTCCGTCTCTATACCCCGAATACTCATCACCTACTCGTCTAGATATATATATATATATAACAATCAATAATCATTCTTAAACATGCACAAAAAGTAATGGTTGAATCATCTATATTCCTAAGTCCATTTTACAACCAATGCTACCTAGACTCAATCAGAGAAATGTATCACATTTAAGTACTAGACTACCATACAAGGTCCTCTAGACTGGAGTATTAATCTGCACAATAGCCGTCACCTTCGCCTTAGCCATGAAGAACAATAGATTTTCCTATGTTCTGGAGCTCTAGATTGGTTCTCCTTCACCAGAAATCTATGTCTACAAGTCCAGAAGCTCCCTGCAAAGATTCAGGTCAAACGGATCAAAACTTACATCTCAGGGCTGCAGTGGCTTTTCCTTCAAGGTGGCTAGTCGACGGCTCAATTTCGGTAGGGTTTCAATACAATAAGATTTTTGTAGAATAATAAAGTGAGAGAGGAGGCTATATATATAAGGGAGAAAACCTAGGGTTTGTCTAATTAGAATGGACCTTGATGGGGCTCGGGTTTGGGTCGTTACAACTCTTCCCCACTTGACGGGAATTCTTCCCGAATTCCAAGACAAAATTTCACCGGAAAACAAGACCCCAAAGCCCAGGCATAACTTATAAAACATTTAATGAATTGAGAAAAGCTCTTAGAAGATGTCCGTGAACTAGAAATCTTCGAAGGAGGAAATATACATCTAGAGTTCCAAGCAAAATAAGGAAATAACTTCAACAGCTACGAAAGAAAGAAGAACACGAAAATTAGAAATAACTATGGAACAAGAAAGATGAACTGTATAAACTTCGACCGAAGCTGAAACTAATGGTTAATATATCAATACCAGAAAAAATGTGTGCTATTACTATTTTTCTTTTAAAAATCCTCAAGTCCCAGAAAATTTTGAAAACAGTTGAAAACCGAATTGTTATCGTTCTCTCTACTACCGCCTCCCGGGTCAGAACTGAGACGCCAACCCGCTCTGATACCAAAATTTAATACTCGTCTCATCCTCACCCGAGAACGGTGTGCCACTAAACACATCGTATAACTAAAATCCTCAAATTAAATAAACTACGACTTGATTTAATAAAACATCCATTTTTATATTAATTATCGAAAAATTCAATAACCAATAAATCCGATAAATGAATAACTCGAATAAAATCGTAAAATAATGTTTAAAATAAATAAAGTCCTAACAGTACCACCCGCTCGTCATAATATAAATATACTCGACGGTCTCACCTGAAAAGGGAAAAAAAGAGTGAGTAATAGGGGAGTCACTCAGTGAGGTTAGGGATGCTAATCACAGAAATCATAGTTGCAATCATAGCATTCCACACATAAAAGTCTAGCCTAAACATGAATAATCACGGCACCTAAAGCACCTTAACAGCAACCAATGGCCATATTGACGGCTCCAGTGACTGTCGGCACCCCCGAAGAGGACTACGGAATGGATTTTGTGACCAAACACATCGCCCAATGGATGCTTTATCGATCTTAGGGTACGAACAGTAGATCGACTTAACCTGCCCGCACCCCCGCACACAAGCGGCACTAGTACAGAAGTCTGTCTCTGTACCCCGCATACTCATCACCTACTCGTCTATATATATATTTATATAATATATAACAATCAATAATCCTTTTTAAATATGCACAAAGAATAATGGTTGAATCATCTATATTCCTGAGTCCATTTGACAATAAATGCTACCTAGACTCAATCGGAGAAACCTATCACATTAAGTACTAGACTATTATACGAGGTCCTCTATACTGTAGCATTAACCTGCGCAATAGCTCTTACCTTCACCTTAACCATGAAGAATAATAGAATTTCTTATGCTCTGGAGCTCTAGATCGGTTCTCCTTTACCAGAAAGCTATGTCTACAATTCCAGAACCTCCCTGCAAAGATTCTGGTCAAATGGACCACGTTTACCTAACCAAAACTCACAACTAAAGAGACTAGTCGCGAATCAGCACTACAGAGATATGCTTCGGAAATACAGATATAACTTTCTACTCATACCTCCGATCGGAACGAACTTGGTCTCTATGGGAAGAAGAAATTTGGGGCTTTGAAACGATTGGTTGATCAGTCTGTCGATCCTCACAGTTCACCGAAAAACCGCCTCGCAAGGTGGCGGCAGATTGATGATGTGAATCCGGTACAGCGCTGCACATGCTCGAAGAAACAACCATAACTTTCAATATACATATCCGAATGATAAAACACATGCGGAAGTAGATCAGTGAACGAGTCAAAAGCATACCTACCAAATTTCAGATCGATCGGATTATATTTACTAGTTTGATTCTCCTTTCTCCCAGAACTAGTCGGATCTGCCTTCTAGGGTAAGGCTCAAAAAGATCCAAAAATGAAAATTATATCCATCACGATCGAAAGAATTACATCCATCATGTGGTTTCATTCTCCAGAAGGTATAAAGACAACAATAATTTCTGGTCATAATTCTCGCAGTCAAAGCACTATGGATTTTCTTCTTACAAAAAAAAAAACAATCCTCCTTTTGTTAGCAACCTGTGCACATAAATGATCCCCTTTCACCGTATTCAAAGTATAAACTCTGTTCAGGCAGTTTGGGGTTGGGGAAACGCTTCCAAAAAACACTTTGTTAATCATCGGCTGAAATGCACCCGCTGAAAAAAATAACAACCCCTCGTGTTAGCATTTCGTGCACAAGGGTAACTTTTTCACTCTCTCAAGACGCCCCTGAATTCTCTTGAATAGACTTTCGTCAAACTAAGTAACAAGTCATGATCATGGCTTCACGGCCAGGAAGGGGCACAACCTTCTTATAAGCGAAAATTATTAGAACGGTTACCCCTATCATGACGCTTCAATGCACATTGACAAATGTCAATTCCTTTAGTAGAATCGCCTGAATTAGCATCCTTCGCTTAATGATTGTCATTTTTTATGAAGGCAAAACTCGGGAGGACCAACCGTAAGTGACTTTTCGCTGTTTGAATGACAATAAGCAGCAAAATCAAATAAATTGTTGGCACCACTTTTACGGCGTTTGATCCATTAACTATACATGGCAATGACATTTCTGACCACCCCTACAAAAGCAAGGTAACTGTGTGGTGGGTGTGCTTACCCAAGGCGGCGGAAATGACGGGAGAAGACCTAACTCATCCCACGCGTACCCGAGCATCTTTTATATATAACATGCCTCCACAAAGAAGAAAATGGAGAGGATAATCAAGGAGAAAATGAAAGATAACAGAAAGAGAGGGAGAATTGGATAGATAGAAAGAGAGTTACTTCCCAAATCTGTTTGTCACCAAGATCCATAAACACGCATCCTAGAGAAAGAGATTTTGATCTCTGGACGTTTCCTCCAAACTTAGCATACGCTTTGCTCTCTGGATATAATACTCCCAATCGATCAATGTTTGACTTAAGCGTTAGACAGTCTTTGGGGAAAAATCCATCTTCCTCCTAAAACCTGATGATGTTGTTCACTTGTGTATGAAACTAGATTAATGAAGAGATAGCCGTAAAGGAAGAGGCTAACAGGATCATGCACCTATTCACATTAACAAGTGTTCCTCACTCCCCATAAGGAAATTTTCTTCCCCCCTGCTTGAAAATTATCCATCCCGAGACATGTTTTGATCAAACTGAATCATAGTTATACGTTCAAAACAATCCGACAAAAATGTCCCACATTTTTATATTTTTTATCGTTATTTAGACGTCTATATAGGTAATTAATATATTAAAAAATAAAATCATCCATGCTGTCAACAAGATATTGTAACTCCCCAGCCACCTACCAGTGGGCCCCACACTCACTCTCTCGGATCCGTGGCCACACCTCTGTCTGATAGCTAGTGTGTTATTTTTCAGAAGGCTTAAGAGACTTGTTTACTGATCCTACAATCACCACTTGATCGTTCCCCGTGCTTTGTCCGCACTCACCTGGTATCGAGAATGACTTTCTGATAGGTCACCCATATTTTGACTACTACAGCTCTAACACGCTTAATCCTGAAGTTCACTTCGGATGTGTGACCGAAAAGGTAAATGCACTTTGGTGAGATAGGTAGCCAAATCAAGTATCTTAAACCTCTCTACTTACCCCGCTATATACTAGAAATCGAGATGTTATAAAAATCGATGTCTTTTTTTTAATATCTTCTAGTGGTGCAAACTTGGGCTCTCTCTCAGGACCCAGCTAATTCAGGTTTTATTTCTATTATGTTAGATTTTTCGAATATGAATTTTTTATTTTGGAGGTTACCTATAAATATTTCAGATAACTTTTTATTCATGTATTATATGGTATCGCTGAAAAAGTCGGAATCATAAGATTTTAAAAAATAAGGATTGATATTTTCAAGAGTTTCTCACTATTGCGGAAACAGAAAGTCGTTTATGGAAGAATCTCATTTGTCGAAATGAAGTTTAATAGAAGCACTTATGTAGTATTAGAATTTATAGTAGCAGAAGGTTAGTGATGCTTTATGGATAGAGTTTTGAAATAATCCAATTTTTTATTATGACAAAGATGATACTGCAGTAACGAAGGAGAAACAAGTATGTTGTTGGGGACTGTAATATAAAACGTAGTAACTCATCATGCAGAATTTGAAGCTTTGATTTATTACTCAACATCACCAAGTGATTTTTGCAACAAAATCTTATAATTGGGTAAAATAGTATCCACATAATTTTCCACGCACATAGTGGAATTCCATACATACATGAGAGGTGTTTTCAATCTCTTTACTATCAAGCATATTCCATAGTTCAAACAAACTGACGCGTACTGCGAAGGCTACGAAATGGTTTATGTTGAATCTACTTTTGTGCGGTTTGGATAGATGAACCGTTTTGTAGATAGCTTAATTTTTTTTTTTTTGTTAGAAAAAAAAAAAACTCTGTCCAAAAAGTCCATAAATAGGAGTATTAAAAAGGACAATATTCATTTTTCAGAGTTAATCTTGAATATAAAAGTTACCGAGGTAAGCTCTCTCCACACTATCAAAGGTCTCTCCAATGGCCACTCTTTTTCTCCACTCCGATACATTCTCCTTCTTCTCTACTATGTTCTTGTCACTGGTTCTTCTCTGTCTCCAACATCCCTCTGCAACGGCCGCGGCTGGTTGTCAAGTTCCTCCGGTGATATTTAACTTCGGAGATTCTAATTCCGACACAGGCGGACTCGTCGCTGGACTCGGTTACCCCATCGGCTTCCCTAATGGACGCTTATTTTTCCGGCGGTCCACAGGCCGTTTGTCCGACGGACGTCTTCTCATCGATTTCCTCTGTAAGTAAAACAAACAAAGACTCTGGTTTGGTAGCGATTGTGTTAGATCCGTTTGCATCTGAAATGTACGGCTCAGATCACGTTAAGACATTAGTGTCGGTGATCGCATGTGTGGTTTGTTAAATATATTCGGTCATTCAAATGTAGTAGGACAAAGTAGGTAGGTCCCATGTACAACATGTTAGATCATGAATGAATGAGTTTGACCCTTTTCATCTAACTTTTGGCCACGTGATGGATAGTTTTACGTTTATGGTTCAGCCTTTTTGCTTCGCTTTTTTGTTTTCTTAATTTTTTTTTTTTTGCTTTTATAGAAATAAAACGATTTGAAATTAGTTGTAATTTTTTTTTCAATTTTGGTTTGTTTGGATTAGAATCTAGTATGATGGAAAATAAATCTCATTAAATTATAATTAATAATGAGTTATTTGAAAGTTAAACCGTAAATCTATACTATTAAAATATAAAAAATTATAGAAATTTTTTTTAGTAACGTGTGATATTACTAAAAATGTCACTGTTTTTTTAATGATTTTTTCAAATGTTTATTAAACGTATTTTAGTCAAATGCTATATACCAATTATGATTAAAATTTAAATTAAAATTAAACCGAAACCAAATGGTATGATATCTTTTTAAATCAAAATTAGAGTTGTTAAAGTCTTTACTGTCATTCATGAAAAAAAACAGTTTATATTATATTTTTAATTTATATTTGAAGTAAAAAAATATAGGTTAGTTAGAACAATTTAGATAAACTTAAAACATAAATTAATTAGAATATTTTATAAAACTTAACATTCATTATTATTATTACGTGTAAAATTATCAAAAAGAAAATAAAAATAAAATAAAAATAAAAATGGTTAAGTTTATGTATGCGATTTTTTATTTATATTAATGTAAAAATATAGATTAATTCAGAACGAAAATATCATTTCGCATATTTCTTTGATTTAATTAATTAATTTTTATTTATTAAACTTTTAAACATAAATACAAGGTTTGGCAATGAATTTTGAAAGTAGTGGGAGTTTTACGCATATAATTTCAGATTTACACTTTTTAAAAAAAATAGTATATGATTATAACTAATATTTTTTTTTTATATTACACATACTAACGATTATTGGCCAAATTGTTCTATCCGCACCAGGCGCTGGCAAAACTTGTATATAATTAGAAATTAGTGAGTGTCAAATCATAAGTAGTGAGGTCGATTAATTATGATTAAACAAATCTGTAATGATTGTTTAAGTAATTTCTAACAAAAACAAACGATATTGAAAGAATCTTGTGTATTGATATTTTGTATTCTAGTTGTTGTTTATGTTCAACTGTTTTACACTTTTAGTTTATAATTTTACAAATTTTGATACGGCTCAAGGAGATGGACGAAGCTAGCCGTTGCGAGCTGCTTGGCTTGAGTGTTTGTTTCGTGTATAACTGTTATATGTATGAATTAAGGGTTTTGTCCGCGTAAAACAATTTGGTAAATAATCGTTAATGTATGTAATATAAAAAAAAATATTAGTTATATATAAATTTTTAATATGTGGGTAAAACTTATAGTTATATCATTATTCATATTTTTATATTTTATATTCATCATTTACTACACCAAAATAACTTTTAAAAAAAAACAAAATTAGTATGAATTTCATTACTCAATCTGCAATATTCAAAATTAAATCATTAAGTAATATTATAGTATAAAAAATTAAATTAAATGTAAATCTGAAATTCCATGTGTAAAGATCCTACATCTTTCAAAATTCATCGTTAAACCTTGTCTTTATGTTTAAAGGTTTAATAAATAAAAATAAATTAATTAAATAAAAAAATATGTGAAGTGATATTTTCGTTTTGAATAAATCTATATTTTTTATAAATATAAATAAAAAATCGCCTACCATTTTATTTACTTTTTGATAATTATACATGTAGTAAAAATGTTAAAGGTATGCTTTTACATGTGAATTTTACCAATAGAGTTAAATAATATTTTTATATAACTATTGACTATTGGTCCTTAGAATTAATAACTCATAGCCGCAGGCTCCAAGCCCATGTTTTATTGGCTTATACCAAAACCTGTCTCAGACATTACGTTATCCATTTATTTATTTATTTTGACTAAATGTACCCACTTAAATTTGGTAAATATATTTATGAAAAAATGATTGCTAATTCTGCAGGCCAGAGTTTGAATACAAATCTATTGAGGCCATACTTAGATTCATTGGGTGGATCAAGATTTCAAAACGGTGCAAATTTCGCAATTGCTGGATCCACTACTCTTCCCAAAAACGTCCCTTTTTCACTCAACATTCAGGTCATGCAATTCCTCCATTTCAAATCCAGATCACTCGAGCTCGCTTCTACTTCAAGTAAACCTACCTCATCCCAAATCAATGTTGTTTCTTTTCTTTTCTTGATCTTGACTGAACTCAGCATTGTGTGTTTCTTAGATCCATCAAAGGGGATGTTCATAAGCCAGGATGGATTCAGAAACGCATTGTACATGATAGATATAGGACAGAACGACATTGCTCGTTCCTTCTCTAAAGGCAACTCGTATTCTCTGACCGTCAAGCTGATTCCACAATTTGTTTCCGAGATAAAAACCAACATAAAGGTTAGAATCTTTAGTCTTATCCAACTTTGGTACGTACCATGCAAACTTATAAAACCGGTTTTGCGATCTGTAGAGATTGTATGATGAAGGAGGAAGGAAGTTCTGGATCCACAACACTGGTCCATTAGGTTGTCTACCTCAGAAACTTTCAATGGTTCAGAGGAAAGATCTCGATCAGCATGGTTGCTTAGCCAGTTACAACTCAGCAGCAAAACTGTTTAACCAAAGATTAGATCATATGTGTGAGGAGCTAAGGATGGAACTGAGAGACGCTACCATAATCTATGTCGACATATACACTATCAAATACAGCCTCATTGCAAATTCAAACAAATACGGTAAAGCATAGTTACTCATTTCTCTTTACCATCAGTGATCGAGTGAGATGGCTATATCTTAACTTTAGTTAGATCAATGCAGGTTTTGAGAGACCGTTAATGGCGTGTTGTGGATACGGAGGGAGACCTTATAACTACAATATGAACATAACATGTGGACATAGAGGAGCTAATGTATGTGACAAAGGGTCTCGTTTCATAAACTGGGATGGGATTCATTACACAGAGATAGCTAATGCCATTGTGGCAAAAAAGGTGCTTTCTATGCAGTACTCGAAGCCACCAACTCCCTTCCATTTCTTCTGCCATCGCTGAGAACCAAATTGAATTAGCGTAAGCTTTTTATTTCTCAAATTCTATAATTGTAAACTTGGCAAAATAAAAGAAGAAATGTTACAAAGTTTCTTTTAGGGAAGAAAGTTATAAATAAGGCAAAAATAAATGTTATAATTTTATTGATTCACACGTTTCAAGCACGTTTCACAGACTATCTTTGGAGGATCAACCCATGCATCCCTAGTCTTTTTATTTATTTATTGAACAAATAGACTAAGAAGCCTAGAAAACAAATCAGACCATTTAAAAAAAAAAATCAAAAGAATATAAAATTAAGAAAATATAAAAGATTAGTGAATTTCTCTGATAGAAAAATTGTTCAATAATGAACAACAGATAGTGAAGAATAATTTCACGTGAAGGCTAATATTTAAGATATGACTCTAATTATAAGATACTCATGATTAAACGACTGATTATTAGGATTGATAGAATGATTGGACAAATTGTTAGGGATATAACTCTGTTGATAATATATTAATTCTTAAGAATCCTCATAAATGCCATCAATTTTCTTGAATATCTTACAAGACCCAGCCCAAAATACAAAGAAAAAATTAAGGGGAAAAAAAGAGAGATGGATAATGAATAAGCTTCCTGGTCAGGCATATATAGATGCTGAGGTGATTGTGGAAACGCAAATTCTACAATAGGGTTAACTAAATAATTGTAAAATATTTTACATAAATAAATCGATATAAAATACATAAAATACTAATACAAGAATTTGGAAAGACGGATTGGTAGAGGCGAGACACTCTTTCCTTAATTCTATAAACGTCCTGTAGTGTGATGGTTGCATGGCGCTCCAAAATCCCAGGATACAACTGCATATGTTTCTGTCTTCCATCACTGAAGAACAGAGCCTATCGAACATTTTTATGTGTGCTACTATCATGGAAAATAAAAGAGAAATGAAAAGAGAAAAATAGAAGAGGAATTGCAAGAGATTGTTGTATTCATTGTGTATATAGAATGAGAGAAATAAACCATCATTTTATAGTCTAAAATATTTGGAGTTTTATTTCTCAAATTAATTGAGCAATAAGGAGAAATGAGTTACAAATATTTTGTCATCAATTGCTAAATTGATTATGACATCTTAATGCTTTGACAGAATTTAATTCAGTATTGATCATATACCAAAAGCAAAACCGAAAGCAAAAAGACTGGTTATTGGACCAAGGCTCGTATACCCGAATCCGCACATAAACCCGTACCAAAGCCCGAGCTCATCTTATCTCGGCTTGGCGTGCGCGCATGGTTTAATATGGATTCTCTCCTTTCTACAATTTTCCTAAGGTCTTTAACTTGTTAGAACTTCTCCACAATATCCACTATATCCATTTTATGCATTTTCAGACAACAAACATTGGACAAGCATTTCTAATTCAAACAAACTCTAATTTTGAAAAATTGAGTTCCAACAATCCCCCACATGAATAGAAATGATTCTAAACTAATTAAGACTCGATAGAAGGACTTTTGAGAGTACAAGCGAAAAATCCACTGTATGACAAGTTGGTAGCATTTTTTAGCCTTGAACTAGTTATTGTTAATAGCTATCGGATTTACTCGAACAGGAGGTGGCCATAATGTCTTGAACCCCCCAGACTTTGATGTAAACCGGAAAATAACTATAACTAGGGTTGTTAATATTGGCTAAGAAATTAGGACTGGCCTTGGCCCTTTCATATAATTATAAACTCTGACCCTGATTTCTTAAGTATAAATTATTTAGGGCTCATTTAGGGTTGTTGTTAAAAATAATTAGGTTTCTATAGGGTTCAACCATGTTTGTAGAACTTTTTTCCCTTTTGTCAACGTTCTCTTCTTCTTCGCTTTCTTTCTCAAATTCTTTAATCAATTCTAAACATAATTTTGCGGTTTTGACGGGAAAATGTGATTTTGTGGATTTGGTGGGAAAATATGATTTTGTAGGAAAAATTGATTTTACATTTTTGAGAGAAAACATGATTTTCGGTTTTAGCGAAAAATCGTGATTTTTTTTTTGTTTTGGCGGAAAAACATGATTTTTTTGGTTTTGGTGGTAAAACGTGATTTTACGGTTTTGACGGGAAAACATAATTTTACGGTTTTGACGGGAAACATGATTTTGCAGTTTTAACGGGAAAACTGATTTTGTGGATTTTGCGTGAAAACATGATTTTGCGGATTTTTGCTGGAAAACATGATTTTACGTTTTGGCGGGAAAACATGATTTTACAGTTTTGGCAGGGAAACATGATTTTACAGTTTTGGCGGGATAACATGATTTTACTGTTTTGGCAGAAACATAATTTTATTGTTTTGGTGGGAAAACGTGATTTTACGAATTTAGCGGGAAAACATTATTTTACGGTTTTGGCAGGAAACATGATTTAACGAATTTGGCGGTAAAACATGATTTTACGGGTTTGGTGGGAAATGTGGTTTTACGGTTTTAGCGGGAAAACGTGATTATACGGTTTTAGCGGGAAAATGTTATTTTACGGTTCTGGCAGAAAAACATTATTTTACGGTTTTGACGGGAGAACATGATTTTACGGATTTGGCGAAAAAACATAATTTTCGGATTTGACGGAAAAATATGATTTTACAGTTTTGGTGGGAAAATGTAATTTATTAAGAATAACGATGTTATTTTGTTGTTTGTGACTTTTATGTATTTTTATTATAAACTTATAAAGATTTGGTTAAAAATATATTTTTATTTTAGTGTAAAAAAGTTGTGGAATTAGAAAAGGTTTAATAGAGCTTAAAAAGTTTAACCCTGTTTTATAAAATTTAAAGGGCTTATAAAGGGTCAAACCTAAATAAAAAGGATCGGGCTGGGCCAGAAAACCCTATTTAACATCCCTAACTATAACACAGCTTCATTCTCTCACAGAATTATGTTCTTTGTTGTGTTCGTTTTGGCCTTGAACATGTCTGGTTAATCATGAGTGAACTTAGAGAATATAACATTTCCTTCATTCTCCTAGAAATGGCCCCATCACACTCACAAGGTGATTTGTCATTAACTTTGTTTAATGGAGTATCCTGTAATACATATCTCAAAGCCATAGACACAAATCATTAAAAGCAAACGCTTATCCTGTACACCTTACAGGTAGCACTGTATATTCATCCTAGGAACTGGGTAGAGACTGGAGTCTCACAGTGCTTTGGGCAGATTCAGTTTGACTTAGTTTGCCCCTTGAACCTAAGTCAGTTAATTAGGTAAGGTTACCGCCAAACCTCCTCTTAAGTCATAGGCTATTAAAAACCCATTCCTCTTGATGATTTGACAAGTTGATCTCATGACACACTTTTAATAAATGGATCCTAGGTTGTCATCTAGCTGGATATAATCTATGAAGATAACTCCATTTGAGATCAATTGTTTTATGGTTTATGTTGTCTTTATAAGATATACAACTAACTATTATACATAAAACTCAATGCCTAAGCACTATTTTTAACCATATCATGATATCTTTTACCAAGTTCTGAAACACTAAGTGTCCTTAGGTTTATATAGAGCTATGAACATTGGTTTCATGATTAATCTGTTGCACATAATTAATCTGGAAGATTTCAAATGTTGTTTTACTATCAAGCGTAAAGACAAATCCACTCATGGACTTTTAGTGTTTGGAATAAGATAACCAATTAACATAATTGTAGCCATCCAAAGCTATTGATTTTTCACCATAGTGCATCCCATAATTTTTAGTCTATTTCATATATCTCAATACTCTAATTATAACTTTTCAGTGTTTACAACATGGATTACTTTTGTGTTGACTTAGTACATGTACATAATACACCATATTGAGTCTAGTACAATTTGTTAATTACTCTAGACTTCCAATCTTATATGAGCAGATCTTGAACCTCTCAAGTGCCATTATTGCATATAAGCTTGAGATAGGATGATTTTTTTTTTTAATGTACAGTGATCTTAATCAATCAGAATCATACCTTTAATCTCGTGTATTACATATCAAACTTCTCGCTAATAATATTTTTAGTTTGTTTCATCATGTCTATATCTTTTCAAACAGAGTAAAATGTATCTGTGGATTACTTTTGATGTATATGGGCTTCTCACATTGATGCTAAAACTATTTGACATGGTGCAAATTTTTTTTTCTCTCAAAAACGCATTTAAACTCATTTAAACTTGTCTCATTTATCATTTATAATTCATAGTTTTCTCAAGTTGGTTTTAATTTTCATCTTGTTTACTTTGAACTTTTCCAAAGTCACAATCTTGTTTTTTTAGCAAATATGCATGTCTATCAGAATAGACATCATTAGTGGTAGCAATACCACCATTATATTAAATATTCTCAACCATGTTGACTTCATAAACTATAATATACATGCCAGTTTCAGTCCAAATAGTCTGAGATTTCCCATTATCTTTACATAGTCAATCTTGCTACAACATTCATAAGCAATGCTATGACATGTGTCAGCCTAGTGACCAATCATGCCACACTTGTGACATTTAACATTGATTTTTTTTGTTCTGTAGTCCTTACTATAGCACTAGACACTAATATGACAATCTGATAAACATCAGAATTTGACACAATCATATGTGGCAGACCACTACCAAACTAAATTTGGTGTATCGACTCACTAGATTTGTAACCAATAACACTTCCATCACTATCAGTGTTAATAGAATATAGATATTCAGGTAAATATCCAAATTTCAATCTATAAAACACATAAGGTCATAGATCAAAGACCATTCCTACCTAGGAATGTCAACTCACTATATAGTAGTCATCCCAAACATATATGTTTGTTACACAATCTTTCGAAATCGGATATATATGCATATACTTTAATCGATTTAGATTGTTAACTCAATAATAATCATAAAATTGAATCTGTTCAAAAGAACCAAAAATAAATTAGTGTACAAACATAAAAATTGAGAAGTTCAATCTCATATATTAATCAACTTAAACAATATGAATAAATTTTAACATATAATTAAATATTAATTTTAAGAATTTTAACAAATTCCAAATTAAATATCGAATTAAAACCAAAGATAATAAATATGCAATTTTAAATCAGTCAAATGAGCAGTTTAAAATATACAATTAATTGCATATCATCCAATTTAATTTTCTAGAAATTAATAATTCTGAAAATATTAAATTATTCAATGAGATTCAAAACGCTATTATTGCTAACATTTATTATGCTACTTAAATAGAAAATGGGCACAAATAAATTGAAATCTAAGAATCAGTCAACCCAGATCATAAACAAATCATATTATTCTAAAATAGTTAAATCTATGACAGTGTAGATCTTGCAAGATTTGGTTTGCAATTGTAATTAAATAGCAAATGATTGAACCAAATCAAGCCTATTTAAACATTTAGCCAGATTAAACCAGAAGTCAAGGTTTGACTAGAGTTAATACCAAAGTTAAAAATCAGTTACAAAAAAAAAAAACCAAGTTTTATTACTCGAAATTAAATCCTTTGACCATCAAAAAAAATTTATCATTTTCAATTTTAATCTCTATTTCCAAAATACATTTAGAAATAGTTGAAAAAAAAATTCAAAACTGATTCACCTAACTGATTCAATTTGAAGTTTTATTTCTCAAATTAATTGAGCAATAAGGAGAAAGGAGTTATAAATCTTTTGTCATCAATTGTTAAATTGATTATGACAGCTTAATGTTTTGATATAATTTAATTCAGTATTGATCAGATACCAAAAGAAAATCTGAAAGCAAAAAGACTGGTTATTGGACCAAGACCCGTATACCCGAATCCGAACTTAAACCCGTACCAAAGCCCGGGCTCATCTTGTCTCTGATTGGCACGCGCACATGGTTTAATATGGATTCTCTCATTCGAAAATTTTCCTAAGGTCTTTAACCTTGTTAGAACTTCTCCACAATATCCGCTATATCCATTTTATGCATTTTCAGATAACAAACATTGGACAAGCATTTCTTATCCAAACAAACTCTAATTTTGAAAAATTGAGTTCCAACAGTGATTCGACGACTGTGACATTTTAAAAACTAGCGTTGAACCACCACTGCGCATGTACGGGGGTGTGTTAGCTTCTTTTTTTTTTTTTTCATTTTGTTGGTAATCACCGGATTTTTTAAGGGAAATAGGCCAAGTTATTTAGGAAACTAACATAGTGTTCTATGTGCTACCATAAACTATATATTATTGAACGTTAATCCGTTGATACCTTTCTAATATATTATTCTTTTATTGCTTTCTACTTTCACTAGCCTCTAGTATCCATTTCGAAATATGCCCATAACCATTTACACAGTTTTGTCTCCCCTCTCTTTACTAAAATTTTTCGGCTTCCTCTCTCTCTTCCATCTATCTCTCTCAGTTTTTCATTTGGTGATCCTCAATTTAATTCGATGCCTCCTCCGCCGTGCTCCTCGATTGCATCTGACATGGTCATCCGCCGTTCTCCTCGATTACATCGGTGTCGGTCCTCCGCCGTTGTCCTCGATTGAATCCAACACACTCCTCTGCCGTTCTCCTCGATTGAATAAGTGACACTCCTCCGCCATGCTCCTTGACTGAATCTGTCACGCTCTTTCGCCGTTCTCTTCCATTTCCTGGCTCACGCTCCTCCGCCATGCTTCTCGATTATCTCTGGTCACTTTCCTCCGCCGTGCTCCTCAATTGAATCTGTCACGCTCCTCTGCCGTTCTCTTCCATTTCCTATCTCACGCTCCTCGGCCGTGCTTCTCGATTATCTCCGGCCACTCTCCTCCGCGGTGCTCCTTGATTGAAACGATAACACTCCTCTGTCATCTGTAATTTCACCCCTCATCGTATTAGTTTCATCAGTTGGTACTATTTATTCCCTTCACTATCTTCCTCTCATCTCCATCATACATGTAATTTCATCTTATACCACAATAGAGTAAATGTGTCTCCATCAGTCATCTCAGACCATCTCCAGTAGGAGCTTCTTCATGAGTTTCTTAACCTAAAAATATAATAAAAAAAAAATAAAAAAATATGAGAGAGAGAAGGGATGGGTTCTTAAAGAAGAGATTTTAGAACCCCTTCATTAGAACCCCTCATTAAGTGTTATCATATAATTGCTTTAGATTTTTTTTTTTTATCTAAATTTTAATTATATCATAAAATTATGTTTAAAAAATAGTATTTGTATTTTTAAAATACAACCATTGGAAGTGCTCTCATACCCTTATTTCTTCTTTATTTCATCAACATATCTCCATTTATTATTTTAGATCTACTTCCTTTTATTTTGATTGCATGTTACACCTCTCATCAAGACACTCGCTTCCTATATGCTTGTATTACTATGTTTGTTTACATAGATTCACATATACATGTATGCAACATTTGTATTTGTCTGGTTTGCCTATTTCAAATTATGTCTATATATATAGTAATACTATGTCGGGTTTTATATCTTGTTATCTCATTTTTTCTTATTTCTCTTTCGTACAAACACCCACTTGTACCCAACTGGTTTTACGCTTTCAGGTGTTGCGACAATAAGTCCAAAAACACTTCTTTTATTAAGGGAGAATAATTCAATCTGTATCGCCATTTTCCATTTCTCTCAATCATGTATTTTCTGACATTTTAATATGGACCTTGGATTTGGATCACCACTTTCATGATCAATTTCTTTAGATACAGAAAAAAGAGAATATTCCATCAGTATCCTTTTATTTTACTTCTGATCCATAATTTTCCATTATGAGCGTAGTTGATGAAAATCTCATATTTTTCTGTTTCATTTTCATCATCTGGATTTTCATTTTTCTGTGGTTCTTCTTGAACCTTTTCATTTATGTCTTCTGGACATTTTTGTTCAACTGGTTTTTCTGGACCATTTTTACTTTGTTCTCCCAATTTCTTTTTCTTATGAGGATTTTTAACTTTAGAACACATCGGTTTTCCCCTCTTTAACTGAACTCTAGGTTCATTTCCTATGTTCCCATCAGTCTTTTCTTTAGGAACAATAATTCTTGATGGAACATTAGCAGCAAGTATATATAATTTCGTCACTGTTTTTGTATCTGTGAACGCATCAGGTAACTGATTTGCCAAATTTTGCAAATGTACAATTTTCTGAACTTCAAGTTCACGTTGATTCGTAGGGGGATCAAGGTGCAACAACGATGGTGTACACCATGTAACATCTTTTGGAACTTCTCTAATTCCTCCCCATAACGCTGGAAATTCATCTTCATTAAAATGGCCATCAGCAAACTGTGCCGTAAATATATCACCAGTTACCGGTTCAAGATATTGAATTATAGTTGGTGACGTATACCCGATATATATTCACAATCTCCTTTGTGGCCCCATTTTTTTTCTTTGTGGTGGTGCTACTAGCACAAAAACCGCGCATCCAAAAACACAGAGATGGGATATATCTGGCTCTTGACCAGATGCAAATTATATTGGGGAATATGTATGATATGCACTTGGCCTTATTTGGAGCAGTGCTGCTGAATGCAAAATAGCATGACCCCATATTGAAATTGGAAGCTTTGTTTTCAATATTAACGGTCTTGCAATCAACTGAAACCGTTTAATCAAAGACTCAGCTATACCATTTTAAATTTAAGTAGAGTAAATAGAGATGTCAAACATGATTTCGAGTTATATAAATAAGATGAAGGATCAAAGAAATGGGATAACATTTTTTAAACACACACTCAACAACAATTCTCTAGTTGTTTCTATTTGTACTTGTATCTCGATTTCTATAGAAAACATTAGAAATCATCAATATTTAAAACTATTTACTCCCACTTTTCTTTCCTTTTTTCGTTTTGATTCTATCTTTGCATCACATGTGTCAAATTCTTGAATCAAAAACGAAGGTTCATAGTTGTTTTTATTTGTACTTGTATCTCGATTTCTATAGAAAACATTAGGAATCATCAATATTAAAAACCATTTGCTCCCACTTTTCTCTCGTTTTTTTGTTTCAAATTTATCTTCGTATCACATATGTCAAATTCTTGAATCAAAAACGAAGACACATAACGATGCAAACAGAGAATAATCATCTAAAAACCACAAGTTCAAAAGAAATGGGGAAACAGTAGAAGGGATCACGGTACAAAACAAAAAGTAAGTACAAAGCCACACTGGTCGAAAAGCTATTTCTTCGGTTCCTTATCCTATGAAGGTAAAGCAAATGAAGAAAAGGGACCAGAAGATATGTTTGCAATCATAATGTCTTTTCCGACCAATTCTGCAAGTACAACCATGTTCGCACATATCTTCTGATTGTACTCCTCGATATTTTTTTTAGTAGGACAGGCTTCATAAAGGCATAGAAAGTATGAGTTTTGGCATCAACAACCCTCTGAATCTTCTCGTTCATAGATGATCACAGATTCTCCAAATCAACTTGAAGCTTTTTCTGTCCGAGAAATTTTCTCCAGGTCAGACCGAAATTTCCCCATAGCGGATTTTAGACTCACATATTCAGACTGAGACTTCTCTAAATCTGAAACCAATGAATCTCTCTCCGACCAAAGAGAAACAACCTGAGACAAAGAAGAGTCAAGCTCACCCCAAAGTCGAGCTCGATCGCTAAAGAGAGACTTCTTATATGTCTCAAGAAAAGACATATAGGCTTGCAGTTTGGCAATCTCTTTATTATATCCATAAAGAGATAAGAAATCTTGATTCCAGCTATGCGAATTAAAATCTCGAGAAAAGACACCACACGAGAAGAAACCTGAAAGTAATCCAAAAGTAAATCAACAATTCCGAGAAAAACTAGAAGAACATAGAAAATGAAGCAAGTACACACGAAACCGTCTACAATCTTGGTATACTTAGCAAGACATTCGTTAGAAAGTGCAGTCAAGTCTAACGAGTTAAAGTCACAGGTAAATCAAGATGATATAGGCTAATGATTCCTGGTTGTACTAAAAACCAAAACAAAATTCATCCCACTTGTTAAAAGAATGAATGAGTAGAAGGTACATCAGACAAAGGAGGATCCATAATCATGAGTTCACGTTCCGACAAGCTTTGATCAATAGAATCCTGCTTCTTCCACTCCACCGAAGTAAGGTTAGAAGCATTGAGACCCTCATTCTCAACTGCATGCATTACCACTGCTTTGGACTCAGCCACCGTCAAAGGGATTGCGCCCGAGTAACCTTCATTAACAACATGTTCCATCATTGGAGTCTGAGACAGTAACCAGATAATTATCTTTCTTAGATCTTTTCCTAGAAGTTTACTTCAGTGAGATCGAAACAACCACCAGATCTGAGGAAGAGAGATCTAGGGGAACACAATGTAAATGGTGACTTTTTGCCCTAAAAAAACAACGAATACAATTAACCAAAAAGTTTCAGAAGGGTCTTTACTCTTCATGGAAGATTTTTTCTTCCTCTACGACAATCTCTCGATATTTGAGGAAGGATCTACAAAAGGGAAAAAAGGGAAAACTTTGCAAGTTATTTTGGAACAAAAAGCAGCAAATAGGAACAAGGAATGGTCAAAATATAAAACACCAACCTTGAAGAGCAACTATGCGCATGTTTACATTAACTTTCAAAAGGTTCATACCCCAACTGCATCTCTTTTTTTTTTCAAATGAACTATTAAAGATTCAAATTGTTTGTTTAAAAAAGGAGACATTTTGTCTCAAAAGAAGAAAGATCCACATAATGAAAAAGTGAAAATCTAAAGGTTCAAAGAAGAGGAGAATAGGCAAGGACAGTTTACCTTTTATCTTGGTTCATTGCAACAAGGTGACAACTGGTTCAGGACCGACCGAGGCTTCACTAATTTTGAAGAAAAATTTTCAATAATGCTAGTGATCAACCTTGGAAACAGAGTCACTAATAGTTGTAGTCCTTGATAGAGGATAAAGTATCATCACACTTTGATTTCTTCAAATCATTGAGATAAAAAAAATCTTGCATGTGAAAAGAAACATCAGCATCACGAGAAAGGGTTAAAAACCTTAAAAGTTGGTGGAACACATTGGGAAGTAGCTTTGAGAGACAAGATAATTGAAGAGGATTCGCGGGATGGGAAATCCAAGTCTGCAAGAATGGAGGTAAGATTCGTAGATGCAACATAAATCGGGAGGAACTTGTTCACGGTTCTCACTAGGTTTTGGAAATCTGAATTTAATCGACTCCAAAATCACAAAATCAATGTGAAGAGCCATAAATGCTTCCTTTTTATGAGAAATTTTTGACCATTCGAGAATAAAACTAAATACCATGAGAAAGAAGTAAGGCAACAAAATCAGAGGAAGGAGAATATCATCTAAGAAGAAAATGATGGAAGAGAAAAAACTTATCGGGGATTTCTTATCAAAGAAGATTGATCAAATCTTCCAAGACAAAGTTCACTTCGAGTTAAGAAATTAGGGGCTAACTATTGGAGAATAAATTATGATCTATTAAATTATGTCTAACAAAAAGTCAATTGGAATTTCAGATATAGAGAGAAATGTAATGCCGAAGTGGAGAAACACATAGCCAAATCAAGCTGCAAAATTGGACTCAAACGAGTTGGATGACACAATCAAACTTAGACGATCAAACAAGCTACCAATAGCGAAGTAAATAAATATGGTATCATAAATAACAATCACACTTAGATTTATGATAGGATGTACATACCTTCAATCCTCAGCTAAACCTTAAACCACAACTTCCCTCTCATATGGTGGTGCTTCCTAATGGATGGAACCCTCTCTGTTTTGAATAGTAATGCTACATGGACCAGATGGAATAGTCTGGAAATACACACGTGATGAACAATTTTGTCCGATCAAAGTCGAAATGGTTACTTTATACATTTCCAAATTTAGATGGCTATAAGCATATATTGGGTTGGTTTTTGAATATTTGGCTCATTAACCCTTTATAAATTTTGATTTAGTTTCAGTTTAACTATCTCAGTTTGATTTAGTTTAATATTTTCGGTAGCATATTTTTTACCCTGTCCTAGTCAGTGTAATTCAACAAAAACAAAAAAAAAAATTTGGTAGACATTACGTATCCATTTATTTATTTGGACTAAATGTACCCATTTAAATTTGGTAAATATATTTACGGAAAAAGGGAATGTGATTGCTAATTCTGCAGGCCAGAGTTTTAATACGAGTCTATTGAGGCCATACTTAGATTCATTGGGTGGTAAGATTTCAAAACGGTGCAAATTTCGCAATCGTTGGGTCCACTACTCTTCCCAAAAACGTCCCTTTTTCACTCAACATTCAGCTCATGCAATTCCTCCATTTCAAATCCAGATCACTCGAGCTTGCTTCTACGTCAAGTAAACCTACCTCATCCCAAATCAATGTTGTTTCTTTTCTTTTCTTGATATTGACTGAACTCAGCATTGTGTGTTTCTTAGATCCATCAAAGGGGATGTTCATAAGCCAGGATGGATTCAGAAACGCATTGTACATGATCGATATAGGACAGAACGACACTGCTCGTTCCTTCTCTAAAGGCAACTCGTATTCTCAGACCGTCAAGCTGATTCCACAATTCGTTTCCGAGATCAAAACCAACATAAAGGTTAGAATCTTTAGTCTTATCCAACTTTGGTACGTACCATGCAAACTTATAAAACCGGTTTTGCGATATGTAGAGATTGTATGATGAAGGAGGAAGGAAGTTCTGGATTCACAACACTGGTCCATTAGGTTGTCTACCTCAGAAACTTTCAATGGTTCAGAGGAAAGATCTCGATCAGCATGGTTGCTTAGCCAGTTACAACTCAGCAGCAAAACTGTTTAACCAAAGATTAGATCATATGTGTGAGGAGCTAAGGATGGAACTGAGAGACGCTACTATAATCTATGTCGACATATACACTATCAAATACAACCTCATTGCAAATTCAAACAAATACGGTAAAGCATAGTTACTCATTTATCTTCACCATCAGTGATCGAATTGGGATGGCTATATCTTAACTTTAGTTAGATCAATGCAGGTTTTGAGAGACCGTTAATGGCGTGTTGTGGCTACGGAGGGAGTCCTTATAACTACAATATGAACATAACATGTGGACATAGAGGAGCTAATGTATGTGACAAAGAGTCTCGTTTCATAAACTGGGATGGGATTCATTACACAGAGATAGCTAATGCCATTGTGGCAAAAAAAGTGCTTTCTATGCAGTACTCGAAGCCACCAACTCCCTTCCATTTCTTCTGCCATCGCTGAGAACCAAACTGAATTAGCATAAGCTTTTTATTTGTCAAAGTTTAATTGTAATAAACTTGGCAAAATAAAAGAAGAAATGTTACAAAGTTTCTTTTAGGGAAGAAAGTTATAAATAAAGCAAAAATAAATGTTATAATTTTATTGATTCACACGTTTCACAGACTATCTTTGGAGGATCAAACCATGCATCCCTAGTCTTTTTATTTATTTATTGAACAAATAGACTAAGCAGCCTAAGAAACAAATCGGACCATTTTAAAAAAAATCAAAAAAAATATATAAAATTAAGAAAAATATAAAAGATTAGTGAATTTCTCCGATAGAAAAATTGTTCAATAATCAACAACAGATAATGAAGAATAATCTCATCTGAAGGCTAATATTTAAGATATGACTCTAATTATAAGATACTCATGATTTACGACTGATTATTAGGATTGATAGAATGATTGGAAAAAGTTGTTAGGGATATAACTTTGTTGATAATATATTAATTCTTAAGAATCCTCATAAATGCCAGCAATTTTCTTGAATATCTTACAAGACCCAGCCAAAAATAATACGTAGAAAAGATTAAGGGAAAAAAAAAAGAGATGGATAATGAATAAGCTTCCTGGTCCGGCATATACAGATGCTAAAGTGATTGGACGACTGTGACATTTTAAAAACTAACGTTGAACTACCACTGCGCATGTTACGGGTGTGTTAGCTTTTTTTTTTTTTTTTTTTTTTTTTTTTTTTTTTTTGATATTTATCAGATTTTTTTTTGAGAAATTATGCCATATAACAATTTTTTTAAAAAAGTTATTTAAGAAACTAATATAATATTTTATGTGCTACAATAAGTTATATATTATTGAACGTTAATCCATTAAATACCTTTATAATATATTGTTTTTTTCACGCTCTCTACTTTCACTAGTGTCTAGTCTCCAATTCGAAATATGCCCCCGTCTCCAATTCGAAATATGCCCCTAACTATTTACACCATTTCGTCTTCTCTTTTTTTACTACAATTTTTCAGTTTCCTCTCTCTCCTCCATCTATCTCTCTCAATTTTTTATTTGGTGATCCTCGATTTAATTCGATACCTCCTCCGTCATGCTCCTCGATTGCATCTGACATGGTCATCCACCGTTCTCCTTGATTACATCGGTGCCAGTCTTCCGCTGTTGTCCTCGATTGAATCCGACACACTCCTCTGCCGTTCTCCTCGACTGAATCGGTGACACTCCTCCGTCATGCTCCTCGACTGAATCTGTCACGCTCTTTCGCCGTTCTCTTCCATTTTCTGGCTCACGCTCCTCCGCCATGCTTCTCGATTATCTCTGGTCACTTCTCCTCCGTCGTGCTCCTCGATTGAATCCGTCACGCTCCTCCGTCGTTCTCTTCCATTACTTGTCTCACACTCCTCCGCCGTGCTTCTTGATTATCTCCGACCACTTTCCTCCGCTGTGCTCCTTGATTGAAACGGTAACTCCTCTGTCGTCTGTAATTTCGCCCCTCATCGTATTAGTTTCGTCAGTTGGTACTATTTATTCCCTTCACTGTCTTCCTCTCATCTCCATCATACATTCAATTCCATCTCATACCATAATAGAGTAAACGTGTCTCCGTCGGTCATCTCATACCCTTATTTCCTCTTTATTTCATCAATATATCTCCATTTATTATTTTAGATCTACTTCCTTTTCTTCTGATTGCATGTTACACATCTCTCATCCAAACACTTGCTTCCTATATGCTTGTATTACTATGTTTGTTTACGTAGATTCACATATACATGCATGCAGCATTTGTATTTGTCTGGTTTACCTATTTCAGATTATGTCTATATATATAGTAATACTATGTAGTCATATTTTGTATCTATTAATTCTACTTGTACCTTCAGGATGGTGATACTCATCTTTTCAAATGGTAGGATGAATCAATAATGGAAAATTCAGAACTTGAGGTTTCAATTGGATGATCATGAGGCTTGAATTGGCCATTTGCGACATGACTTACGGGTTGCTATCGAAAAATAAGTTGATGTTCCAAGAATGAAAACCATGCGACTTAATATAATCAGGGTGGAGGAAGAGGTTCGACGGTTGAATGCATCACTTATAAGAAAAGCTATTTCACCTATCATGCTCCCTTTTAAGATCACTTTGCTATCCGTTGCTGTCAGTTTGATAGTTTTTTTTTGTGTTTCTCCAGCTTCCTTCTATCTAGTACACAACATTAAATAAAATCACATATGCAGTATAAAGGAGTTGAATCCCACATAGATTTAAGATAACACAATATATTTGTAGTTTTGAATGAAGCTAAACATAATCAATGTAAATAAAGAAAACCGTAAAGAAAATCGGTCGTAAGTTTGATGGAGAAAAGAGGTAGGCACAGTGAAATTCTTAGAGTAAATCTGAATTGCAGAATGATTAAATTGTTAGGGGTTTAAATAAGAATCATTCTTGAACTTGATGTAACGTCCCAAAACCACACTAAGGCCCGAACGCGGACCATGGGGCCAGAAAGGGAGGCCGGGTCGAAAGACCTTGGTCGTTAAGGTCATGGTCCGTAAGGGTGAAGGCCGGACAGGACGATGGTCTCAATCCGAGCTAAGTACGGGAGGAAAACAGCTCTCCCGAGCAGGAACGTCAGCTGGGGACAGTTGGGGAAGCTCACGGGCCGGAAGGGGCAGTGACACTCCAGCTAAGTCAGCTGGTTCAGCTCGCGGCCAGCTCGGCCAGCTGGAGGGAGTGACCCTCAGCTGGGGCCAGCTGGAGGGAGTGACCCTCAGCTGGGGCCATCTGGTGACCCAGTGAACTAGCTGGGTCAGCTAGTGCTCGGGGCAGTTGAGTTCGACAGGCGAAGGGGCATGGGTGAAGAGGTGCCTGTTTGCAGGGACACCACGAACCAGGGCGACCCTCCCTGAAAAGAGGCGTCTGGTCGTGTGGTGACTGTCGAACAGGGGAGGGCCTCGCCTATAAATACCAGGGCCCCTGCGACTTGATCAACATCAGTTCCTGCAGAGGAAAAACCGTAAACAGAAAGAAAAGAGAGAATAACCGATTACGATCGGAAGTGAGAAAGAAAAAAGTTACGACCGGGAAGAGATGTCCGGGGAAGGGGAAGTTCCGGCCGTCGATAAAGGCAAAGGCCTTGCCGATCCTGATCAAGCCCGAAAGGTACGTACAACTAAACCTGTGTCTAACCGTCGATCCTGGATCGCCGGTGGCAACCGTTGCGATCCCGGAACCGGACTGACGGGGCTCGGTCTTGCTACCTCGACTTGTCTCCCTCTCTACCTTTCTATACGGCTGATCCGTGAGATCTGGTTTCGGCCGATCTCATGTGAAAGCAGTTACGTTGTGTCGCAACTGTTCGGGCATTACTTTGAGTGCGAGAAGCGGTTACGAAGGTCGGGTCGCTTAGTGCGCCAGGATCAGGCTACGCGTCGATCTGGGTTGAATCCGTAAAGGAACCTTTGGCCGTATAGTCACATCGGGATGCCTGGGAAGGGTTGCGAACAATAACTGCCGGTTGCCTATGGGAATCGTCCGGTTCGTAAGGAATCTGGACAGGACGGACGGTTGGTGCCAAGGGTCGGTTAAACGCGACCTGTGGACCTTCGCGACCGTTCGGCCAATGACACCGTTTGGAGCGAGGGGTCTGACGGTTGGTTACGGGATGGATAGGGTGACCCGGTGCGAGTGTGTAAACGTACCAGGGACATGTCATGAGTGTCTTTGGCCGGTAAAACCACTTGGCCGATGGGCCCGGTCCGCTCGTGAACCATAGCGACCGTTCGGCGTGATTGCACCTGTTCGGTTCAAAGGCTATCACGGCCGAGTCCCGACCTCGACCCACAGAACCGATGTGAGTGTCGGCATGCCTCGGATGTGTGGGAACATATCCTGGTGACCTTTGGTTGAACGGCCGCACCGTCCGTACTGTACGGCCTCACCGTCCGTACTGTACGGCCTCACCGTCCGTACAAGGCCGGCCGTACAACCACTTCCGTTCTGTCCCGGGAAGCTCTTAGGCGACTTCAAGAAATGTGCAATGTCCGGGCATCCGTACTGTACGGCCCCACCGTCCGTACAAGGCCGGACGTTCCAGCACGTCCGTACGTCCCGAGAAGCTTCTTAAAGGTCGAGGGTGTTGTGCAAAGTCCGGGCGCAAGAAGACAAGGAAGAAATTCATAGGAAGCTTCCTAGAAGTTGGACGAGCCAGCTGGTCATGACCGTTTGTGGATAAGGCCAGCTGGTCAAGCTGTCCCTGTCTCCTTCTTGACCAAAGATGCTGTCTGTCCCCTTCCTTTATGACGCGTCCCGTTAGTCACTAGATTCTCTGGCATATTCTTGTCAGAGTTCTTTCCTTTATAAGCTTGTGTATTATCATTGTAAACGTTTTAGACTCTTTGTGTAACATCCCTATCCCAGCCCATCTCATTTTAATTATTTCTTTTGCTCAATTCAAACTCAATTAAAATAAAAAGCCCAAAAACTTTTTTTAATAACGCCCCACATTAGAAGTTTACAATTTTTACCTCTCTCTCTTCCTTCCCTATATAAGGAGCTTCATCCCTTCTTTTTTTCTTCACCAAGTCAAAGCAGTGCTTTGCCCAGTGGTCAGTTGTTGTCGGATCATCCGACGACCAATCACTGATAAATCTTTTTAGTGAGCTTTTCCGGTGAGTTCTGCTAAGTTTCCAGCGAGCTTCCAGTCAAGTTTTCGGAAAGTTCTTGCGAGCCTTTTAGTAAGTTTTTCATCTCCTTCCTCTTTCTGTTGTTGTCCTTATCTAGATTTGTTCGGTTTTAGTTTAGTCTAGGTCGGTTTAGGTAGATTGAATAGGTTCAGGTTTCCGAGTCTTGGTCTGGGTCGGGTCGGGTCCGGTTTGACTGGTTTGACCGGTTTAACCGTTGACTTTGACCATTGACTTTGACCAGTTGACTAGTTAACCAATGACCGCTGTTCAAAGGCCGTTCTCACTCGATTTTTTGTGATGATTTCATTTTTAGCATCTGTTTGAGCATTCGGAGTTCAGAAGCCGCAGTTATCATCCGTTTTGGCCAAGGTGAGGGCTTTTCCGCAGACTACCGTGTTTTTCGTCAAGAAGCGCCATAGATGGAATCTAGTACTAAATGTGTTCCGTTTTCTTGATCGAGTCTAGGTAGTTTTGCTTGTAAATTGGACCTAGGAATATAGATGATTCAACCCATTGATTGTGCATTAAATTGTTAATTGAGTCTTTTAAACTTGCTAGAGCTATGATTAGTCGACTATGTGAGTCGATAGGATTGCGGGGGTACAGAGATGTGACTTCTGTACTTGTGTCGCGTGTTGTGTGCGTAGTGGTGCTGGCAGCTCAGTCGATCTGTTGTCTAGTACCATTAGAGATCGATAAATCGTCTTCGGGCGGTGTGATTGGGCACTATCCCATAAGTTGTCCTTCTGGGAGGAGGGTGCTGCCGGTCACTGGATCCGGTAGTAGGACATTGACTGTTCTTTGGGTACTTTAGGTACCGTGTTTGTGCATGTTTAGTCTGTTTTCCGTGTTTGGAGTGCTATGACCAGATTGCGTTTTCTGTGATTAGCATCCCATACCTCTCTGAGTAACTCCCCTGTTACTCACCCCTCTTTCTTCCCTTTTCAGGTGAGACCGACGAGTAAATATATGCTTATGACGATACAGGTGCTTCTTTGGGATTTTACGTTTTCTTCGTATTTTATTTTATACATTAAGCATTTGAGGTATTTGAGCTATGAGACATTGAGGATTAGAGTATTTGAGTTATGTGAGGTGGTTAGTGACACGCCGTTCTCGAGTGTCGATGAGACGGGTGTTACACTTTGGCTTTAATGAAATCTGTTTGGTTCTTCTTTCTCTCTTTCTTGTTCTAAACAAAACTCTCTCATTCTCTCTATCTATTCCGCATAATCTTCTGGTGTCTATTCTCTTATCTCTGGTTCGATTCTCTTTCTCATTCACCTGCTTAATCTCTTCACCTCAGAATCTCTCAAGTTTTCCTTTTAAAATCCATGGAGAACACGAAGTTCACAAAGTTACCGGTCATCCTCAAAGGAGGAAGCAACTACTTGCTCTGGGTGAGAACCACCAAGGCTGTCCTTTGTGGTCAAGGTGTCTGGAGCCATGTTGAAGACTCAAATGAGAGTGTCAAAAACCCACCAAGTGTGGAAGACACACGTTGGTTTCAAGAAGATCAGTCGGTCCTAGCTATTCTTCAGGGGTCGCTAGACTTGTCTATCCTAGAGGCGTACTCATACTGCGAAACAGCAAGGCAGCTCTGGGAAACCCTCAAAAATGTATTCGGTAACATCTCAAACCTCACAAGAGTATTTGAAGTGAAGCGGTCCGTCAACAATCTCTCTCAGGCAGATATGGAGTTCAATGAGTTCTTTGGGAAGTTCAGGTCACTATGGGCGGAACTTGACATGCTAAGACCAGCAACTATAGACCCTGTCGTACTTGATGACCGAAGGGAACAGGACAAAGTGTTTTCTCTGTTGCTCTGCCTTGGCTCCTCTTACAACGACCTTATCAAGCATATGCTCAGAGCAGATAAGCTTCCTTGCCTTGAAGAGGTGTGTTCGCAGATTCAGAAGGAGCAAGGATCACTTGGATTATTTGGTGGAACAGGGGAACTTCCAACTGCGAACAAAGGCCTGTTTCATGCTACCAACAAGACCTACTCCAAGTCAGAGGACCGTAGGAATTGGATTTGTGACCACTGCAAGAAGAAAGGTCACAACAAGGACAAGTGCTGGATACTCCACCCACACCTCAAGCCGGCCAAGTTCAAGGAAGCAAGGGCCAACATTACCGAAGCGGTAGACACTCAGGGGTCAACCTCAGCAGCTAATGGCCAAGCTCAAGTGGAGGGATCTGAGCTAGCTATGGTGGTTCATGGAGGAGCCAGAGAACCGGACAATGACCTAGTAAGGAAGTCGGACCTGGAGGCTCTTATCAAATCCATCATCAACCTAAAGGAGTCTGGTACAACTTATTTCTCAATGACTAGGCCTAGTAAATCTATTGGAACACGGTCATGTAATTCACTTGTTGTAGATTCAGGTGCATCACATCATATGATTAGTAATCCTGAGCTTCTTAGCAACACTAAACCGGCCTTAGGTAGTGTAGTTATAGCAAATGGTGATAAGGTTGCAGTTAGTGGAATTGGAGATCTTAGGTTGTTTGATAAGCAGTCTAAGGCCTTGTATATGCCTAAGTTGACATCCAACTTATTGTCGGTCAAAAGAGTAACAAATGATTTAAACTGCTATGCTATCTTTGGGCCTAACCGTGTACAATTTCAGGATATTGACACTATGCAATTGTTTGGACAAGGTGGAACTAAGGATGATCTATATGTTTTGGAAGACACTTCACCAAGCAATGTCAAACCTGTCTCGTTTTCCTCTTGTTTATCTGCTGGCCTGAATAAATTGTGGCATGCTAGATTATGCCATCCTCATTTTCACACTTTAAAGTTGTTGCTACCTCAAGTTTCTTTTGATCACTCTAGTTGTGAAGCTTGTATCCTTGGTAAACATTGCAAATCGGTTTTTCCAAAGTCATTATCTATCTATGAACATTGCTTTGATTTAGTTCATTCAGATGTTTGGACATCTCCTTGCTTGTCTAGGGATAGTAACAAATATTTCGTGACATTTATAGATGAGAAATCGAAGTATACTTGGATAACTTTGCTTCCTTCTAAAGATAGAGTGTTTGATGCTTTCATAAACTTTCAAAACCATGTGACTAATCAGTTTAAAGCCAAATTGAAAGTTTTAAGAACATATAATGGAGGAGAGTACATAAATCACAAGTTCAAAGATCATTTAGCTAAACATGGCATTGTGCATCAAACAAGCTGCCCGTATACTCCACAACAAAATGGAGTCGCTGAAAGGAAGAACAGACATCTTATGGAGGTGGCCCGGTCCATGATGTTCCATACCAATGTTCCTAAGAGATTCTGGGGAGACGCAGTAATGACCGCATGCTACTTGATCAATCGAACTCCAACCAGAGTCCTTAACAACTCCTCTCCATTCGAGGTACTCAACAAATCCAAACCTTCAATTGATTATCTAAAAGTGTTTGGGTGTGTTTGTTTTGTCTTAGCCTCAGGAATACAAAGAACCAAGCTTGATGCAAAGAGTGTGAAGTGTATGTTCATTGGCTACTCCACTACACAAAAGGGATTCAAGTGTTTCGATCCTACCAACAACCGGACCTATGTTTCCAGAGATGTTAAGTTCTTGGAAGATCAAGGCTTCTATATGGAAAAGGACTGGGATAGCTTGAAGAACTTAGCACAATCATCCTCTGACCGAGCCACAACTTTGAGGTTCCTCTTAGATCACCTTGGTCACAACAAGGACCAACAACCGGCCGTTCAACCGGCCACTCCACACATAATTCCTCCAGAAGGAGATCAACCTCAAGATGAGGATCAAACCAGTGCTACTCATGAGGGGGAGCAAACTGAAGAACCTCAAGAGGAGGTCCAAACTAATGCTACCTATGAAGAGGAGCATGATGTGGTAATCCAAGAAGGAGAACCGCAGGGTAGAGCTCCAGTCAGCGACCAGACAATTTCGGACACTCAACCTTTGGTGGACCAGGAGCCAGCTCCTATTGTCCGAAGACGAGTCATGAGGGGCCGGAAGGTTCTAGGGTTTGAGGCTCCTGAAAGCTCAACTTCAAACAAGTTCTCGTGTCTACTTCAACAGTCAGGCTGTAGCTCATCCGGAAATCGAAGCTGTGTGCTCCCTTGCCCTCTTGCCATCTGAACATATTGCATTTCTCACCAAGATCGAAGCTGAGGTCATCCCATCCACGTACGAGGAAGCAATGACCGGTCCACAATGGAGGGATGCAGTCACGGCTGAGGTTGGTGCGATGGAAAAGATTCACACGTGGGATGCTTCGGTTCTTCCTAAGGGCAAGAAGGTGGTCACGTCCAGATGGGTGTTCACCATCAAGTACAAGACCAATGGAGACATTGATCGCTATATGGCAAGGCTGGTGGCTCGTGGCTTCACCCAGACGTATGGGAATGACTACAAAGACACATTAGCCCCAGTGGCCAAACTACCCACGGTAAGAGTTGTTTTAGCTTTAGCTGCTAACCTATCTTGGGAGTTGTGGCAGATGGACGTTATGCCTTCCTACAAGGCGACCTTGAAGAAGAAGTGTATATGCAGCCGCCTCCAGGTCTTGAAGACACTATTGACCCAGGACAAGTGCTACGACTGAGGAAGGCCATCTACGGTCTCAAACAGTCTCCAAGAGCCTGGTATCACAAGCTCAGCCGCACATTGTGGGATCTTGGGTTCCTGCGATCTGAAGCTGATCACAGCATATTCACCCATAAATCCTCCCAAGGTATAGTTGTTGTTGTCGTCTATGTAGATGACCTGATCATCTCTGGGGACAACAAGGCAGGTATCCTCGCACTCAAGTCCTCTCTTCAAGTATCTTTAGATATTAAAGATCTTGGTGAACTAAAATATTTCTTGGGTATTGAAGTATGTCGAAGTACTGATGGCCTCTTTCTTTCCCAAAGAAAGTATGTTCTTGATCTGTTAAATGAGACAGGTACAATGGAAGTCAAGCCTGCTGTGAGTCCTCTTGAAGATGGCTACAAGGTCAATCGAGAGGGGGAGAAGGAGGATGAGCCCTTTGAAGACCCTGCCTTATACCGCAAGCTAGTTGGTAAGTTAATCTATTTAACACTTACTAGACCTGACTTTTGCTTTTGTGTGAACCAGGTCAGTCAGCACATGAAGGATCCTACGAAATATCACTGGTCCATGGTTGAAAGAATCCTCAGATACCTCAGGGGGAGCTTAGACCACGGTATCTGGATGGGAAAGAATGCAAGCACCGAGATTGTTGGATATTGCGACGCTGACTGGGATGGAGATAGAATGGACAGGAGGTCCACAACAGGATATTGCACATTAGTTGGAGGCAACATGGTAACTTGGAAGACCAAGAAGCAGAAGGTGGTGGCGTGTTCAACAGCCGAAGCAGAATACCGGGCCATGAGGAAGCTGACCAATGAGTTGACTTGGCTGAAGAGTTTATTGGCCGACCTTGACATTCAGCAAACCACACCCATGGTGATGCACTGCGACAACCAAGCGGCCATTCATATTGCTTCAAACTCGGTTTTCCACGAACACACCAAACATATAGAGGTGGACTGCCACAAGGTGCGAGAGAAGATCATGGACGGGACAATTCTTCCGTGTTTCACAAGAAGTGAGGATCAGCTCGCCGACATATTCAAGAAGGCCGCAAGACCAAAGGTGTGTGATCACATCTTCAGCAAGCTCGGCCTAGTGAGCTTGGCCCGGAGGTAAGCGCTTCCCTGCTCATGAAGTGCATACTCTTTTCCTTAAACAGAGTTTTTCCCAATGGGTTTTATCTGTTAAGGTTTTTAACGAGGTGCATCTTCATGGGCATTCCAAGCTAAGCATTCTAGGGTGATTCCAGAGTGCTTAGCTTGAGGGGGAGTGTTGACCTTTGGTTGAACGGCCGCACCATCCGTACTGTACGGCCTCACCGTCCGTACAAGGCCGGCCATACAACCACGTCCGTTCTGTCCCGGGAAGCTCTTAGGCGACTTCAAGAAATGTGCAATGTCCGGGCATCCGTACTGTACGGCCCCACCGTCCGTACTAGGCCGGCCGCACCGTCCGTACGTCCCGAGAAGCTTCTTAAAGGTCGAGGGTGTTGTGCAAAGTCCGGGCGCAAGAAGACAAGGAAGAAATTCATAGGAAGCTTCCTAGAAGTTGGACGAGCCAGCTGGTCATGACCGTTTGTGGATAAGGCCAGCTGGTCAAGCCGTCCCTGTCTCCTTTTTGACCAAAGATGCTGTCTGTCCCCTTCCTTTATGACGCGTCCCATTAGTCACTAGATTCTCTGGCATATTCTTGCCAGAGTTCTTTCCTTTATAAGCTTGTTTATTATCATTGTAAACGTTTTAGACTCTTTGGCTTCAATGAAATCTGTTTGGTTCTTCTTTCTCTCTTTCTTGTTCTAAACGAAACTCTCTCATTCTCTCTATCTATTCCGCATAATCTTACATATCCTTGGGTGACCGTACCTCTACGGTCAGTACAAGTGGTCCGGTCGCGAGAACTCGGAGCAGTGCCGCGGTCGACCGAAAGGCCGATACGTGCCAAGGAGTGCCACGGTCACTGGCCGTTGGTTCCTCCGGACAGATGGTTTGGCCATTTGTCCCTAAGACTACCTAGTTGTTACTTGGTCATGTGGGGCGGTTGGTTGAATGACTAAGTACAATTAGGGAAAGTCTTAGGATGAGTTAGGATAGGCTTCGGCTATACTAACGGGGCATAAGGGTTCTGGGAAAAGCATATGCATAGTTCGGTTGCGGATTCGTCCGGTTTCTGACATGCTTATATCTTTTCAGGACGTGAGGTTGGTCCGAGTACGGACCAAGCCTAGGTGCATGGTCCGGCGGCCCCCTGATGATGTGTGGTGTGTGTTAGGAACTCAGAATAGGATGGGATCGGCCCATGTAAAGCCTTCGGCCAAACTTTAACATGCTGTATCGAATCCTTATATCAATAAGAGTTCTTTTTTAATTATCTATCTCTTTTAAATTCCGCATAATGGTAGATAGAGGAACCTCCTGGATTAGAAATGTTAAGTTGTTTGGATAGGGCCTTAGTCTCTAGGGGACTAAGAAGTAGGACAACTGATCTAGATCGTGTATCCGGGTCGGGGTGTTTCAAGTTGGTATCAGAGCATGCTTGATTCTAGGACAGTGAGGTTATGGGGTAGCACACACACACGTCAGGCGCTGAAGGATCAGTATTAGGTTTTCTTGTCTTCCTTGGTTCAATAGGCTATTAGACGGTTCTAAATACTTTGAACTTGTAGGATGAGAAAACTAAGTCCTCCAAAAGGAGGAAGTCTAAGAAAACCGCAGTGGATGTCACACTGGCGGGGGTAGGAACTTCCAACCAAATGGTTGACGACCCAACTGAACCTGTGGTCGGGAATGGGAATACCGGTACAGTAATTCCTCCTGTGACCGCTCAGACCCATACAGGGGTGGTCGGGATTGAGCAAGTGGAAGAGGAGGAAATGGCCGAGTCCTCCAACGTGGAACAGGACCATGTTGGTAAGGATACCAGGGCTGACGGCGTGAGCCGGCCTGCTATCCCTTCTACGGAAGAGATGTGGGCAGCCCTGCAGACGGTCATGACCCAGATGACCACTTTGACTCAGACCCTCACCCCGGCTGAGAACCCTACCGTGGGTCAATCCACGGGAAAGGAAACTACAGGGGTTTTGAAAGGGGCCCAGCGAGTCGAGGATGAGGACGTGGTTGAAATAAACCCGCCTCGTGTGGTCCGTAGAGTGGACTATTTGAGTCTGCTGGATCACATTTCCCGTTTGGGAACAAAACACTTCAAGGGGAGTATAGACCCCGTTGAAGCGGATGAATGGAGGAGCCGTTTAGTACGGAACTTCAGCTCGACCCGATGTCCAGAGGACTACAGGAAGGACATAGCAGTCCATTTCCTGGAAGGGGACGCCCATAACTGGTGGCTTACTGTGGATAAGCGCACTGGGGGCAAGCTAATGTCTTTTGCGGAATTTGAGACGGAATTCAACCGCAAATACTTTCCATCTGATCCCATACTTTCCAACGGAGGCATGGGATCGGATGGAAAGTAGATTCCTAGAACTCACCCAAGGCCGGAGGACGGTACGGGAATATGAGGAGGAATTTACCCGTCTGCGTAAATACGTAGGACGGGAGTTTGAGGAGGAATCCACCCAGGTCCAGAGGTTTTTCCGTGGACTTAAGGTCGACCTCCGGGTCCACTGTGCGGTACGGAAGTTTGCTTCCGTATCAGAACTAGTGGAGAGAGCCGCTTTGCTTGAGATCATCCTGGCTGAGGAAAGTCGGGTGAAGGCTCAGGCAAAGGCTGGCCAAGGGAATAAGTCTGGTACCCATAAAAGAAAGTGGGACCAGGAGAAGGATGGCCCGGGGCCATCTGATTGCCCCAGTTGCGGCCGAAAGCACTATGGAAAGTGCTGGAAGGCAATGGGAGTGTGTGCTAAGTGCGGCAGGATGGACCATGATGTCTTGAACTGCCCTAGGCTGAGAGAAGGGATGACCAGTGAATCGGGAAAGACCTGCTATCACTGCGGTAAGACCGGACATTTTGCAAGGGAATGTCCTAGGCAGCAAGGGGGTAGACAGGGAAACCCGAGAAGTAATCCTGGTGGGGCAGTTCCTGTGGCTCAGGCCGCAAGGCCAGCCGGGACGCCACAGGTTTACGAGCTTTCTAAGGATACTGGGGAAGCCAGTACCTTCAATGCAATCACTGGTACGTTATGACCCGAGCCTAGTCTTGAAGATTCTATGCAATGCATTAGAATAAGATAGGGGGTAGAATCCTTAGCATTCTGGGAATGTGTAGGGACCCTGAACATAGGTGGTGTAGAAGCACACACCTTATTTGATTCCGGGGCTACACATAGTTTTGTGAGTCCGAAATTGGTATTGAGGGGAAAGATAAGGATGGAGGCCACCGTAGAAGGCAGCATAGTCAATGCGGCCGGTGGTCAAGTCATGTTCCCTCGGGGGCTGATAAGAAAGGTCCCGGTTCTTATTAAAGGAACCGAAATGCCTGTTGACCTGGTAGTCATCGAACTCAAGAATCACGAGGTGATCTTGGGGATGGACTGGCTAGGAAGAAACAAGGCGACTCTCGACTGTCACCAGGGGCATGTACGGTTTGAGAGGGAGGAGGGGACGTTGGAATTCCAAGGAATCCGACCAACCTCGGGGAGCTTGTTGGTTTCGGCCATTCAAGCAGAAAGGATGTTGATGAAGGGGTGCGAGACATACTTGGCCACCATCAACATCCCGGAATTGGGAAAGGAAGCCGAGATGGGTACCATACCGGTGGTCAGGGAGTTTGGGGATGTGTTCCAGACCCTGTCCGGCTTGCCACCAGAGAGGGCGGATCCATTCACCATCGAACTGGAACCAGGTACGGCACCACTCTCTAAGGCTCCTTATAGAATGGCTCCGGCCGAAATGGCTGAGCTTAAGAAGCAGTTAGAGGAACTGCTGGAAAAGGGATTTATAAGGCCGAGTAGTTCTCCTTGGGGAGCACCGGTCTTATTTGTCAAAAAGAATGATGGGAGTTTCCGGTTATGCATAGATTACCGAGGCATAAACCGGGTTACTGTGAAAAACAAGTACCTCTTGCCCCGGATAGACGAACCACTGGACCAACTCAAGGAGGCGGCCTGGTTCTCTAAGATAGATCTAGCATCCGGATCCCATCAAATTCTGATAGCTCCTGAAGATGTTAGGAAGACTGCATTTAGGACCAGGTACGGCCATTATGAGTTTGTTGTCATGCCATTTGGCCTTACCAATGCTCCTGCGGGATTGTCTCGACGAGTTTGTGATCATCTTCATTGATGACATACTTGTCTATTCAAAAACGGAAACCGATCATCAGAAACATCTAAGGATCGTGCTGGAAAGGTTGAGGGAGCATAAGCTCTATGCCAAGCTGAGTAAATGCAGCTTCTGGCAAAGGACCATCGGGTTCCTGGGACATATTGTCTCGAAACAAGGTGTGTCAGTAGATCCGGAAAAGGTTAAGGCCATCAGAGAGTGGCCTAGACCGAAGAATGCCACGGAAGTAAGGAGCTTCATGGGTTTGGCCGGATACTACAGGAAGTTTGTGAAAGGTTTTGCAAGTATGGCTAAGGCCATGACTGTGCTAACCGGGAAGGGAGTGAAATTTGTGTGGTCAAAAGCTTGTGAGGAGAGTTTCTCGAAACTCAAGGACATGCTGACCAAAGCACCGGTCCAGGCCTTGCCTGAGGCCGAGGAACCTTATACGGTGTACACGGACGCTTCCATCACAGCTTGGAGTGTGTTCTAATGCAGAAGGACCGAGTAATCGCTTATGCATCCAGACAGCTCCGGAAACATGAGGGAAACTACCCCACACATGACTTGGAGATGGCGGCTGTGGTGTTTGCCTTAAAGATTTGGTGGTCCTACCTTTATGGGGCTAAGGTACAAATCTTTACCGACCATAAAAGTTTGAAATATATGTTCACGCAGCCCGAACTCAATTTAAGGCAGCGGAGATGGATGGAATTGGTGGCCGATTATGATCTTGAAATAGCTTACCATCCGGGGAAAGCCAACTCTGTGGCCGATGCTTTAAGCAGGAGAAGGACAGAGGTGGAGGTCAGGAAGGATGCTGAAGTGCTGGTCAATATGATCGGGACTCTCAATCTGAATGCCCTATCCACGGATGTCGAACCTCTAGGCCTAGGAGCGGCTGACCAGGCCGATTTTCTTACTAGAATTAAGATTGCTCAAGGAAAGGATGAGAATCTTAAGAAAATGGTAAGCAATGATAAGGCCGAGTACCAAACTTCTAACAGTGGGACCATTGTGGTCCATGGAAGAGTTTGTGTACCCGATGATAACCCATTGAAAGAAGAGATCTTAAAGGAAGCACATCAATCCAAATTCTCCATACATCCTGGGCTCAATAAGATGTACCGTGACCTGAAACGGTACTACCATTGGGTCGGCATGAAACGGGATGTGGCCGAGTGGGTTTCGCGTTGTCCAATATGTCAACTGGTCAGTGCAGAACATCAGGTGCCGAGTGGGTTACTACAAAGCCTACCCATCCCGGAATGGATGTGGGACCATATCACAATGGACTTTGTGGCTGGTTTGCCCACGACCAAGACCAAAAAGGATGTGGTCTGGGTGGTTGTAGATCGACTCACTAAATCCGCCCATTTCATAGCCATCAGGAAAACTGATGGAGTGGAGAAGTTAGCCGGGAAATACATCAATGAAATCGTGAGACTTCATGGTGTACCGGCCAGTATCGTCTCGGATAGGGATGGCCGATTCACTTCCCACTTCTGGCAGGCAGTCCAGAAGGCTTTGGGAACAAATGTGAAAATGAGTACGGTCTATCCCCCACAGACTGACGGTCAGTCAGAAAGAACCATACAAACCTTGGAGGACATGTTGAGAGCCTGCATCCTGGAGTGGGGAGACTCCTGGAAAAGGTACTTACCTCTGGCTGAATTTGCTTATAACAATAGCTATCAGTCAAGTATAGACATGTCCCCATATGAGGCATTGTATGGGAGGCCGTGCAGAACCCCCTTATGCTGGACCCAAGTTGGGGAACGAAGCATAATCGGTGCGGCCATTGTGGATGAAACCACCGAGAAGATTAAGTTCCTCAAAAGGAAAATGAAAGAGGCACAGGACCGACAGAAAAGCTACGCGGACAAGAGGAGAAAAGACCTGGAGTTCCAGGAAGGGGACTGGGTATATCTCAAAATGATTACCTTCAAATGTCGGGCCAGAGTATCGAAACGAGGCAAGCTGGACCCGAGATACTTAGGACCATTTAAGGTCTTGAAGAAGGTCAGAACGGTGGCCTATAAGCTAGACCTACCGGTGGAAATGGAAGCATTTCATGATGTATTCCATGTTTCTCAACTCCGCAAATGCTTGTCTGACCGAGATGTGCTCGAACCTGAGTTGCCACCGGATCTAAAGCCAAATCTGGCCTTGAAAACATGGCCGGTGAGGATTGAGGACCGGATGGAAAAGACAACCAGGAAGAAAACCGTTCCTATTGTGAGGGTAGTGTGGACTTGCAATGGGAAAGAGGAAACAACTTGGGAAACCGAGGCTAAGATGAAGACTGTGTACCCGGAATGGTTTGGGTTGGCCATGTGGGAATACCAGTCGGATTCGGGGACGAATCCCTCATTGGTGGGGGAGACCTATAACATACCAAAACCACACTAAGGCCCGAACGCGGACCATGGGGCCAGAAAGGGAGGCCGGGTCGAAAGACCTTGGTCGTTAAGGTCATGGTCCGTAAGGGTGAAGGCCGGACAGGACGATGGTCCCAATCCGAGCTAAGTACGGGAGGAAAACAGCTCTCCCGAGCAGGAACGTCAGCTGGGGACAGTTGGGGAAGCTCACGGGCCGGAAGGGGCAGTGACACTCCAGCTAAGTCAGCTGGTTCAGCTCGCGCCCAGCTCGGCCAGCTGGAGGGAGTGACCCTCAGCTGGGGCCAGCTGGTGACCCAGTGAGCTAGCTGGGTCAGCTAGTGCTCGGGGCAGTTGAGTTCGACAGGCGAAGGGGCATGGGTGAAGAGGTGCCTGTTCGCAGGGACACCACGAACCAGGGCGACCCTCCCTGAAAAGAGGCGTCTGGTCGTGTGGTGACTGTCGAACAGGGGAGGGCCTCGCCTATAAATACCAGGGCCCCTGCGACTTGATCGACATCAGTTCCTGCAGAGGAAAAACCGTAAACAGAAAGAAAAGAGAGAATAACCGATTACGATCGGAAGTGAGAAAGAAAAAGGCTACGACCGGGAAGAGATGTCCGGGGAAGGGGAAGTTCCGGCCGTCGATAAAGGCAAAGGCCTTGCCGATCCTGATCAAGCCCGAAAGGTACGTACGACTAAACCCGTGTCTAACCGTCGATCCTGGATCGCCGGTGGCAACCGTTGCGATCCCGGAACCGGACTGACGGGGCTCGGTCTTGCTACCTTGACTTGTCTCCCTCTCTACCTTTCTATACGGCTGATCCGTGAGATCTGGTTTCGGCCGATCTCATGTGAAAGCAGTTACGTTGTGTCGCAACTGTTCGGGCATTACTTAGAGTGCGAGAAGCGGTTACGAAGGTTGGGTCGTTTAGTGCGCCTGGATCAGGCTACGCGTCGATCTGGGTTGAATCCATAAAGGAACCTTTGGCCGTATGGTCACGTCGGGATGCCTGGGAAGGGTTGCGAACAATAACTGCCGGTTGCCTATGGGAATCGTCCGGTTCGTAAGGAATCTGGACATGACGGACGGTTGGTGCCAAGGGTCGGTTAAACGCGACCTGTGGACCTTCGCGACCGTTCGGCCAATGACACCGTTTGGAGCGAGGGGTCTGACGGTTGGTTACGGGATGGATATGGTGACCCGGTGCGAGTGTGTAAACGTACCAGGGACATGTCATGAGTGTCTTTGGCCGGTAAAACCACTTGGCCGACGGGCCCGGTCCGCTCGTGAACCATAGCGACCGTTCGGTGTGATTGCACCTGTTCGGTTCAAAGGCTATCACGGCCGAGTCCCGACCTCGACCCACAGAACCGGTGTGAGTGTTGGCATGCCTCGAATGTGTGGGAACATATCCTTGGGTGACCGTACCTCTACGGTCAGTACAAGTGGTCCGGTCACGAGAACTCGGAGCAGTGCCGCGGTCGGCCGAAAGGCCGATACGTGCCAAGGAGTGTCACGGTCACTGGCCGTTGGTTCCTCCGGACAGATGGTTCGGCCATTTGTCCCTAAGGCTACCTAGTTGTTACTTGGTCATGTGGGACGGTTGGTTGAATGACTAAGTACAATTAGGGAAAGTCTTAGGATGAGTTAGGATAGGTTTCGGCTATACTAACGGGGCATAAGGGTTCTGGGAAAAGCATATGCATAGTTCGGTTGCGGATTCGTCCGGTTTCTGACATGCTTATATCTTTTCAGGACGTGAGGTTGGTCCGAGTACGGACCAAGCCTAGGTGCACGGTCCGGCGGCCCCCTGATGATGTGTGGTGTGTGTTAGGAACTCAGAATAGGATGGGATCGGCCCATGTAAAACCTTCGGGCAAACTTTAACATGCTGTATCGAATCCTTATATCAATAAGAGTTCCTTTTTAATTATCTATCTCCTTTAAATTCCGCATAATGGTAGATAGAGGAACCTCCTGGATTAAAAATGTTAAGTTGTTTGGATAGGGTCTTAGTCTCTAGGGGACTAAGAAGTGGGACAACTGATCTGGATCGTGTATCCGGGTCGGGGTGTTTCACTTGAAACACGGTTGCATAATGAACCAGCTTTTGCTGCAGAAATTATGTATATCTAAATCTAGAATTCCAAATTTCTCTGCATCAATCAATTAAGATAAGCATTAAGTGTAGATTCAATTGTTTACAAAATCTCTAAATCAAATATCTTTGCATATAGATATATTGCTCATCTAAGATAGTTTAGGAAATCAATAACACTTTTGTAATTAACCTAAGTTCAAATTCTAGGTCACTAATATAGAATTAGCATCAAACACAATACCGATGAAGAACTCTGATGATAACCCTAACAGATTCAATTCAATCTAACAATTCATCTTTAACCCTTTGAGAAACCCTAAACCTAACAAGTAAACTATTCAGACATGATCAATGAAACATAAATCATAGTTGAATAAGATTGCATAAAAGATATCAATAAAAAAAGTAAAGGAGTTTGAATTCTGATTTGTCTCTCCAAATGTTCTGCTACAAATTTCTCTCCAAGTGTTTCATAAAAAAAATAAAACGTAAGTCTTAAACAATTACTTAAAAATCCTAATTATAGTCTAAAACACGAGTGAACCCTAATTGCAAACAATATAAACTTCTGAGCCAATTTTGTTTTCTTAAAAAGTCTTCAAAACTCATCGAAGAATATGTTTGTGTGATGGGTGTCGACCGACATCAAATCCAAATCCGACTTGACATCTTAAGCAACTTCTCTTGATTGGCTCCAAAACATTCCATTATCTCCAAATATGTCTGGGATGTACATGAACTAGTAAAAATTATAAAAGATTCTGAACACTAAAAAACTATAAATAAAACATATATCATTGTCAAAAACCCATTAAAACTATAATATATCATAAAATAAAAAATAATATAGAATAATCTTTGATAATCCAGCAACTCAAGTTAACATAAGAGGTGGAAAACGGGATGCAAAATCGTTTTTTCTTGACCATCTCTCAAATTCATCTCTAATGTGTATGATGGAAAGAGCAATAGAAAATATTACAACAGAATTTAAATAAATAAAATTTCAGAAAAAACAAAATAAAGAAAATTTAAGAAAAAAAAACAGAATAAATTGTCAGCACAAATAAAAATGATTTTAATTTTAATTAAAATGTATGAAAATGAAGAAAAAAAAGATTAAAAAAAAATAAAGTCCAAGCTCCAAATATTCAAATTATATTAAGAAGATTGTTAACATGTATAGATAATTTTAAATTATATAGTTTACATATAACTATATTATTATATATTGATATATTTTCTATAATCGTTTTTTTCCGGTTTATCAGCAAACCATATTTATATACTGCGGTTTCTAAATCCATTCGGTTTATTCAGATTTACCAAATCCAACTATACATTCTCTATTTCGGTTTGATATGTACCGATTTGGTTCGATATTACCAGATTGAACACCCCTAAATGGTCTTTGCATCCCCACAAGAGTAGGTATTGCACTTGGCAATATAAATTTTTTAGTAAAAATCTAAAAACGTATAGATAGACAATATATCTGTTTTTTCACCTATTTCAAATTTAAAAAAAAAAAAAAAAGAGCTGTGAACAGTACAAACCCCACAATTTTCAAAAGTAAGTTCACGTCTTCTTTGTGACAAAAAAAAAAAAAAAAAAAGTTCACGTCTTCAATTTTTGGGAAAAAAAAAAAAAAACAAAAAAACAAAAAAACTTCATGTCTTCAACTCATCAATTCGAGAAACAAAACCTACAAACAAACGTCATAGAACAGAACCTTCCCAAAGTCGGCCAGAAGATTCAGACTCAGACCAGCAGACAATCATGGTTTCTTTTCTTCTTACATGTCAACTGTTGAAACTCTAAGTACCTTAAGGTGACGCTCTGTCCAAAAAAATTTCTGCGGTAGAGCTTTCGTGCTGGTTAAGATCCTAAATCCCTAACCCTAAGTAACCACCTTGACGCTTTCATCAGAATCAGTTCTCTGTAAACTTGGTTCCTAAATGAAGAGGGTTCACTTAATCCTACATAAAACCTACTGCACAGTCAATTCCAGTTTTCAAATCTCTCGTCTCTCAAAGGTCGGCCAAATCAATGAAGCTAGGAAGTTTTTCGATTCGTTATCCTTTAAAGCAATTGGTTCGTGGAACTCCATTGTTTCTGGGTATTTCGCAAACGGAATGCCAAGAGAAGCACGCCATCTGTTCGATGAAATGCCTGAGAGAAACATCGTTTCTTGGAACGGTTTGGTTTCAGGGTATATCAAGAACGGTATGATTAACGAAGCGAGGAATGCGTTTGAGATGATGCCAGAGAGGAATGTTGTATCATGGACTGCAATGGTGAAAGGTTATGTGCAAGAAGGTATGGTTGCTGAAGCAGAGTCGTTGTTTTGGAGAATGCCCGAGAAGAATGAGGTTTCTTGGACTGTGATGTTTGGTGGTTTCATTGACGACAGGCGTATTGATGATGCGCGTAGGTTGTATGATACGATGCCTGTGAAAGATGTTGTAGCGAGTACTAACATGATTGGTGGGTTGTGTAAAGAAGGAAGAGTGGATGAAGCAAGGGAGATTTTTGACGAGATGAGAGATCGAAATGTGATTACTTGGACAAGTATGATTACTGGGTATTGTCAGAATAGCCGTGTGGATGTTGCTAGGAAGCTGTTTGAAGTGATGCCTGAGAAAACCGAAGTTTCTTGGACTTCAATGCTTTTGGGATATACACTGAGTGGGAGAATCGAAGAAGCTGAGGAGTTCTTTGATGCGATGCCGATGAAACCAGTTATTGCTTGTAATGCTATGATTGTTGGGTTTGGAGAGCAAGGAGAGGTAGCAAAAGCCAGGAGGGTTTTTGATCAAATGAAGGAGAGAGATAATGCTACTTGGCGAGGAATGATCAAAGCTTATGAAAGAAAAGGTTTTGAATTGGAAGCTCTTGATTTGTTTGGTCAAATGCAGAAACAAGGAGTCAGACCGAGTTTCCCGTCTTTGATCAGCATTCTTTCGGCATGTGGCGCCTTAGCAAGTCTCGAATACGGTAGACAGGTCCATGGTCACTTGGTGAGATGTCAGTTTGATGTTGATGTCTATGTTGCCTCTGTTTTGATGACAATGTATGTCAAATGTGGTGAGCTTTTGAAAGCAAAGTTAGTATTCGACCGGTTTCCTTCAAAGGACATTATCATGTGGAACTCAATCATTTCTGGTTACGCGTCACACGGTTTAGGAGAAGAAGCTCTTAAGGTTTTCCATGAGATGCCATTGTCTAGTACAATGCCAAACAAAGTCACCATAATTGCAATTCTGACAGCATGTAGCTATGCTGGAAAAGTCGAGGAAGGGATTGAGATATTCGAATCAATGGAATCGAGGTTTCGCGTGACGCCAAGTGTTGAGCATTACTCTTGCATGGTGGATATGCTTGGGCGTGCAGGACGGATAGATGAGGCAATGAAACTGATCGAAAGTATGACCATAAAGCCAGACGCTACAGTTTGGGGAGCTTTGTTAGGAGCGTGTAGAACTCACTCACGACTTGATTTAGCTGAAGTTGCTGCAGAGAAACTTTTCGAGATTGAACCAGAAAACGCTGGTCCATACGTTTTGCTATCCAGCATAAACGCATCTCGAGCTAATTGGGGAGACGTTGCAGAACTGAGAAGAAACATGAGGACAAAGAATGTAAGTAAGTTCCCTGGTTGTAGCTGGATTGAAGTAGATAAGAAAGTGCACACTTTCTTTCGTGGAGGTATCAGAAACCATCCCGAGAAGACAATGATATCGATGGTGTTGGAGAAAACCGATGGATTACTGAGAGAAGCTGGTTATAGTCCTGATTGCAGCCATGTGTTGCATGATGTAGACGACGAAGAGAAAGTGGATAACTTGAGACTGCACAGCGAGAGACTCGCAGTGGCTTATGGACTCTTAAAGCTACCTGAAGGAGTTACCATTCGGGTCATCAAAAACCTTAGAGTTTGTGGAGATTGCCACGCCGCCATTAAATTGATTTCGAAAGTGACAGAAAGAGAGATTGTTCTAAGAGATGCAAACAGATTCCATCATTTCAAGAATGGAGAGTGTTCTTGTAGAGATTATTGGTGAGGCTGATGAACCGCAATTTTTGGTTTATTTCGGTTATTTCGGTTCAAATTCTATTGGTTTAGTTGAGATGTCACGTGTGTGTATGTACTAAAAGTGTAGAATGTTGCGGGCGATGTTCACGCATATCAATGCAATTTACAGGCATACATGACGACCACTTGAATCACTCAATTATCATATTGCAATTATTCTAATTTGTTCTTATTATCTTCTTTGGGAAGTGACCACCACTTTTGTCTTTGGCCTTTATTATATCAAATAAAGAATATTAAACATATGTATGTTCCATGTGTCTTGTCTCGTTCTGTGATTTATCAAACATCCGTCCATAGTGGAAAATGATTAAAGTTAGGTTTCAATTGATTGGATAAGGACAAAAGACTGGTTGTTGAGTCACATTTCCTCTCATATCTCTCTCAGAATTTACAAGCCATCGATTTCACTCCACGAACACAAAAGCTTCTCATTGTGTTCCTCGGCTTAGGTTTCAACATCTGTTTCTCTGAGGTAAAAGATACGATTTTTAATGTTTCTGACCATTCATTTGCGCATCTTTTGAACTGGGTTTAATCCAGTTTCCTTTCTTTCTGAATTGGGTTCCTTCTCTACTGTAATTTGATGATCAGGCCTCTGAAAATTTTGTCCTGAATCAGTTGGGTCCGTTCGCTACTTACGGAAATTAGAAAAGCTGCAAACTTTCTCCTTTATGTTGAAAAAGTCATAACCTTTATGTCACCAATCATGTTAAACTTGTTGAGATCTGGCTTCGTTTCGTGTGACTTGTTGTCTGATATAGAAGTGATTGTTCCAAATCTGGTTCGTCTTTAGATTGTTCAGTGTCAGTGTGTTCTGTTTCTAGTTTCTCTAACAGCTTTTGTTTTAGTTGTAGTGATGGGTTCTGAAGGACCAACGGCTGTGACAATTAACATCACAGGCTTCAAGAAGTTCCATGGAGTTGCTGAAAACCCAACGGAGAAAATAGCAAACAACCTGAAAGAATATTTAGCGAAGAATAGTCAATCCAAAGACGTTGTTCTTGGAAGCTGTACTGTGCTTGAGACCGCTGGTCAAGGAGCTCTAGCATCTCTTTATCAGTTGCTACAATCTGCGATCAACACAAAAGATTCAGAGTCAGTGTCTTGTGGGAAAACAATATGGGTTAGTGGTTAAGTCATGTCTAGTGATTGAGTATCCTTGTTTGGTTCTCTATGCTGAAGAAGTTTGTTCTGATGTTTGTTAAGGTTCACTTTGGAGTGAATAGTGGCGCTACGAAATTTGCAATTGAGCAACAAGCTGTGAATGAAGCGACTTTTCGTTGCCCTGATGAATTGGGATGGAAACCTCAGGTTTTTGTTTCACTCTCCTTTGGTTGTTCTTGTTTGATTAGCTGTTTAGTTATAGAAAACATTCTTGTGGTCTGCAGAATTTGCCAATCGTTCCCTCTGATGGTCCAATCACAACTGTAAGAAAGGTATGTTGACACTGTCTCCTCAGAAACGTCATTGTTTGTTATTGTTTCTATGTTAACTCCAAGAGTTGTGTATGATTTGCAGACTACTCTTCCTGTAGAAGAGATAACAAAGGCGTTGGAGAAGAAGGGCTTTGAGGTGATAACATCAGATGATGCAGGTCGATTTGTGTGCAACTATGTCTATTACCACTCTCTGAGATTTGCAGAACAGAACAAGACCTATTCACTCTTTGTTCATGTTCCTCTTTTCATTGCGGTGAATGAGGAGACTCAGATGAGATTCACGGCTTCTCTGCTGGAGGTACTCACTTCTGTTTGCAAGTAATGTTATCCCAAATGTGGCTAATTCTTGTTCATGAAATATGCGTATCATGAACCTATTTGTCTCGCCACCAAAAATCACCCATCAATAAATGGAATATAAGTTCACTTCTCTGCTATCTCCTCTACATATATGCATCATCTCTTTCAAGTTTCAGAAACTAGATTCACTTTCTTCTTCAAAAGTGTTAACTCGATCAAATGATATATGTCTTCCTTTCTTGTGGTGATGATCAAGTCACTGAGAATTCGGAAAAGCTGCAATCTTTCTGGACAGTTACGAACTTTTTTTTTGCAAAGTTCACAGTAGGAAACGGCGTTTACAATCGTTCTTCCTACTTGCAAAGTATCTTTTTTATTTTCTTATCTTACAAACTTGATTGACTTCTTCAAGCCAATCACAACCTAAACTAATGTAGTGTGTAATATAAAAAGTTACAGACTTTCAGGATAATGGCTAACGTGTAGACTAGTTTCTTCGATATTCGTTACTGAAATCGAATCTGCCCTTACATTTTTTTGTGTTCATATTTGTTCTTAATCTGATTCTGAATCTGGTGAACAACAATGAACACATCTTCTTCTGTTAGCAGTCCGGAAGTGCCTCAAGCAGGCAATAAACAGGTGGGACTGTAATCGTCTGCATGGTTCCATATGCGTTCCAGCAAAACGGGTTCTTATAAAGCTGGCCTTTGAAAGGAAACAGGTCAACATCCTCTAGTCTCAAGTTAGTACAGGGGAAAGAGTCGCTGCAACCAAGATGCATAGGTGGGCTTCTCAGATCGAAACTCCCTTTAATATTTGCATACAGAACGTCGGTGATAATGACTGCGCTTGTTTGGTTCGCACAGTTCTTAGTTTGGCAGTAGTATTGGTCTATCATTATAGGGTTACGAACGTTCACCATCCAAATGTTACGGAACACGATTCTTGAAACCAACCCTGACCCTCCTTGCCATGTCTTGATCCGAACACCGTTGTCTGAGTTCCATATGGTTGAGTTTGTCACGGTTATGTTCGAGACCCATGCACTCGACTTGTGGACTCCAAGGCTGCCTATGCTGCAACATTACCCCCACAAAACTTTATGAGAAGCCTAAAGAATCCATGAACCTTTAGGCAACGTTTTCATTTCTACTCTTAAATCTAGTTAAACAAAAAGTTCATAGACTTGAATAAGAGAGGCATGTGAGCTCAAAAGACTGAGTATTTAAGTCTATTCGACAAGAGACACATAGAGTTTGGCAGAGGAAAAGAAAACCTTAAATGGAAATTAGGAAAGAGTTACCTAATCCCATGGCTTGGACCGCACGTAATATTCCTAATATCCACATTAAAGCAGCCGGCTCCGATTGAAATACAATCATCTCCTGTGTATAACCAAACCAAAACTATTCATATAAAACTGATTTGAATCTATAACTTACATGTTAGGCAAATGTGAAAAATTGTGAAAACACCGTTGGAGATCACGGAATTGCGAATTTGAACGTTATGTGTGTTCTCAATGTGGATCCCATCAGTGTTGGGACTAGTGGCTGGTGCATTGATGGTCACGGAATCTACGACCACGTCACTGCAATTGTCAAACCTTACATGGAACTGAGCACTGTTCTTGAAGCTAATCCCTTTGATACTCACTTCTGAGCTTTGAAATATCCTAAACGCCTGATACCAAATCAAAGTTACACTCTCTGTTTTTAACAATAACTAACTAAATCTGTATAAGAAATGTGATTTGTGGACCAATGACTAACCACAGGACTGTCACAAGGACCGGGTTGAGTCGTTCCGTTAAGACCATTGTGAGGTTTGCAAGGAAGGTCCCACCATTTCTGGCCACGGCCATTGATTAGACCAGAGCCTTGAATTGATAATCCATTCACTCTATAAAACATTATCCACTGCCTCTTGTAGTTCAACGGCCAAGACTTTGGTCCATCGGGCGACACAATGATCCCATCGATCTATTAGGAAGACAAAAGTACGTAACATGAAATAGACAAATAAAAAATACATACTATTATGTTATAGTTTGAGGTTTTGGCTTAGGATCTATCCTATTATATAAGCAGCTTACTTGCAAAACAATGCGGGTTCTGCAAGGACCATTGAAGCTGGTTGGTTTCACCAAGAAACAAAAGGTGTAAGGAACAAGTATCACGGCTGAGTAGTCAACACCTGTGTTCATACATGCCATGTCCCATGCCATCTTGAAAGCTGAAGTGTCGTCCGTCCAGCAATCGCCGATGGCTCCAAACGAAGTCACATCGAAGACGGTTAAGGCATTTTCATTATCATCATAGTAAGCCGGACTTGGAGCCGGTGATGGGCTTAGATTCATGTTGTGAGCAACTGGAGAAGATGATAATAAGATCAAGAAAAATGCATACAATAGTGAAGGGAGTGACATTTTTGTGTGAATGTGTTGGGAGATGAAGAAGGATGAGCAATATACATGTGTACACACATTAATAAAGGTATTGCAAAAAGAATAAAATTTAAAAGTAGTAATGGACTTCATTATCCTATGTTTGCATGTAGCAGACTTTTAGGGTTTAATAGGTTTAGCCAAATTGTTTCACGCGCGAGGAACAAAGAATGTATCTTGGAACTAGTAAGGATCTTTAGGCTAGCTGCTAGCACGTAGCCGTAAAAACGGTCGTTGAGGTTAGAGATACAATCTCACTAAACATATCTTATACCATGTCACTATAATAGTGACATTAGGCTATGTACATTTGTTCAAATATTCAACATCCTATTTTTCAATTTTTGACACTCTACATCATCTTTCACATATTAATTCAACACCTAATTCAATTTTAACTCTTACAATAGTTTTATTTAATAACATTCAACACTTTACCCCACCATTTTTATTATTATTTCATTTCATAAATTTGTAACTACATATTCATGATAATTATTAACATAATTTTTTTAAAGATTAATCTTAATTTATATTCTTAACAAATTTTTTTAAAAATAATAATTATTAAAATAAATAAAATTATAAAAAAAAACTACAAATGCAATACAATACAAACACACGACACAACTAATAAAACATCAATAACTTAATTAATACAATAGACAAAACTGAAAAAACAATAAAACTCTTTTTTTTTTTTGACAGCATAACAATAAAACTCTTAAATCACACACAAAAACTTAAGAAAAAAAACTCTTTAACTACGGAACAAGAAACAAGAATTTATTAGAGAATAATTAGAACATTTTAGGAAAATGACATTTTTTATATCCAAATGAAATGAACCAAGTCTCTATTTATAGAGTTTAAAAAATGATGAATTTTGATATAAAAAACATTAAAGAAAAAATTGTTTTTGACATAATAATTAACTTTAAATAGATAAGATGAGATAAAAAATCCCCAAAATCTTAATCCCAATAGAAATAAAACATGTGTCATTTTGTTTTTACGAATTTTTTTTCTTTTTTTCCGTATAAAAATAAAAAATAAAAAATTTTCCCTTTTAATCAGCGTTGTTACTCTCAAATGCTGACACGTGACTGGTGGCGGCCCAAATATTTTTTTCCAACATGTTGAATGTTTTCAACTAGTTTGAATCCACATCAGTTTTATCAATTTTTCAACACACCCATTAAAGCTATTAAACAGTTGAATTAAAAATTCAACTACCCCATTATTAAAAGATTCAAAAATTTTAGATATAATAGCGTAATTAATTAATAATAACAATATACTATTTATTTTAGTTGCACTTGAAATTGTTAATCTTGGGTGGGAATAAAATTACACCCACTTGAAATTATTTACCTAGTTTAAAATAGGGTCTATGGTGATTTCCTATATAATTATTATAATATAGTTATTTTATGCGTATTATCTGTAATTTTATTAGTCTGCACTTTTGAAGAAAGAATATTTAAATTTCTCTGCAAGAATCAGTTTAATAATATTTTGATATATAAGACTTTCTATATTTGATAAAGAGAGCTTAGACCATGTTTAACTGTTAGATATCCTCCTTAATTTCTTATGAATATAATATTATTGTTTTTAATATGATTTAGTTGAGTTAAAAAAATTTAAATTATAAATAAAAGATAAACCAATTATATGAGAACATGTAGTAAGAGAGTTTCTTAACAAGTTTGTTAAATATAAAACGGTTCTAATTCTCTTTCATATATTTTTTTTATTTTTCTTATTATTTTTTAATCTTAAAAGCTCACTAGGATATTACCATTAAAATGCTGTTACACTTTGAAAACAATTCAACAATAAAAAAAGTATGGATGAGCAAAATAGCCGTATGAGTTGGTTCTGTAAAGAGATGAAGTGTGGTCACAAGTACAATTGGACAGTCTTTTTGTTTGTATAAGGCTCTTCAGTCCCAACCCTAGAACCTATGATATATATATGTCTGTTTGCTTCACTTGTCTCTTAATTTCAACTTTTCCTATATGTGTGGTCGATTCTCCCTTTTCCCAAATTTTCTGCCTCTAAAGTCCAAGAGTGTGTGTAAACAAATTGATATTTGATTCTGTTTCCAATTCTAATTTTCTTTGGTTACTTACTATTTTTTCTATAATTTATCTAATTGGGAACGTCGAGTTGACTATGAACCGATAGCGTCCTGCACTTGAGAGTGTTAATTGCAAAAAATAACAAAAATGAAAATAAACTCTGCAAATAATTTACACAAAAGCCTTGATAATATTCGATAATCTAAAGTATACATATCTCTTTTACGTGGAATGGTTAATGCATTTTGATATAATGGGAAAAGCCTTAATGATATTCAACATAAGAGACCTCAAAAGACATAAACCGAAATTGGTCCCGGCGGGGCTCGAACCCGCGACCTTCGGCTCATAAGACCAACGCTCTAACCAACTGAGCTACGGGACCGGATGCTTGAGTGTTTGCATTTAATGTTTATTGTACCCAATCTGACTTGAGGCCTCAAGTGAGCTACTTTGTGCTGTATGGAAGAGCAGATTCTGAAGTAAAAACTGATGCAATAATAATAACACTGTACACACCAATCTATTATTTTGATGTAGGAGCTCTAAATACAAACTCAATTCCATGTACAAGCAATCCTCTATGGTCTACTTATCCCAAATTCAAAACCACAAAAAAACAGAAAAAATGCAAAAGAACAAGTTCAAAGAACAGCAGAGATCTGCTAATAATCATTACACATTCTGGTTCACTCCACCTTATCTTGTAACCTTGCGTAGAAGCCACGTTAAAAGCATCCCAATATTGATACATTACTCAGATTTATCGTCTCTTGCTCTGTGATCTTGAAACTGGTGTACTCATGTCAATGTCTGAGTCCATACTCCCTTCTCGCGTTCTTGGAAGCCTTCGGTCCTGAAAGGAACATATTCTCAGTTAACCATCACCTGTTATGTTCTATGTTTGGATGAGTTATCTGTTTGAACACGAACCTCTCTTGGAATGGGGTATTCTTCAGACTCAAGCATCCGCACAACTTGGCTCATTTTGGGACGTTTGTCGGAATCCGGATCAACGCATCTCAAAGCCGTCAAAAGGGCTCGTTTCAATGATCTCGTAGGTGGTTTTACCTCTATGTTTGGATCCACTACTTCTTCTGATCGCCTTGTTCCAACCATCATCTTCAACCAGTCCACTAGATTCACCTGGAATGATTCAATATCAAAGTCATCAAATATATGATCATTGTTAGGTTTTATGCAGTTCCTACTCAAAACAGTTTATTACCTCATGAGCAGGACGGCCATAATCCACAGGGTCTCGTCCTGTGATTGCTTCTAAGAGTACAACACCGAAGCTATACACATCGCTTTTTTCATTTAGCAGACCTGTGTTTGCATATTCTGGAGCAACGTACCTGCAAAACATTAACAAAAAGGATGGCTTGAGCATTGAGCTTTGATTCTAAAGCCTTTCTTGATTTCAATTTCATTGCCTCTCTCACCCAAAGGTTCCCATCACTCGAGTTGTCACATGGCTTTTCCCAGCGCCAAGCAACTTGGCAAGTCCAAAATCTGAAACTTTTGCGTTGAACTCGTCATTGATCAGTATGTTGCTTGACTTGATGTCTCTGTGCACTACTTTTGGCTCAATTGCTTCATGCAGATAAGCAAGACTACATAGACAGTGAGGCAGATGATGATCAGTATGTGAGTAGAAGAAATGAGACAGGTTTGCGATTCACAAAGGAATCATCTTGCTTACGCTTTCGATGTGCCAATGAGAACCTTCATCCTCGCTTCCCAAGTTAGATATCCATGCTGTCTCATTGCTCCATGAAGCCATTGTTCTAAGTTTCCGTTGTTTACATACTCATATACCAATATCCTAATAGCAATTATCATTGATATCACTAAGTAACTTACAAATTTGGCTTCTTTTGTTCATTCTGAATAAGACAAAGTTTCAATCTTTATTATACCTGTGAGTGCCTTCAATGCAGTAACCAAGAAGACGGACCAAGTTCTTGTGACGCACATGACCAATAGCATCAACCTCGACTCTAAACTCTTTCTCTGCTTGTCCCCTACAGAATCAACCAAGCAAAAGCTCAACATAGTAACAAACCAAGAAAATATAAAACAAATTCAAATTATTGTAACAAGAACTCACAATTGATTAAGAATCTTTTTAACTGCAACAGGTGTTCCATTGATCAACTCTCCTCTGTAAACAACACCGTACCCACCTTCACCGATAACATTCTCCTTTGAGAATCTATTAGTTGCTATATCAAGATCTCTCAGTGTAAACCAGTGGCCCCAACCAAGATGAGACTCGGGCAAACCAGCTAATGGAGATGGAGTTGCAATGTTATACAATGATGATGAAGAAGAAGCTTGGTTTCCAGTAACTTCTTCACCTGACTCAGAATGTTTATCTATGATCTCCAAATGGTGATACGAGCCTGACCGGCTACAACTACTTCCACCGTTCTTTCGCTTCTTCCCCATATCTAAATGAACCAAGACTTTGTCTGAATCTTTGTTGTTTTTGTCCTGAATTGTGAGGAGAATGCCTTCACGAGGAGCAAAGTTACTTGATGAGACATGCTCAACTCTCACTTCTTTGATCTCCTTGGAGACTTGAGGGATTTGAACAACGGGAAGTCCGGTTTTAGATCTTCTTGATTTCTTTTTCGAAGTGAGACAAAACGAAAGAACAGAGAGTATGGCTATGATGAGCAATGCAACAGCTATTCCAGTTACTTCCCAAACCTTAAGTCCAAAGATATGGCTCTCTCTAGATAGCTGGCTTTTCAGGTCACTGCCCATTTTTTTCCCTAAAGCATTAACCAGAAATCAAATTCTTAAATTTCCAAAATAATGTAAAAACAAAGAGTCCCAGTTGATACATGAAAATGCTATGGGATTGATAAAAAGAGTCTCCAAGTTTTCAGTTTTTTTTTATTTATTTATTTTTTTTTTTATTTTTTTTTTGTTGTGGTCCCAAGTTTATCCAAACGGAAATTTATTCACAAGAAGCTAAAATCAAGGACATAAAGAACAGCATTTATCAAAAGAAAATGAGTTGCCCAATTGAAGATGCAAAAACACAAGCAAACACAAGCAATAATGATTGTCTTTAAATATATAAGAGATAGTACAGAACAGAGTAAGTACCAAAGAAGATGATGAGAATTTAATGATTAATTAATTACCTCTTAAAATTTCAGATCTTTGTAGACTTCACACCCATTTACCAATCTTGATGCAAAAGAGAGTTCCAGATCCTAGACCAAGGCAAAACCCAAATTTGAAAGAAGAGAGAAACACTTGGAAAATTTTCTAGGAAAAGAAACAGTAAAGAAGCAAAATCCCAGATGCAAGAAACCAAGATAATGAACAGCTCAGACAAAGAGACCAGACCTTTCTTTGGCCCCGCTCTTAAGGCAAGTGTCAATGTAGAAGAAAGGACTGTGGGATCTAAGCTTGTGAGGAGCTGTCATGTAACCATACCAACTACAGTAATAGTAAAAAACAAATCCAAATAAACACTCTGGCCCAGCAAAGAGATGAATATAGAAATGTCTAACAAACAAAAAAAAAGAGTTAATATTTCTTAAGGTGGAGCTTAATATGAAGCAAAGAAGAAAACTTCGAAATATGGGGAGTGAGATCTGGTGGAAGGTAAGAAGAGAAGAAGAGGAGATGGACGTATCAAGTGGTAGGTAATGAAAGTTTTAGTGAAGTTTTTATTTTTCTTTAATTTTTTGGTGGTGAGAGAGATGTCTTGCCTTGCATTACAATTTCATTACACAGAACATCATTTACATATACATAAAGTACACTCACATGCTGTAAGTGATGAGAATTTAAGAGGGTATAACAGAAGCCATATGAACGTGTTAAGGGTCCACATGTGAGGATGATGATTGTGAACGATGATGATGATGTTTTAGTTACCAGAAGTAACTGTCAAGTTTAATGCATTTACATGGTCAAAAGAACATAACAGGGGGAGAAAGTGTAGTGAATGATTAGTAAACACGAGTACTAGATAGGCAATCATATTAATTGTCAATTAAGAAGTTAAAATTAAGAATTTTTTTTAATATTTTGTGCCTAATTAAACTCATGCCGATGCCGTTTATTTGTTATCTTAGCTAGAAGAACATCTGCGTAAAGATCTACAGTCCAACCGATACATTGGGTTCTACCTCGAACCAAACATAGTTTGAACTTTTCTTAACAACTATATGAAACAAAACTTTACAATCTAGAATTACACAAAGTTTCAAAAAAATCGATCCACAACCTCTTGGTGTTTAAATTTTGGCAATTTCTGTTTAATTTAGTTAAAAAAAAAAAAACGTCAAAACCAACAAAATTTCGTAAACAATACCGGGCAAATAACCAAAACCAAAGATTGTGAAAAGAATCTAAACGATCGGTGAACGGTGAACCGTAGATGCTTACATGGACTTGGAGCCGGAACTTGTTTTTTCTTAATTCGGGTCAAGCTCACGTACAAGTCACGAGACCAGTTCCTGAAAGCATGGTATTTAGTAAGCCTTATGGATACATAGTGTGGAGTGCCTGGACCTGATGAGGTTGTGTGTTCCCCCCCATAGCGAACCTCAGACCATGGCCTGAGGAGGCCTTCAAATTTGTGAGAATGTTTGTATTGAAATTAAACTTATTATAGGTTAAAGCTTTATGAGTTAAGCTTAATTATGGTTCTTGATCCAATTACTAATTTTGGATTAAATCAAAAGTTAAGCCCAAATTCTAAAAGTTCTCAAAAATTATGAGTGATTTCACCTCTGTTGTTCTAGATAATTCTGAAAGATAATCATTTAAGATATTTGTCTAGAAAATTATATATATTATATAATAAAAATTTAGATTTTGTATTAAAAGATTCTAGAGATTAAGAAAAAATCTAGAAAATAAAGAGGTTAGTTAAATAATCTAGATATCTTGTAAGATATTTTGGGAGGCTGTAATAAATATCTCCTCACCCCTTCATTTGTAATAAGCAACAAGAACTTGAACAAGTGAAATAAAAACAAAAAGTATTATTTTAAAAAGTCTTTCAAGTATTCTCAAGTGTTCTTACATATTTTTTATATACATATAAGGTCTATTCTGTCGGGTTTCAGGTATTATAGTCTTGGGTTAGTGCAAAACACTATTAGCGATTTCTTTACATGGTATCAGAGCCATTATAATTTGGTTTGTTTCATTTGTTTCAAGATTGTGATTTTGGTATGAGGCGATTTTGCCTCATTCTAACCTTTGTTTTGCAGGTTTTATCGAGTCTTTTTAGTTTTTATCGAGTCGTTTCAGGTCGCTAAGGAGCTATAAACGAATACATGAGGGATTGGAGCCTCTGGAGCAAAAAGGGGCCGAATTTGAAGATCATCACCCTTTTGGAACACATGGTCCATCTGCCCGGAGCAGATATGGAAACTCCACTTACCTAGTTTTGGGACGCGAAAGAAGGAAAAGAGGAGGGAGAGCTGCCGCGAGGATCATCTTATCTTTAACCTTCGATTTTTTAGCTAGAGAGAGAGATTTTTGGATAAGAACCTTTGAGAGTTTTTCTACTTGTAAGATTTGGAGGAGAATCTCTGCCACACTTGAGAAGAATTCTAAACCTTTGTCATTTCTATTATATATTCAATGAATTCTCTTTTGCCTGTTGCTGTGTTTTCCGATTTCATGTCTGAGTAGTCCTCCTGTTAGATCAGGGATTTCAATGGTATTCATGAGTTGATGGGTTGAACAGAAATAGGGATTTGAATAGATAGTCTTCACCACTTGTTAGTCTTAATGCCTGAATTGAACTGATCACTTAATTCATGATTTTAGGTAAATCCATTCATCAAAAGTGTAATAGGTTGCTAGAAGTGACTTTGGTGAGCAATTTGTCCTTAGCCAACGACAGTTGATGTTAAGGTAAATTGTGAGCATATCAAGCCTGTGCAATAATGCTTATTTGCGATTCTAGATCCAAACGATAGTTTAAGATTTTAGGTTGTTAGATAAAGTTGTTGATGCCACGACAGTGGATTAATATTACTTCTATGTTTGAGCTCTAGGCTGGCGCTTAGTTGCCCCTGAATAGTTGTTCGATCACTTACTCTGAATTTCCTGCGAAACAACCTTGGTCTAACGCTTGTTTTATCTGAAGTTTAATTACTGTTTGAATCCGTCACTTGTTTCAGAATCAACAAAACCAACTTGCTTGCTTAGCTTTCTTTCAAAACCTCATAGACACAAAGTGTAACACTGGTCCTTTGGAAATCGAACCTATCTGTATTACAATTATAAGCTGTGCACTTGCAGTAGGAAATAGAACTCTAAATCCAGTCTATCAAGTTTTTGGCGCCGTTGCGACGGGACCAATTCGTCACCTCTGTTTCTTGGTTTGAATTTCAGTCTAAGACCTTTCTAATCTGTTTCTGTTCTTCTCTCTTGTGTGTTTCAGGTGCATGACCACAAGAACCACAAGGAGCAAGAACTCTGAGAATCTCGTCATCCTAACCAACGAAGAGTTATCTAGGAGAGAGTGAGAATACAGGCAAAACCGAGCTGCACAAGTGTTTACTCATGTTCCTGTTCCTACTACAGACACTACTCCTGTCTCTGCACCTGTCCACGTTCCTGATATTGTGGATATGGCCGACAGAGGCAATGCTGAAATGGCAACTGAGCTGCAAAGACTTCGTCAAGAGATGGAGCAACTCAGACAACCGCGGCAGCAACAGCCGGCGATTGGAGATAAGGACAATCCACATGCCTATTATCAAAATAGAGCTGCGATTGTCCCACCCACGATCCAGAGACAAGATTTTGAGATCAAGCCTCAAAACTTTGGTGAAGCAGCATTTATTCCATGGTTTGCCTGCAGAAATTCCGATGGATCACATCGAAAATTTTGAAGAAATCTGCAGTACTACTGGTTCAAATGGAGTGCCTCACGACTTTCTGAAGTGTAAGCTGTTCCCATTCTCTTTGGCGGACAAGGCTTCACGCTGGCTTAAGTCATTACCACCTGGGTCTTTGACAACATGAGCTGAGTGTAGATCAGCATTCTTGGATCACTTTTACACCAAGTCTAAGACCGCAGCTTTGAGGAGTAAGATATCCTCATTCCAGCAACATACCAGAGGAGCCTTTTGCGAGGCTTGGGAAAGGTTCAAGGAGTACAGAAAGAGTGTCCTCATCATGGGTTCACTGATGAACAAATTCTGGGTACCTTCTATGATGGTGTTGATTGAGATTACAGGAATGCTCTGAATGCAGCTAGTAATGGCGATTTTATGACAAAGTCCAAAGAGGGTGCTTTTGAACTGATTGAGAACTTGGCTGCAAGTTCCAGCAGCAAGTCTCCTGAATACGACAGAACAAGGAAAGTCAGTAGTGTGGAAGCTCAAAAGATTGATGAGCTCACAGCTAAAGTTAACCTTTTGCTAAAGGGCAACCAAAAGACAGTCCATTTTGTTGATGAGAATGGAGAAGCACCTCTATCTAAGGAGTTTGGAGATGACCAGGATGATAATCAGCTGGAGGTCAACTATGTGAATGGGCAAGGGTTTGTGCAAAATCGTGGGTTCAATCAAGCTTACAGGAGCCATCCTAACTAGTCCTACCGAAACACCAATGTGGAGAACCCACAAGATCAACTATATCCACAACAGCAGGGGGGTCAGAACCAGCTGTCTCAGAATGTGGGATTTCAGAAAAGCTACTCCAATAATTCACAAGGGAAGCAGTTCATCATAAATCCAGGGCGGAATCGCTTCCAAGGAGGACAACAAAAGTCGCAATATGCTAGCATGCAACCTTCATCAAGCTCTGCAAACACCTCTTAAGATGATTTAAAAAACCTTATGCAGCAGTTGTTGCTTAACCAGCAAAAGTCATCTTCAGAAATCAATGCTAAGGTTGATCACATGTACAATGACATGAATGTCAAGTATGAGGCTGTGTGGACTCACATGAAGAAATTGGATGTTCAGGTTGCACAAACTGCAGAAGCTGTCAAGAGAACACCTGGGACTCTCCCTGGAAAACCTGAAAATTCAAGAGCTGAATACATCAATGCCATCGAACTAAGGAGTGGGAAGACACTTCAGGTACCTACAACACCAACACAGAAGTCGGATAAAAGGAAAGAGATTGCTAAGGAGCACTTGCTCCAGGAAGGACAGCATGTTCCAGGCGAAGAAAACTCGAAGGAGCATCCCTCGACATCTGGAGCACCTGCTTCAACTCCATCTCAGGGTGCTCCAGGCGGAGATTTTACGATAGAACACTCCAGCCCATCGACGGAGCACCTACTCCATCAGGGTGCTCCACCCCCACCTGCAGAAAAACTTGCAGCAGTCCCCGAAAAGATTTACAAGCCTAAGGTACCCTACCCAGTCCCACCTAAGAAATCACGTAAGGACCTAGAAGAGGTAAAATATAAGGAGCTGCTTAGAGACATAACCATTAAAATTCCATTGGTTGATGCTGCCCAAATGATGCCATCTTTGAAGAGGTACATAAAAGAATTGCTGGTCGGAAGAGTGGCAAACGAGGAGGATGTGATGCTGATTTCAAAGGACTGTAGTGCTGTATTGCAAAATAAAGCACTCAGGAAGATGGGTGATCTAGGGAGGTTTGTCTTATCTGTGCAAATTGGACCCAACATTTTTGCCTGCTCACTCTGCGATTTGGGTTCAAGCGTAAACCTTATGCCATACTCTGTGGCTAAAAGATTGGGTTTTACCAAGTCCAAGCCGACAAGGATCTCTCTGGTTTTTGCTGACAGATCAACAAAGCTGCCTGTAGGAGTCCTTGAGGACTTACATGTGACGATAGGGAACACACTAATCCCTACTGATTTCGTGGTTCTGGAACTGGATGAAGAGCCCAGAGACCCTCTTATTTTGGGTAGACCGTTCCTTTGCACAGCTGGTGCGTTAATTGATGTGAGGAACGGAGTGATCGATCTCCAAATGGGAGATATTATGGTGAAGTTCGAGATGGATAAACTCCTTAAAAGACCCATGCTGGATGGGCAGACATTCACCGTCGAAGGCGATGATGCAGTCTCACACCTAATGGTTGAAGAAGTTTTATCCAATGATCCATTGGAGGTTGCATTGACTATGGCTGAAGGAAAACATGGTTTTCTGAGCGAGGATGCTGATGGTTTTGGAAAGATGCTGGACTCAAGCCTCGGTTTGGAAAGGATGGTAGCCTACATGAGCCTGGAAGAGAAGCAAAACTCGACTGCAGAAGTCAATGATGGAGCACTTGCTCTGAATATGGGAGCACCCACTCCGAATTCAAGTCTTGTCGAAGGCCCTTGGAGCGAGCTGAAAGCTCCCAAGCTTGAGCTGAAAACACTTCCTGTCGGGCTAAGGTACGCATTCCTTGGAACAAACTCTACTTACCCGGTGATTGTAAACTCTGAGCTAAACAATGTTGAAGTTGCTTTGCTTTTGTGTGAGCTTAGAAAGTATAGAAAGGCATTGGGATACTCACTTGATGATATCACTGGAATCTCTCCTGATCTTTTCATGCATAGAATATATCTAGAAGATGAATCAATGAGCTCTATAGAACATCAAAGAAGGTTAAACCCGAATTTAAAAGATGTTGTTAAGAAGGAGATAATGAAACTTCTAGAAGCTGGTGTAATCTATGCTATTTCCGATAGTATATGGGTTAGTCCTGTTCATGTAGTTCCTAAGAAGGGTGGTATCACTGTGATTAAAAATGATAGGAACGAACTGATACCAACTAGGACTGTAACTGGGTATAGAATGTGCATAGATTATCGGAAATTAAATGCTGCAACCCGTAAGGACCATTTTCCTTTGCCTTTTATTGATCAAATGCTTGAAAGATTGGCTAACCACCCATACTACTGCTTTCTAGATGGTTACTCTGGTTTCTTTCAAATCCCCATCCATCCAGATGACCAGGAAAAGACGACGTTTACATGCCCTTATGGCACCTTCGCCTACAGGCGAATGCCGTTCGGATTGTGCAACGCCCCAGCTACGTTCCAGCGGTGCATGATGTCCATTTTTACTGACCTCATCGAAGACATTATAGAGGTTTCCATGGACGATTTTTCCGTCTATGGAAGCTCTTTTTCTGTCTGTTTGTCGAATTTGTGCAGGGTACTTCAACGATGTGAAGAAAAACATCTGGTTCTGAACTGGGAGAAGCGCCACTTCATGGTGAGGAATGGGATCGTGCTGGGTCATCGCATATCAGAGCAAGGTATCGAGGTGGATAAGGCAAAGATAGAGGTCATGATGAGCTTGCAACCGCCTACTTCCGTCAAGGGAATCCGCAGTTTTCTGGGTCATGCTGATTTTTACAGGAGGTTTATCAAGGACTTTTCCAAGATAGCTAGGCCTCTTACTGATATATCATGGTTTTTATGGTTTTTAGCCATGATATAAGTCTTGTTTAGAGTCTTTTTAGTGTTTTTGGAGTCTTTTAGAGTCATTTGCAGGTTTAGGTACGTTTGGAGCTTATTTGGAGATTATGGATCATTCTGGAGTTAATCAGGAAGTTGTGCTGAAGAATTCAAGTCAGAAACCACTTTTGGAGATGGTGTCGGTCGACACCCATCAGACAGACAATTTTCTGCGCCAGTTTTGAAGATTTTTGAAGAAAATGAAATTTGCCCAGACTTTTCCTTATTTGCAAATAAGTCCATATTTGAGTTTTTAGGATATTTATATTATTTTATGGTCATTGTTTACACCTATCTTTTATCCTATCAAGTATTCTAGAGAGAGAGAGCTTTTGGAGAGAAGAATTCAGACTCCTTCAGAGAAGATTCAGAACTCCATTAATTCTATTCTTATTTCTTTTATGCAATTCTATTCAATCATGTTTATTGTTTCAATCTCCATGTCTGAGTAGTTTGCTATTTAGGTTTAGGGTTTCTCATTAGGGATTTCATGGATTGCTAAGTTGATTTGTTAATTAAGGATTCTAAACACTAGTTCTTCATCTATGTTGTGATTAATGCTTGATCTGAACTGAAAGGTTAGATTATTGATCATAGGTTGATTCTCGCAACGACAGTTGGTTAATTAGCTAGAAAAGAACCCTAGATGAGCAAAATACCTATCTGCAAAGGAATTTGATTTAGGGATTTTATGAACAGATTGAACCTGAGATTATTGCATGTTTACACTTTAGAACTCGCAAAGAAATTTGGTTTTCTAGGTTTTAGACATAGATAGTTTTCGCAGCGACGGCTGGTTTACTTTATCATTGTGTTTAAAGTTCTAGAACATTAGAAGAATCCTGATTTACTGATTTGCTTGCATTCCTGATTTCCTGAGAATTCCCTGAGCTTGACATTTTCTCTTATTGATCTTACAAACCGATTTACTGCATTCTATCTTTTAATTACAATCATTCTTGTTTAGCTTAATTCGATAACTAATAATCTATTGTGTGAATCTTGTGTCTGTGTGGAATTCGACCCCTAAGTATTACATCGATCTCTTAATTTGAGAGAGTAGCTCTAGGGTATATTTGAGCATATCAAATTTTGGCGCCGTTGCCGGGGACTCATTGAATTCGTCATTAGATTTGGAATAGAATTTAGTCTAAACATTTTACTTTTCGTTTACTTACATTGTTCTTTCTCTTTTCTTGTATTTCAGGTGTATGCATAATCGCAGTACCAGAAGTAACAGGGGAACTCAGCTTGTGAATCTCATGAATCAGGAGCTGAGAGAGTTAGAACGTACAAACCGCCAAGGAAGGAGGTCAGCAGACATGAGGAGAACAATCATTCGATCTGATGCTGCTGGAGTCCTACGAGACCAAGAGGGTCAAGCTTACAATGACAATGGTGACCAAATTGATGATCAGGGAAATGTCGTCCAAGAAGTACCAGCTGCTGAGAACAGAGATGCCCAGATTGCCGGAGCACCACCTATCCGAGGGAGAACCCTTGCTGACTACAACAGGCCTGATCAGTTCTATGCAAACAGGTCTGCCATTAACCCTCCTGGTTTTCAGAGAGCTGATTTTGAGCTGAAACCTGCCTACTACACTCTTGTGGGTCAGCATCTTTTCTATGGTCTTCCTCATGAGCATCCTATGGACCACATAGAAAAGTTTGAAGATTTGGTGTCTAGCATCAAGTGCAATGGAGTGTCCTATGACTACCTCTTCTACAAGCTTTTCCCCTACTCTCTTGCTGGGGATGCTTCCTACTGGTTGAAGCAGTTGCAACCAGGATCTCTAACCAAATGGGTTGATACAAAGAATGCTTTCCTCAACAACTTCTTTGATGATGCAAGGTCTGAGGGGCTGAGGACAAAGATTTCTACATTCTCTCAGGGACCTGCTGAAGCATTCAAGGCTTCTTGGTTGAGGTTCAGAGCTTATCAGAGGGATTGTCCACATCATGGGTTTAGTGATGTTCAGCTGCTGGGAATCTTCTTCAGGGGAATAGATTGGAAGTATCAGATGACTTTGGATGCTGCAAGTGAAGGAAACTTCAACACCAGGAGTCCAGCAGAGGCCAAAAAGCTTATTGAGAACTTGGTATCTAGCAACAGTACCAAGAATGCAGACTCTGATAGAAAGAGGTTAGCTGGAAATATGGAGGGAGGTCAGATTGCTGAGGTTAAAGCCAAACTTGATTCTGTTCACAATCTCCTTGTAGGCAAGAAACAAGTTCAGATTGCTGCAGAGGTTGAAACCTTTGAACCAGAGGAAGAGGATGTAAATTTCATTAATGGTGTTGGGTTTCAAGGTCAGAGATTTGGAAATCAGCAAGGTTATGGTTCTTCTTACCAGAAGCCTTTTCAGAACAACAACTTCACAAGAACTTATGGTTCTTCTTCTTACCAGAAACCTGAACAAAATAGCAAGATGGAATCTATGTTGGAGCAGGTTTTGGAAGGTCAGACAAAGATGACTGTGAACTTCAATGGAAAGCTGGATGCTTTGTATACTGATCTGAATGGGAAGATTGAATCTTTGGGTGCTCATGTTAAGAAGCTGGATATTCAGTTTGCTCAAACTGCTGATTCCATAAAAAGACAAGAAGGATTTCTTCCAGGAAAGACTGATATCAACCCAATGCATCATGTTAATGCTATCATGGTGAGAAGGGAAGAAAATTTCGTGGGGTCTGCAGAGTTTGATGAGGAATTTGGAGCCACAGACCTGGTGTCGGTCGACACCAAGGAGGGGTGTCGGTCGACACCAACCAAAATTCTCGAAAAATCGAATCCTGACGAACCGTTGTCGATAATGCACAACACCAAATTGAAGAAGTCGACACCAAATCTGGTGTCGGTCGACACCCAGGAGGTGTGTCGGTCGACACTAGCAAAAAAATCGCGATTTCTCGAGTTCTGATGGACAAAAATCGACGCACTTCGACAAAAATTTTGAGTGTCGAGCGACACCAGATGAGAGTCCATAAACCTAAGATACCTTACCCGAAGCCCAGAAAGTCCAAACATGAGATATAGGAGGCCAGATGTAAGGCAATAATGGACAAGGTGCTGATTGAGATACCATTGGTTGATGCAGTCAAGCTTTCACCTGCACTTAAGAGATATGTTAAGAGGATGGTTGTGATTGGTGTAAGCCCTGAGGAAGCAGCTTTGCTCACAAAGGACATCAGTGCAATCCTCTTGAAAAAGACAGTATCAAGGAAGGAGAGGAAGGTGAAAGTCTCTGAACAGGTCAGTGCTATGATTCAGAGTAGCATTCCAAAAAAGTTACCTGACCCAGGGAGTTTTTTGCTAGACTGCTCCATCTCAACAGGAAGGTTTCCTCATTCTCTCTGTGACCTTGGCTCAAGCATTAACCTGATGCCTTATTCTGTTGCTGTAAGACTTGGAATGACTGATTTCAAGCCTACAAGGATCCACCTCATCCTTGCTGATAGGTCAAAGAGAGTTCCAGAAGGGGTTTTAGAAGATGTTCCACTTCAGATTGCTGGCTGCACAATCCCTACAGACTTTGTGGTTTTGGAATATGGTGAAGAGCCTCAGGATCCTCTTCTACTTGGGAGATCCTTCTTAGCTACAGCTGGTGCAATCATTGATGTCAGAGAAGGAGAGATTGAGCTTGATTTGGGTGATAAGACCATGAGTTTTGACATGGGTAAGCTGAGGAGAAAAGCTACCATAGATGGTCAAACCTTTTCTGTAGAGGTTGCCATGGATGATGTCTCAGAAGCAGAGCATCCAGTTGACATTACTGCTGGGTATGTCAAAGAGTTGGAGGTTGCTGAGCAAGTGAACATGCTGAGTGTTCAAGAGGCATTGGTTGAAACTTCCAAGAAAGTTGCTGGGCTTGAAGATTGGAGTGGAGATTGTCTTGTAAGAACTAGACTTGAAAATGAAAGTCCAAACACATGCAACTTGCTGGAGGAAGACCATTTTGTGATGGAGACAAGGATTGCAGAGTTGAATTGCAGAAAAAGTGCAGAAATTCGGGTTGCAGGTTCAGTGTCGGTCGACACCACTCTTGGTGTCGGTCGACACCCTCCACAGAAAAACTCAGAAATGACTATAACACAAATTTTTCAGGAGGTTTCTAATCCTGTGAGTTCAAGAACTGTTGTTAAACAAAAAGCTCCACATCTCACACTCCATACACCTAGGAGAAAGCAAAGGTATGTACTTCCTGTTCTCAATTCCAAACCCCGTGATATCATAAAAAAAAGATTAAGGATGCGAAAGCTGTTTCACAACTGACCAAGCCACGAGATTATCGTAGAACATTTGTTTCTTCTTTTGATGGTTCTGCAGGAAAAAGGAGTGTCCATCCCAAACTCATAACCCACCCTGCTGCTGTTCCTCATTCATTCCTTGGTAGAAATCATGCACCAACTGCTTACACACCACCTTGGATGATGAGATGTTCTTCCCATAGGCATTCCCTGCCACTCTCTGATCCACCAGATGTCTGAGCCCCGACACAGTCAAGCTAATGACTGAAAAGAAGCGCTTAGTGGGAGGCAACCCACTTTTAGGTAGGATTTTCTTTGAATTTCGTTTGGTTTTTGCTAATTTTTAGTTTTGTTTTTCTTGTGTCAGAAAAAAAAAAAAAAATGGTGTCGACCGAAACCCACTTCCAGCGTCGCCCGACACCACCCGACCAGGTACGTATTTTTATTTTTTCTTGTTCAATTGTTTTCACCTTGGTTTCTTTCTGATCCTATGGCTTGATAACACTGGGGATAGTGTTACTTAAGTCTGGGGGAGGAAAAATACTAATGTATTTTGCTTTGTTTTGTTTTGAGTCAGTTGTGTCATTTTATTTGAGTCAAAACCAGTCAGGAACTATGAGTTTTTCTTGGAATTAACCACTTTGATTACCATTATAGTGACCATTCTTACAGCCATTGACAGCAGGTTTTACTGAAATAAAAACCCAAAGATAATTTGATCTACCATTATCCCCACATCTGTTTGAGTATTTGCAGGATCCTGAGTTGGCCTAACATCTAATGAACAATTTTTCTTATCTTGGGGCTTGGTATACTTTGGATCGGATTCCTTGTTTAGGTCTGAAACAGCTGGTTTGTGATTATATTTCACCTCTTTCTTCCCTTCAGTTCTCTAAAAAAAAAAAAAGAGTAAAAAAAAAATATATAATGGTCTAAAAAAGGTGATCAAGGATTTTGATGGTGACCCCATTGATATTCTTTGTTTCATTAAAGATTTGATTTCAGAGCATTCAGTTGATAAAAAAAATAAAATGATACCCTAGTAGGGAAAAATCAACTGAATGGAAGTGAGAAAAGGGAGAGGTAAAACTTGAAGCAAATCTGTCTAATAATCAGAACTTGAACAGGTAAGAGTCCATGTGTCCTTTGATCGATACTCCTTTGATGAGAATGCATGCTTTACAATTTAAAAAGGTCAGTGATGGTGAATTTAGATCTCTTATTGATTGTGGACTGGAATTGGGATGGTTGATAAGTCTAGGGGAAGTAGTTGATGTTCTATCTAAAGTTGGTGTTGTTTGATATGGCTTACAAAAGTGTTGTTTGATTAGGTGTTCTAAAGAATTGGTGAGTTCCCATGTTTTCAAACCTCTTTCACAGGTTTAGTTTTATGTTTTGCTTGAGGGCAAGCAAAAGCTAAGTCTGGGGGAGTTAATATATCATGGTTTTTATGGTTTTTAGCCATGATATAAGTCTTGTTTATAGAGTCTTTTAAGTGTTTTTGGAGTCTTTTAGAGTCATTTGCAGGTTTAGGTACGTTTGGAGCTTATTTGGAGATTATGAATCATTCTGGAGTTAATCAGGAAGTTGTGCTGAAGAATTCAAGTCAGAAACCACTTTTGGAGATGGTGTCGGTCGACACCATACTTGGTGTCGGTCGACACTCATCAGACAGACAATTTTCTGCGCCAGTTTTGAAGATTTTTGAAGAAAATGAAATTTGCCCAGACTTTTCCTTATTTGCAAATAAGTCCATATTTGAGTTTTTAGGATATTTATATTATTTTATGGTCATTGTTTACACCTATCTTTTATCCTATCAAGTATTCTAGAGAGAGAGAGCTTTTGGAGAGAAGAATTCAGACTCCTTCAGAGAAGATTCAGAACTCCATTAATTCTATTCTTATTTCTTTTATGCAATTCTATTCAATCATGTTTATTGTTTCAATCTCCATGTCTGAGTAGTTTGCTAGTTAGGTTTAGGGTTTCTCATTAGGGATTTCATGGATTGCTAAGTTGATTTGTTAATTAAGGATTCTAAACACTAGTTCTTCATCTAGGTTGTGATTAATGCTTGATCTGAACTGAAAGTTAGATTATTGATCATAGGTTGATTCTCGCAACGACAGTTGGTTAATTAGCTAGAAAAGAACCCTAGATGAGCAAAATACCTATCTGCAAAGGAATTTGATTTAGGGATTTTGTGAACAGATTGAACCTGAGATTATTGCATGTTTACACTTTAGAATTCGCAAAGAAATTTGGTTTTCTAGGTTTTAGACATAGATAGTTTTCGCAGCGACGGCTGGTTTACTTTATCATTGTGTTTCAAGTTCTAGAACATTAGAAGAATCCTGATTTACTGATTTGCTTGCATTCCTGAGAATTCCCTGAGCTTGACGTTTTCTCTTATTGATCTTACAAACCGATTTACTGCATTCTATCTTTTAATTACAATCATTCTTGTTTAGCTTAATTCGATAACTAATAATCTATTGTGTGAATCTTGAGTCTCTGTGGAATTCGACCCCTAAGTATTACATCGATCTCTTAATTTGAGAGAGTAGCTCTAGGGTATATTTGAGCATATCACTTACTCAGCTGTTGTGCAAAGAGGCAAGGTTTGAATTCGATAACGCCTGCCTTGAAGCTTTCCACACGATCAAAGGAGCGCTGGTCAGTGCTCCCATTGTGCAACCACCAGATTGGGAGTCACCATTCGAAATCATGACAGACGCAAGTGATTATGCAGTCGGTGCAGTTCTGGGTCAAAAGAAAGACAAGAAGCTGCGCGTCATCTATTATGCGAGCCGAACTCTGGATGAGGCCCAATGCAAGTACGCCACAACGGAGAAGGAACTTCTAGCGATTGTTTTTGCCTTTGAAAATTTTCGATCTTACCTGGTTGGGTCGAAGGTAATTGTGCACACGGACCATGCTGCACTGAAATACCTGTTGACTAAGAAAGATGCCAAACCAAGGCTACTACGATGGATTCTTTTGCTACAAGAATTCGACCTTCAAATCGTAGACAAGAAGGGAGGGTAGAATGGAGTTGCAGATCATCTATCTAGGATGAGGATAGACATAGAGATACCCCTAGATGACAGTTTACCTGAGGAGCAAGTTTATGCTATAAGTGTATGCCAAGTCGTGGAGCACCCGCTCCGTTTAGGAGCACCTGCTCCATCCTATTTTTGCAGGCAAATCGAAAGGACACTGCGCACCAAGATACCTTGGTTTGGAGAGATTGCCAACTACCTAGCTACTGAGCAAGAGCCTGAGGGATTTGTGGGTAACAAGAAAAAGAAGTTCCTGAAGGATATAAGGCAATACTTTTGGGATGAGCCTTACCTCTACAAGCATTGCAAGGATGGAGTTTTCAAAAGATGTATAGCTGATGTGGAGATCCCAGAAATCTTATACCACTGCCATGACTCTCCATATGCTAGACACTTTGCCACCTTTAAGACAGTCTCTAAAGTGCTGCAGGCAGTATACTGGTGGCCAACTATGTTCAGAGATGCCTATCGATTTGTGTCAAGGTGTGATTCATGCCAAAGACAGAGAAATATTAGCAAGAGAAACAAAATTGCACAGAACTTCATCCTGGAGGTTGAAGTGTTTGATGTGTGGGGGATTGACTTTATGGGACCATTCCCATCATCTTTCGGAAATGAGTATATCCTAGTGGCTGTGGACTATGTGTCCAAATGGGTAGAAGCCTTGGCAAGTCCCACGAATGATGCTGGAGTAGTGATCAAAATGTTCAAGTCAATCATCTTCCCAAGGTTTGGTGTGCCTAGAGTGGTCATAAGCGATGGAGGATCCCACTTCATCAACAAGATTTTTGACACCTTGCTGAAAAAGAATGGTGCAAAACACAAGGTTGCATCTCCATACCATCCTCAAACCAGTGGGCAAGTTGAAATCTCCAACAGGGAAATCAAGAGTATCCTGCAGAAGACCGTGGGAACAACAAGGAAAGATTGGGCTTCCAAGCTTGACGATGCTCTTTGGGCATATAGAACAGCCTATAAGACACCTTTGGGGACAACACCATTTCACTTGGTGTATGGAAAAGCTTGCCACCTTCCTGTAGAGGTTGAATTTAAAGCAGCATGGGCAGTAAAGATGCTCAACTTCGATGTTAAATCTGTCTCGAAAAGAATAATGATGCAGTTGCATGAGTTGGAAGAAATAAGGTATCTTGCCTATGATAACTCCAAAATCTACAAGGAGAGAACTAAGGCCTACCACGACAAGAGGATTCTGAACCGGAATTTTGCTCCAAATGATCAATTGTTGCTGTTTAATTCCCGGTTGAAGCTGTTTCCCGGAAAGCTAAGGTCACAATGGTCTGGGCCTTTCACAATCAAAGAAGTCAAACCATATGGAGCTGTGGTGTTGTTGGACACCAAGGGAGGAGAGTTTGTTGTCAACGGTCAGCGGATCAAGCCATATCTTGATAACTCTTACGTCGCAGAAGGAGAAACATTTCCCTTAGGCGACCCTCCTCAAGCTTTAAATGGCTAGCCAAGTCAAGCTAGTGACTTAAACCAAACGCTTGGTGGGAGGCAACCCACCGGTAAGAGTCCCTAACTACTTTGAATTTCTTATTTTCTCTTTATACTAACCTTTAGTTTTAGTTTTTCATTTAAAAAAAAAAAAAAAAAAAAAAAAAAAAGATAACAGGTTATGTGTGTTCTCGGTGATCAGATGAAGAAGGAAGAAAGGAGCACCTGCTCCTTTCTCTCCCAGGGTGCTCCAGGCATAACTTACTCGATAGAGCACCCCAACTTCAAACAGAGCACGTGCTCCTTTAATCACTCCAATTTCCGCGACCAGGTAAGTGAATTGGGCTGGTTTAAATCGGTTTTCACTCGGTTTCAATCAAAAATACTTCCAATTTTCATTGGGTTTTACCCTAAACCAACCGATTTTTTTTCCATATAAAAAGAAAAACCCTCCATCTCCCCACTTCTTCTTCTTCATCGCGACCACCTCTCTCTCTCTCTTTGGTTTTTGCTAAATTTACAACTTTTGCAATTCTCAACCAAATTGAGTGATTCTTAAGCCTAAACCACTCGAATTCTTGCCCTGAGTCTGTTTCCACCATCGATCTCGACAACAAGCACAGGTATGAGCTCGAAAACCCTTTTTTTTTTCAGTCGCTACCCATCTTTCCCGAAGCGGTTCCCCATCTCCAGTCAGTTCTGGCAGATGATAGCTTCCGGTCCTTACGCCTCTCGCTCCGCCAGCCAGTCCTTGATCCGTCACCCTACTGTGCGCATCTGCGCAAGACTATACAGCCAGCTGCTCTTTGATCGCGATGTCGGCAACAAGGTACACCTCGATGAGCTCCTCATGCTCTACTATGGCTGTGGGGACTTGGTGGCTGAGTCGTATGGAGCACCACACCCTACAGTTCACCAGGCCAACCTTGGCCTGCAGTTTGCCGAGACAATAGTGGCGGCGAAAGACAGAGCACGCACCAGTGCAACAGGGAAGACTGAGCGCATTGGGAGCCTTCTCACCACACTTTTCCAGACCTGTCGAGTGCCCCTCGGACATGCTACCTGCGTCTCTCAGATCGAGCGGATGGACACGACGCATCATGCAGACCTTATCCTGTGGTTGCTGTCACACCACGGCGGCGAGAGACGTCCGCACAGAGCAGACGTCGGGACCTTCTCGGGGTAGGAAGCGCCAGGGCCGAGACAGGAGCGAGAGTCCCGATGACACCACCCGCTGATCACCAGTAACACCCCTCTATCACCATTGTAGTATTCCATTTTCATTTGTATTTCCTTTTTATCCCGATTTCATATTTACTTTCCCACCGGGAACGGTGTGAAGTAAGTGTGGAGGAAGGAGTCCTATTGCTACTGATTTCCTTTTATTTTTGGGTTTTTGTTTGGATTTTGAGTCAGTTTTTGTTTTTGAGTCAGTCTGTTTTATCGAGTCAAGAACTTGCTTGGGAATTAGGACCTTAATCTATGATGAAATTGCACCATTCATGTGATTTTAACCATCTCTATAGTGACCATTGCTGCAGAACTTTGAGTACTCAGACAAGCTGGACCACCATACTCGGAATCACTCTCTTTCCAGAACATCCCACTTCACTAAGGTTTCATCGCAATGAATTTAAACTCTACTTTATCTGGACATAATTTGAACTTAAAATCTTCTTGTTATGGGCATTAATCTGGGGAACAAGTTTATATTCAGGACTTCTTTCACCTTTCACCATTCTTGCTGATTCTGAATAGCTAGCTCATCTTTAGCTAGTATCCACCTATAGCCTAACCTTCTTTTAGACCACCTGCACTCTTGTATTTCATTTCCCATATGTGCAGATATGTGCAAAAAGGTCAGAGAGAAAAGGATTGACACAACCTTTAACTCACTCTTGCTGAAGAAATCACCAAAAGATGAGAGAAATTGCTAGGAGCACCTGCTCCATATAAGAGCGCACACACCAACCAGCAGCGTCTGATCCGGTGTATATGCGCTAAGCCATTAGAAGTCAAAAAACGGTTTCGGAGCACCTGCTCTATTCCACCCAATAAGGAAGACAAGTGAAATATACGACCTGCTGGGGTATATGGGTCGATGGACCAACATTTTCATGCTCAAGGGACACACATCATGTAAGAACTCTCTTTTGGTAAAAAAAAAAAAAAAGAAAAAAAAAATCTAGAGTAAAATGATGAGGAGAGAAGAGTTAGTAACTCAAAGATGTTTCCCTTGGCACCTGTCAGCCACAAGGAATGAAGAATCGAGATTTGAGGAGTTAGAGTTTTCAAGAGAAGAAGAGTGATTAGAGGTTGTGGAACCTCAATGAGTCCATTCTCTCTTGCTATTTTGTGCAATATGCTGCAGTCTCTACACGCTCTGGTAATCCCTAAACACTATGAAATCCCACCACTAAATTGACCTCTTTATTCCCTAGCATTGTCTCTCCTAGGTAGTACCCATAATGAGAAGTTCACGCCACCTTCTAATTGAATGTAGAGAGTTTATTGTCTGGATGGTGAACTTTGTGTGATTGTGAATACAAGTATGGAATAGGGTTTGGGAAGATGTTGGTTGGTTTTGGTGAGAACGAGTTACTCTTGTTCTAAAATATGTGGTCTGCAGATTGTGGTTGAGTCATGGTCGCTGAGATTTTGAGAGTTCCCACGCTTCTTAACCTCTCTTCCGCGGCTTAAACTTGAGTTTGTTTGAGGACAAACAAAGGTCTAAGTCCGGGGGGGGGGGTTGATATGAGGCGATTTTGCCTCATTCTAACCTTTGTTTTGCAGGTTTTATCGAGTCTTTTTAGTCTTTATCGAGTCGTTTCAGGTCGCTAAGGAGCTATAAACGAATACATGAGGGATTGGAGCCTCTGGAGCAAAAAGAGGCCAAATTTGAAGATCATCACCCTTTTGGAGCACATGCTCCAAAATGGAGCACATGCTCCATCTGCCCGGAGCAGATATGGAAACTCCACTTACCTAGTTTTGGGACGCGAAAGAAGGAAAATAGGAGGGAGAGCCGCCGCGAGGATCATCTTATCTTTAACCTTCGATTTTCTAGCTAGAGAGAGAGATTTTTGGATAAGAACCTTTGAGAGTTTTTCTATTTGTAAGATTTGGAGGAGAATCTCTGCCACACTTGAGAAGAATTCTAAACCTTTGTCATTTCTATTATATATTCAATGAATTCTCTTTTGCCTGTTGCTGTGTTTTCCAATTTCATGTCTGAGTAGATCCTGCTGTTAGATCAGGGATTTCAATGGTATTCATGAGTTGATGGGTTGAACACAAATAGGGATTTGAATAGATAGTCTTCACCACTTGTTAGTCTTAATGCCTGAATTGAACTGATCACTTAATTCATGATTTTAGGTAAATCCATTCATCAAAAGTGTAATAGGTTGCTAGAAGTGACTTTGGTGAGCAATTTGTCCTTAACCAACGACAGTTGATGTAAATTGTGAGCATATCAAGCCTGTGTAATAATGCTTATTTGCGATTCTATATCCAAACGATAGTTTAAGATTTTAGGTTGTTAGATAAAGTTGTTGATGCCACGACAGTGGATTAATATTACTTCTATGTTTGAGCTCTAGGTTGGCGCTTAGTTGCCCCTGAATAGTTGTTCGATCACTTACTCTGAATTTCCTGCGAAATAACCTTGGTCTAACGCTTGTTTTATCTGAAGTTTAATTACTGTTTGAATCCGTCACTTGTTTCACAACCAACAAAACCAACTTTCTTGCTTAGCTTTCTTTCAAAACCTCATAGACCCAAAGTGTAACACTGGTCCTCTAGAAATCGAACATATCTGTATTACAATCATAAGCTGTGCACTTGCAGTAGGAAATAGAACTCTAAATCCAGTCTATCAGATTTAAAGAGAGCTTGAGTTTATTCTAAGTATGGAGTCAATAGGTCGTGTAGTTGGATTGGGAATGGAGATCTTGAACCAATCTAACAATCGGTTATGGAAGTCATGCATGGAGCCATACTTGGTGAGTGAAGACTTATAGGATGTCGTTGGTGGTAGTAGCACAACACCACCAAGGGGAGATGCTGCAACCGCGAAAATGACAAAGGAGTGGACACGAAAGAATGCCAAGATGGAGTGTGCTTTGAAGAGGTCTATATCCTTAGTAGTATTTGAGCATGTCTCAAAGTGTACATCCACTAGTTTTATTTGGCAAGCGTTAGATCTGTTCAACAAGAGGACCGAGGCTAGGCTACAACTGATAGATAATGAGCTGACAAATGCAAAGTAGGCGGAGTCTTCAATCTCAGCGTTCTTCATCAAGGTAAAGAACCTTTGCTCTGAGATTGATACTCTTAATCTGGAGGAATCAATTTTGGAAGCATGGTTAAAACGGTTTATCATTCGAGGTCTACTGCCCAAGTATACACCGTTTGTGACATCGATTCAAAGATGGGCTACACAACCTTCCCGAAGGAGTTTGAAAATCTGCTAACTTCGCAAGAATCACTAGCCATGCAAATGGCTGGAGTCTAAATTCCATGATGACTCAAGGGAGCACTTTTGTAGCATGGAGAAAACAAATATTTAGAGCCAAACCTAAAAATGATCGTGCAATGAATAATGATGGATGAGAAGGATCTTCTATGGGAGACAAAAAGCGATTCAAGTGCTACCGGTTTGGAAAACTTGGGCATTTCAGCAAGAATTATAAATTCAAGCTGAAGGAAACAAATATGACAAATTAAAAGCTCATACTAAGACAAAGGATGTGGAAAGTGTTTCATGGTGGAGGCTGCATCTTAAGGTACCTCTACAACTAAAAATCTGGGAAATGATTGAATCATGGATTCTAGTTGTAGCCATCATATTATCGGAGATGAGAAGTTATTTTCTAGTCTTCAAATTCATAATGGAAAAGAAACCATTATTACTGCGGATAATTCATTACACCGGGTTGAGAAGGAAGGGACTGTTGTCATTGAAGGAGATGATGGAAGCTCAATCACTCTCAAAAATGTATACCGTGTCCCTGGAGTAAGAAATAATATTTTCTCAGTGGTGAATGCGGTAGACTCAGGTAACTACATTTTATTTGGCCCAAGAGATTTTAAATTCTTGAAGAATATTAAAAAATTAAAGGATGATGTGGAGTACAGGTTAAAGACCTATATATCTTATCTGCTTCAAACACTTATGTGGAGAAGATGAGCGCCAACGAAAATGTTTTTATATGGCATGCTAGACTTGGTCATATAAATATGAATAAACTCAAAGTCATGGTGAATAAGTATCTGGTTAACAGACTTTCGAAGTTGAAGGTCCAAGAGGAAGGAAGACTATGTGAAGGTTGTCAATATGGGAAGTCACATAGACTTTAATTGGACAACTCCACCTCTCAATGCAGTATTCTGTTGGAGAGGATCCATAGTGATTTAATGAGTCCAACAAGAACATCCTCCTATTCTGAGTTTCACTACATATTGTTGTTCGTAGATGATATCTCACTGTATTACTTGGTTATACTTCGTGAAGTAAAAGTCAGAGGTATTTTCAAGGTTTCAGGAATTCAAGGTCACCTTGGAAGGAGAGCTAGGTCGGAAGATCAAGACTCTAAGGACGGATAATGGAGGGGAGTTTATGTGAAAGGAGTTTTTTTTTTCTTTTTCCCAAAAGCATGGTATAAAGAGAGAATTTATATGTCCATATACAGCTCAACAAATTGGAGTAGCAGAAAGGAAGATCAGACATCTAAGTGAGACATGCAGAAGCCGACTACATGATAAAAATTTGCCTAAAACCTTATGGGCAGTAGGCATGAGATGTGCATCGTATGTCATCAACCGGATGACACCAAATAACATGAAGTCTCCTTATGAAATGGTTCATGGGAAGAAACCAACGTTGAAATATCTCAGGATATTTGGATCAATCTGCTACATCTATGTGGTTGACTCTCAAAGAACCAAATTGGAGGCAAAGGCGAAGAAATGCATCTTTCTTGGATATGAAGAACAAAGGAAGGATTGGAGGTGTATGGATCCTGAGACATATAGGAATGTTGTGTCTTGTGATGTTGTCTTTGATGAAGTTTCATCTTATTACGGGCCACACTAACTCTTGGTTGATCAAGAAGGTATGGGTTCCTCCAAGGTAATTAAACTAGTTATTCAAGTACCAAGTAAGAGAAGAAATTCTGAAGAAAATACACAAGGTGTAAGGCGGAGCACTAACCAAGAGAAAGATAAGGAAGAAGATCATGGGTCCATGGAAAATCAACGTCTAAAAAGAAACATTGTTAGATCTGCTCGGTTCAGGGATGACATGTTTGTCACTACTTACTTATGCTACTTTTGCAGCTCCATTAGATGAGGACGAACCATCATTTTGCAAAAGGCATTAATGAATGGGAGACACAATAAAAGAGGAGATGAATGCTCTCATTAAACATAAAACTAGGGATTTGGTTCCAAAACCCAAAGATGTCCAACCCATTTCTTGCAAATGGGTTTATCGAATTAAGCGGAAGACGGATGAGAGCATTGACATATTTAAAACTCGGTACTGTTGACAAAATCAAGTTTAAGAGGGAGTATTGAAATTAAATTTGAGACTGGTTTAAGCTTAATTATGGGTTTGTGATCCAATTATCAATCTATTATATTCAAATAAAATTATTATATGAAACGTTTAGTTCATGTGTTATCTTACATAAAATGCGACTAAAATTACTAAAATTTTAGTATTTCATTAATGGGAAAATTTTCAAATCAGTTATTAATAAATTTATCCTTAATATCTTTTAATATCTTTAAATATATTTTAATATATTTAACATATATACATATATTTTTAAATTACAACATAATATATAAAATATATACTTTTGATCTCATCCATTTAAAAAAAAATGGTAAATAATTTCAAAATATTTTCATGAATTAATAAATTGAATTTGATTTTTTTTTTTAAATATAATATATTTAGATATATATTTTATTTTATATGAAACATACTAAATTAAGGGGTTAGTTTTTTTAATTTTCATAAATGTAAAACGGCATTCACTTAAACTAAAATTTCCATGATATAAAATTAAAAAAATAAAATAGGATAATATATAATATATAATATATTAAAAATCATATATATATTAAAATATATAATCACATTATATAATAATCCTAAAAATACAAAATTAATACAAATGATATAAAACCATCATCTAAACAAAAATAAATCGTCAACACATCTTACATTCTAACTTTTACAAAGTAAAAAACTAAAAGATTTAAATAATGTTGTCCGTATTCAGAATGAGTTATAATTAAGTAAACTTTTGTTATATATCTATATGTAAATTAAAAATGCAAACATATGTTAAACTTTAACATCTATAAATATTTTTTTTACAAAGAAAAAAATCAATATCAGAAAAACAAATTAAAATTTTCCCAACAGTTTTTTTTAAAAAAATTCATTAAATGAAAATTATTTCAAAAGAATAATCTTGCGCTTTTAAAGGGCGGATAGAAATTTAGTTTTGGATTAAACCCAAAGTGAAGCCCATATTTTAAACTTTCTCTAGAAACATCATGAGTGATAATTTTTCCAGAGAATTCTAAATGATAAGCATAAAATATATTTATGTAAAAAAAAAATCTAGATATAGTATGATAAAAATTTAGATTTTGTATTAGAAGATTCTAAAAATGAAGAATTTTTTTAGAAAATAAGGAGGTTAGTATAGTAATCTAGATATCTTGCAAGCTATTAAATAACTTATCACCCATTCATTTGTAATAAGTAATAAGAAGTTGAACAAGTGAATTAAAAACAAAAAGTGTTCATCATAAGTTCTAGTATTCTCTCTAAAAATCTTTCAAGTATTCTCTAAGTGTTCTTCCATATTTTTTTTCATACTTAGAAAGTCTATTCTCTCGGATCTCAGGTATTACATTCTTAGGATAATGCAAAGCAATATTAGCAGCTTCTTTACAGTTTGTACCCTAGGGAAGAGATAAAACTTCTTCTGACACTACAAGAAAAAAGGCTTTTATAGCAACAGCCAAGTTTATCGGGACATTGTCGGAACACTTCATTTCCGACACTTTCCAGAGAAATCTAAGAACGTCGGAATTTGACTCTAAAAAATTATAAAATGTCGGCAAATTGTCAGAAATGTCAGAGGAAAATTGTTCTCGAAAAGTTAGCGATAACGTTATTGGTAATTAGCGATAACGTTATTGGTAATTAGCGATATAGTTCCGAATTTTTTTGTAAATTTAATTAAAAAAAAACTAAATGTAAAACTAATGAAAAATAAAAATAAACTAGAAATAATATTTAAATCATCAAATATTCTTACATAAAAAGAAAATAAAATAGTAAATCATCAAATATTCATATATAAAAAATAAGAAAATAAAAATAAAAATTATAACAAAACTAAATCTACAATGGCCATGGAAAGAGTGACTGCCGTCGTGAGTGGAACAAACAGTGATAGTGGTTGTGGTGGTGGAAGAAACAACGATGCTGGTTAAAGTTTTAAATTAAAGAGATGCTCTTTTGGTTAATGAAAAAAAATAAACGTAAACGAATCTAACTGGATCTCTATTTATTCTCAACAAAATCCCTTTAATAAATGAATTTTAATAAGATATCCCATTTAAAATCTATTAAAGTAAATTAGTTTAAATGTGCATTTATTCATTTTAAAACCCCTTTAAAAATCTGTTAACCAAACCCATTTTTACATCTCTTATCATACAATATCAGTATAAGAACTTCCATCAAATCATCTCTTAAATAGATTTGGGGCACATCATCAAACCACTAAACTTTTCCCTAGATCTCACTAAATTGGAGCTTATCTAGCGCAGTCACCACACACAAAATCTTCTTATTATAGCCGTTAAATTAAAGGCCCCTCATAATGTAACCTCTCTTCCCATAGAACAGCCATCTTTCCACCATAATCAGCCAATCTAACATGATCACCAAGATGTAACTTTAGTAGTCCTACCAAACCCTACAGATTTCTCCATATTCTCCACATGCTTACCTATGAGTCATACCATCTGAAATTTCCATTATAAACAGAGTACAAACTATTCTATATCACGCAATAAGAATTCAAACTTATATAATCAGACATCACTCCTCCAGCATGAAGGTCCCATCTACCTTCCTTGAAATTGTATGCACTCATATATCTATCAGTCAGCACGTGGAACTTTTGGTAAATACATGCGCTTTGGGACCAAACAAAGTTGCCTTTTGTCTTGCCACAAGGGATGTGCGGCTCAGGATCTCACATTTGGGTTTATGTGTCGAATACCTCAAACGAGTTATTTTAAGGACGCTACATATATATCTTTTGATCAAGGATGCTAGAAGATAGTGACCATACATCCACATATACAGAACCACATGCAATCTTGGAGCCTCACGCCAAGTGTGTGACCCGCAATCCAGAACTGAGACGTTAGACTAAGGTGCTTTGTATAATGATCCAAAGTTGTAGATATATGAACCAATCGCCTTGAGACTCCAAAAGCTCGCACAAGGAGAGTGGGGAACTGAAATTTTATTAACTTCCACATTGACAGAATTAACTTGACAGAATTGCCATTGAGCAACTATAACGTCTCAGCTGCTTCTACCAGTGGACACCACATCCATTCATTCGGGCACGTGGGTTCACCCATATACGACGGTTGGTATATTATTTTTGGAAATCTCAAGAAATTTTTTTAATCACCATGCAATCACTACATGACCGTTTTTCGTATTTTTTTCTTACTCACACAGTACTCAGAATGACTTTTCGAGAAGTCATTCATCATTCAACTACCACAACTCAAAGACGCTTAACTGTAGAGTTCTCTCCGGATGTATGACCAAAAAGGTAATTGCATTTTTGTGACATAATAACCAAATCAATTCTTGCAGAGAACAATATTCAGTAAAAATTTAATAAAAGTTTATTACACAAATTAAAAATGTTCAAAAGAGGATATATAATTCAATTGTGGGCTTAATTTATAAATAATTAATTTAATGAGAATCAGTTTTTAAAATTCTAACGTAGGGGAGAATTTTCTATGAATTGAACTTCTTCTTAAGCCGAGAGAGATCTATGTCATATTGCTAACTGCACTATTTTAAAAGTCTTTGTTTAGTCTGGCTGCTAGTTTAATCACTTGCTTTTCTTTTTCTTAATTGAGGCGCTAATGAAACTCTCTTTTGATCAGTACCACCTAACTAAGTTGTTGTTTCAACTGGAGGACCAAGTGCATTTTCTTCTAAGCATATTTTGACATCCATATGTAGTTGAGTTTGAATGTGTTGAATTCTTTCTGAAAACTGCAAGTGTTGCAGGTTTGATTATTCTCAGTCTCACTCTTGTTCTGTACTCACAGCTCTCTCTCTCTCACTCTTTGAGCTGCTCTCTTTTGTTAGTGTTTTACTCTTTCTCTCTCACTCTTTCTTGTTCATGTGTTTAGAGAGAATAGAGAACCACTTACTCTTTCGATGTCTACAATGTTCTTTTTCCAAATCTTTTTCTTATTAGAATCGGATAACTTTTACAACACCACACACATACTTATTTATAGTAAACTCTTCTACTTGCTCTACACACGCACACTCTTACACCTATTGATTTAACTACCCCCTTAGACCTTACTTCTAGCTAGATGGCTTACAAGCAAAGTCATACAGCTTTCTCTAACCACTAACAACTCCTATCTACTCTAAACATTCTAACTTCACTTAGCTTTGAACTAAACCAACACTCCTTCTTTTGGGCCTAGTTAATCTGCAGCCCATTACCCTGTTTATTACCAAAATACTTCAAGCCCAACTTCTTCTTGTTGACTTGTGTTCGTTCTCCTTCGTCGTTGACCTTCACGACGTCTTCTTCTTTGTGGCTCCTGCTTCTTCTTCTTTTTCTCACAGATTTCTTCTTGTTAGAGTTCAATCAAAGGATACAACTCCAACAGAATGGCTTGCTATTTCCTTCCAGACCTTGTTGCATGTTGGACTTACAGAAAAAGAAATTCAAGACTTGCGTTAGATAGATTAATTTTGACAAAATAGCACACTACCAAAAACTCAATAGAGATAAAAGTCATAGGAAAGCTCACATTTTGTAGTTACAGTTAGAAGATACAAGTCTGCTTTCTTAACTCAATCTAGCGACTAAATTGTATATGAGTGAGATAAAATAATACACGCCATTCAAACTCTCAGCTAGGTGTTGTGATGGATCTTAATCCACCGAAGGCCAGTGCTTAAAAGTCTTATGACTCTTAACCAGTGACCAAAAGATTTGTTGTTTCATCTAGAACTATCTGCTCTACCAACTGAGCTACGGTAGGTTTTGTAATATCGAAGTTCATGCATGTAAATGAATTAGACACAAATTAATCCTTTAATTGTGTATATACAGAATACTATAAAAATGTAAGTTAGTCACTTGTATCATAATTTGTGGTATGGTTGTTTATTTTAAATTAATATCTTATTATATAAAAAATTACACGAAAAACTAATTGAAACTCAATTTTATATACTGACGTTGATTGTATCTACCTAAATAATACTAAAGGCTTTCACTACCCCTAATAGAAGTTTGACCACTTATTGGTACATGCAGAATGTATATTGTTGACTGGTTTGAGAGCCTGCTGGAAACAAGATGTATTGCAATTATGGTGACCGATGAAGCAAAAAGACAAGAACAACACTGATACAGAAACAATACGCAGTATGTGATACAGAGGCTGAGAGAGTATTAGTGTAGAGGATATAGAATTTCAGAAAAAGGGGTTGGCAGAACTGACGTAGAAAAAGTGAAGATGTTAGAACAGAACCTGCATTAAGAGCTAGATCAGACAGCTGATAACTTGAGAACTAGTGACTCAGATGAGGTATGCCTGATTGGAAGCGTGCTAGTTTCAGAATTAGAAAAAGCATCACAATGACCCCAATGAGGTCTTTCTGATTGGAAGCATGTAAGCATTCATAATCAGACAAAGCATCACAGTCAAGCCGTCCGTATAAGTTAGGCGCGTAAAGCCCAGAAAAAAAATTTAGCCCATTAATAAATACTATATAAAAATTTATTGTCTAAGAGTGGATTGGAGACCTTTAAACTAAAAATCTGAGACTCAACCACTGGACCACAAACACATTTAAATAAATTGGTGCCCTTTAATATATATTAACTATTTGGCGCCTAAAGCACCAGCTGGGCTTTAGCCCAGAGCCGGCCCTATTCACAGTGACCCGGATGAAGTCTGTCTGATTGTAAGCACGTAAGCATTCAAAATCACAAAAAGTATCAAGATTAGCTCACCTTTCAGACGCTTGATGGATAGCAGAAGGCTGATTCATCAAGGGACTTGTAGAGTTGGAGATACGCACATGAGTTGATTATAAGACAAAGGATGTGGTGTGGAGCTGTAACTACCACATCAAGAGACTTGCTGAGCTGGATCATCTCTCTCTAATCAGATCAGATAGCAGAAGACTTGACATGACGAGTATGTGTTGAAAGATCTGCTGATAGGATCAGCTGCAGGCCACAAAGCTTACAGGCCTTGAAGCCCACTTAAAAGGTCATTATGATTTAAGGACGTGATTATAAATACTTAGGGGTGTAGACAAAGAAGACTTACACATCTAGGGTTTATTGGAGTGGCACACGTGTGTGTGGTGTAATCTCACCAAAGGAGATCACAAGAAAAAGATCTGCCTATGGTGGTTTCGAGAATATCATTACCATAAGAGAAGACAAGTGATAACCACTCAGGTGAGTTAGGTTTTAGAATCCATGTTATAGAAAAGAGCTGTATATCATAAGAGTGAAGCTTGATTACATGCTTACAATTATGTAGAAAGAGATGTAGAGCTCATGACTGTTCTCACGAGTTAAGGTTCAAAGTTATGTTGTCTTACGCCATTGATTAAGAAGCTGTATTGCAACTGTTGATTTGAAGGTATAGAGTTGTTGTAGTTAATCAGATTTAGAGGCAATTACGGTTTTGCTTAATATTTTGGGCCTGTTATAGTTATTGATGAGCCCAAGGTTTGAGCCTAGTCAAAAGAGTAGACTGGAGATCACGTTATATCTGAAATTGACGACTATGGTGAGTGGAGGATGATTCGATCTTTGGTCTTACAATTTTCAGATCAAAACGATTGTACAACTCTGTTTTTACTGTTGAGAGTAAAACAAAAGTGGGAATCAGCAGCTCCAATGTCAAAGAAAGCTAAATATAAGACTTCTTGCTGAATCCATTTCAACCAGTCAAATAAGTATACAAAAAGAATGATGAGAATTAATTAGGAGAATTCGAAAGGAAAGCAAAATAACTTTCAAAGTTTTTATATGGTACCTTATTACCACATCAATATATATATATATATATATTTTTTTTTTTCCTTTTTTGACAATTTATATATGAAAGAATATGTTTTGGAATGATGTTCATGAAAATTTGTGATCTGAAACTAATATTTTTTATTAAAATAATTACCGTGAAAATACTTCAAAGTAAAAATCTTTTTCCAATCGACTAAGAGTTTTTTGAAAACGTTTATCACAACCGTGAACGGCAGGATTCAACCTGCGCGGGCAAAGCCCACATGATTTCTAGTCATGCCCGATAACCACTCCGGCAGGTCCACTTATCCTTAGTTAAACCCTATTTTTATGTAGATTATAATATATGCTATTTCTCTATCTTTACTGTATATGGACCAAAAGGTAGACAAGCTGAAGAGCTTTTATTCAATCTACGAACAAAACAAAAACTAAAAGATCTATTAATCTATTAATCTATTGTCTAAAACTAAAACATTGGGTCTTTGATCCAACTCCGTAATACTCCAAAACATTTTTCTTATTTTAAAGATTGGGTTTTTTCCGTCTGACTACAAATTAAAAGTCAGTTTTGTTTTTTCACAGACCAAACCTATACCTACGGAAATAATACTAAAGATGGAGAATATTGTTTAAACTAATTAAAAATGAACAGACAAAGTTCATGCAAGAAAATGGAAAGGGCGAGATTTTAGTTCTATCAATTAGATATTGACGACATATTTGCACATGCAGAACGATCTTCTCAATTTAAATAATTTTTATATTTTATGGTTTCATGTTTTTTTTCTATAGTTTGCAAGTTTGGTCAAAGATAATAAGGTAAGTCAATGAACATGTTCTTATTTTGATAGATTGTTATACCACCATCACTTTACATCCAAAATATGTATGCGTAGAAGGTAAGTCTTATTGTATCTTAAGAAATTACCTGTTCAAGAAAGTATTTCGATCGTTAGTTTCAAAAGCAAAATAAAAAGATTTCGAAAGAGAAATTTCCGACCTACCGGATTCGAACCAGTGACCTAAGGATATTCTGCATCGACTACACTCCTCCGCTCTACAAACTGAGCTAAGGTCGGATTTATATGATTCTTCATGCATGTATTTATACTGTAGAAGATATATTAAGAACAATTTTCGTAGATTTCAAACCTGTGACTAATTTCTTTTCTGAAATAGAAAACTAAAAAAGAAAGCCATAGTATAAGAGTTATTGAAGAATACATTTCAACCAGCCAAATAAGTTTACAAAAAGAATGATGAGAATGTATTAGGAGAATTCGAGAGGAAAGAAAAATAACATTCAGAGGTTTTATATGGTACCTTATTACCGCATCAATATTTCTATATGTTTTCTTTCTTTCTTTTTTAACAATTTATATATGAAAGGATATGTTTTGCAATGATGTCAATGAAAATTTGTGATCTCAACAAAGACCACAACAAGTTTTAAAATCCCTCAACTCAATGGATAGGATTGGAACCTTAATAGGTGTATGCTAATTGATATAAAAATAAACGAAACGTGGGTCTTGGTCTTTATTATAGTTACCCTAATTTCTAAAATAGTATTAAGTTGTTAATATGTACTCGTAGCTAGACGTGTACAACATATACCTTTGGAGGAATGAAGTATCTATGCTTGATGAACTCTAACCACTTTGACATCAAATTGAAAATAGGCAAAAGAGTTCCGATCTACCGGATTCGAACCAGTGAACTAAGGATTTTCTGCTTCAACTACAGTCCTCCGCTCTACCAACTGAGCTAAGGTCGGTTTAGCAATATAGAATTTGTAGCATGTAGATGAAGACACAATATTTCACGAATTGTTAAATTGTGTATACGAAGAAAACTCTAAAGGTAAGTTAATTACTTGTATCATAATTTGTAGTATGTTTATTTATCTGAAACTAATACTTTTTTAAAAAAACTAGGAACCTTCCCGCGCTACGCGCGGGTTATTATAAAATTTATGTATAAAACTGTTGAATAAAATTTGTAATTTTTTGTGTTGAGTAAATATTAAAATAATTTCTTTAATGATTTCATTTTTTTCTTTCTAATATATATAGTTTTGATATAAGATGACTTTGAACTAATCCCAAAATACCATTTTTGTCAACTGAATTTGATGTTTTTTAGTACTTTTTATTGTTTTATTGTTTTATTTTTTTCGATGATGAAATTGTTTAAAAACAATTAATCCAACTATAAGAACTTCTCCATGGGGAGTATGAGGATGGGTATCTCCAATTTAAAATTAATCTAAATAAATAGAAAAATAAGTTTGTATTCATAAATCTTAAGAATTATATCTCGAATGAGATACTTTCAAAACCCTTGAGAACTTCCCCAATCCCGACCAAGTTCTCTGCATCTCTACATCATGTCGACCAGATCATCCTCTTCATTTCTCCTTTCTTTAGGCTATGTGTTAATTGATTGTTATCTGAGATTTCCAGCAAGTTTCATAAATTTCATCAATGACGCTTCATCTCCTTGAACCAAATTCGGTCAGAGCTCCCTTTTCTTCCGACTGGATGATTCGGTACGCATTGTGATTTGTAAATTTTGAGTTTTTTTTTGGTCTATTGATGCCATTTCTCTATTTGGTATGATTTTTTTTTGTATCAACTAAAGAATTACAATTTATGTCTTTTTTTAATTGATTGGGTTTAGAGATTGGTTTGCTCCTCACGGTTTTCATTAAAATTAATGTTGTATCCACTTAGCGTGTTTTGTTAGTAAGATGACTCACAACAATTACAAATTAAGTTGAGAGAAAGAACTAAAGGGGTGATTGGTTGGGCTGTATGAGTTATTTACAGCCTTAAATTTGGTCTAAAACCTATAAAATTACCAATCATGTTGTATGTTGATTTTTAAAGCTACAGCCAATTTTTTTTTAAAAAATGGCTCTAGGAGCCTTATTTTATAAAGCAATAATTTTGAAGCTGTAGGAAAAAAATAAGGCTGTAGAAATTTCTTTCCTTTTTTTTCTCATTTAATTTTTTAAAGCTACATCAGATATAACTACAACAAATATATCCACATACCAAATTCTACAACAAATAATTTATAGCTAAAGTCCAACCAATCATCCACTTACTAAAATTTAGAATGGTTTTATTAGTCTGCCAAGTGGAGCAATCTAAGAATAATCTTTTTTTTGCTGAATGGATGTTTTAATATAGTCTTTTTAATTACGGATGGACTTTTTCTTTTGAGTTAAGCCCAAAAAGAATAAATGAAGGCTGACGTGGCACGATTTGGGAGAAGTTTAGACTGGTTGATGTGGATAGCCTCAGAGGGCCCAAATAGTCCCTTTCATTTAGTATAGATTTACCGTGAAAACCTTTCAAAGAACAAATCTTTTCCAAATCAAGTAAGAGTTTTTTAAAAACGTTTATCAAAACCGTGAACGGCAGAATTCGAACCTGCGCGGGCAAAGCCCACATGATTTCTAGTCATGCCCGATAACCACTCCGACACGTCCACTTTTCCTTGGTTAAACCCTACTTTTATGTAGAATATAATATATCCTATTTGTCTATCCTTACTGTATATCTGGATGAAAAGGTAGACGAACTGAAGATAGCTTTTATTCAATTTAAGAACAAAACAAAGACTAAAAGATCTATTAATCTATTCTCTAAACCAAAAAAATTTGGTCTTTGATCAAACTCCGGAATACTCCAAAACATTCTTCTTATTCTTGATATTGTGTTTCTTTCCGTCGGACTACAAATTAAAAGTCAGTTTTTTTTTTTGTACAGACCTAAACTATACATACTGAAATAATACTAAAGGTGGAGAATGATTGTTTAAACTAATTAAAAATGAACAGACAAAGTTCATGCAAGAAAATGGAAAGGGCGAGCTTTTAGTACTATCAACTAGACATTGACCACATATTTGCACATGCAGAACGATCTTCTCAATTTAAATAATTTCTACTGTTTATGGGTTCATTTTTTACAATAGTTTGCAAGTTTGGTCAAAGTTAATAAGGTAAGTCTAAGAACATGTTCTTATTTTGATAGTTTGTTATACCACCATCACTTTACATCCAAAATATGTATGCGTAGAAAATAAGTCTTATTGTATATTAAGCATATACCTGGAACTTCCTGTAATTATTTCGATCGTTAGTTTCAAAAGCAAAATGAAAAGATTTCGAAAGAGAAATTTCTGACCTACCGGATTCGAACCAGTGACCTAAGGATATTCTGCATCGACTACAGTCCTCCGCTCTACCAACTGAGCTAAGGTCGGATTTATATGATTCTTTATGCATGTATTTATACTGTAGAAGATATATTAAGAACAATTTTCGTAGATTTCAAACCTGTGACTAATTTCTTTTCGGAAATCGAAAACTAAAAAAGAAAGCCATAGTATAAGACTTATTGAAGAATACATTTCAACCAGCCAAATAAGTTTACAAAAAGAATGATGAGAATGTATTAGGAGAATTCGAGAGGAAAGCAAAATAACATTCAGAGGTTTTATACGGTACCTTATAACCGCATCAATATTTCTATATATTTTCTTTCTTTCTTTTTTAACAATATATATATATGAAAGAATATGTTTTGCAATGATGTTAATGAAAATTTGTGATCTCAACAAAGACCACAACAAGTTTTAGAATCCCTCAACTCAATGGATAGGATTGGAACCTTAATATGTGTATGCTAATTGATATAAAAATAAACGAAACATGGGTCTGGTCTTTATTATAGTTACCCAAATTTCAAAAATAATATTAAGTTGTTAATATGTACTCGTAGCTAGACGTGTACAACATATACCTTAGGAGGAATGAAGTATCTATGCTTGATGAACTCAAACCACTTTGCCACAAAATTGAAAATAGGCAAAAGAGTTCCGACCTACCGGATTCGAACCAGTGACCTAAGGATTTTCTGCTTCAACTACAGTCCTCCGCTCTACCAACTGAGCTAAGGTCGGTTAATCACTTGTATCATAATTTGTAGTATGTTTATTTATCAGAAACTAATACTTTTTATTAAAACATTTACCGTGAAAGCCCATCAAAGTACAAGTCTTTTCCAAATCGACTAAGAGTTTTTTAAAAACGTTTATCAAAACCGTGAACGGCAGGATTCGAACCTGCGCGGGCAAAGCCCACATGATTTCTAGTCATGCCCGATAACCACTCCGGCACGTCCACTTTTCCTTGGTTAACCCCTACTTTTATGTAGATTATATCATATATGCTATTTGTCTATCCTTACTGTATATCAGGACGAAAAGGTAGACAAGCTGAATATAACTTTTATTCAATTTACGAACAAAACAAAGACTAAAAAATCTATTAATCTATTGTCTAAACCAAAAAAATTGGGTCTTTGATCAACCTCCGGAATACTCCAAAACATTCTTCTTATTCTTGATAATGTGTTTTTTTCCGTCTGACTACAAATTAAAAGTCAGTTTTTTTCTTTTTTTTTACAGACCTAAACTATACGTACTAAAATAATACTAAAGGTGGAGACTGATTATTTAAACTAATTAAAAATGATCAGACAAAGTTCATGCAAGAATATGGAAAGGGCAAGCTTTTAGTACTATCAACTAGACATTGACCACATATTTGCACATGCAGAACGATCTTCTCAATTTAAATAATTCTACAATTTATGGGTTCATTTTTCACTATAGTTTGCAAGTTTGGTCAAAGATAATAAGGTAAGTGTAAGAACATGTTCTTATTTTGATAGTTTGTTATACCACCATCACTTTACATCCAAAATATGTATGCGTAGAAAATAAGTCTTATTGTATATTAAGCATATACCTGGAACTTCATGTAATTATTTCGATCGTTAGTTTTAAAAGCAAAATGGAAAGATTTCGAAAGAGAAATTTCCGACCTACCGGATTCGAACCAGTGACCTAAGGATATTCTGCATCAACTACAGTCCTCCGCTCTACCAACTGAGCTAAGGTCGGATTTATATGATTCTTCATGCATGCATTTATACTATTAAGAACAATTTTCGTAGATTTCAAACCTGTGACTAATTTCTTTTCTGAAATCGAAAACTAAAAAAGAAATCCATAGTATAAAACTTATTGAAGAATACATTTCAACCAGCCAAATAAGTTTACAAAAAGAATGATGAGAATGTATTAGGAGAATTCGAGAGGAAAGCAAAATAACATTCAGAGGTTTTATACGGTACCTTATAACCGCATTAATATTTCTATATGTTTTCTTTCTTTCTTTTTTTAACAATATATATATGAAAGAATATGTTTTGCAATGATGTTAATGAAAATTTGTGATCTCAACAAAGACCACAACAAGTTTAAGAATCCCTCAACTCAATGCATAGGATTGGAACCTTAATATGTGTATGCTAATTGATATAAAAATAAACGAAACATGGGTCTGGTATTTATTATAGTTACCCTAATTTCTAAAATAATATTAAGTTGTTAATATGTACTCGTAGCTAGACGTGTACAACATATACCTTTGGAGGAATGAAGTATATATGCTTGATGAACTCAAACCATTTTGCCATAAAATTGAAAATAGGCAAAAGAGTTCCGACCTACCGGATTCGAACCAGTTACCTAAGGATTTTCTGCTTCAACTACAATCCTCCGCTCTAATTAAGAATGATAATAAACTAATTAAAAATGATAAGACAAAGTTCATGCAAGAAAATGGAAAGGGGCAAGCTTTTAGTACTATCAACTAGACATTGACCACATATTTGCACATGCAGAACGATCTTCTCAATTTAAATAATTTCTACATTTTGTGGGTTCATTTTTTACTATAGTTTGCAAGTTTGGTCAAAGATAATAAGGTAAGTCTAAGAACATGTTCTTATTTTGATAGCTTGTTATACCACCATCACTTTACATCCAAAATATGTATGCGTAGAAAATAAGTCTTATTGTATCTTAAGCATTTACCTGGAACTTCCAGTAATTATTTCGATCGTTAGTTTAAAAAGCAAAATGAAAAGATTTCGAAAGAGAAATTTCCGACCTACCGATTCGAACCAGTGACCTAAGGATATTCTGCATCGACTACAGTCCTCCGCTCTACCAAATGAGCTAAGGTCCGATTTATATGATTCTTCATGCATGTATTTATACTGTAGAAGATGTATTAAGAACAATTTTCGTAGATTTCAAACCTGCGACTGATTTTTTTTCTGAAATCCAAAACTAAAAAAGAAAGCCATAGTATAAGACTTATTGAAGAATACATTTCAACCAGCCAAATAAGTTTACAAAAAGAATGATGAGAATGTATTAGGAGAATTCGAGAGGAAAGCAAAATAACATTCAGAGGTTTTATACGGTACCTTATAACCGCATCAATATTTCTATATGTTTTCTTTCTTTCTCTTTTAAGAATTTATATATGAAAGAATGTGTTTTGCAATGATGTTAATGAAAATTTGTGATTTCAACAAAGACCAAAACAAGTTTTCGAATCCCTCAACTCAATGGATAGGATTGGAACCTTAATATGTGTATGCTAATTAATATAAAAATAAACGAAACATGGGTCTGGTCTTTATTATAGTTACCCTAATTTCTAAAATAATATTAAGTTGTTAATATGTACTCGTAGCTAGACGTGTACAACATATACCTTTGGAGGAATGAAGTATCTATGCTTGATGAACTCAAACCACTTTGCCATAAAATTGAAAATAGGCAAAAGAGTTCCGACCTACCGCATTCGAACCAGTGACCTAAGGATTTTCTGCTTCAATTACAGTCCTCCGCTCTACCAACTGAGCTAAGGTCGGTTTAGCATGTAGATGACGACCCAATATTTCGCGAATTGTTAAATTGTCTATACGAAGAAAACTTTAAAGGTAAGTTAATCACTTGTATCATAATTTGTAGTATGTTTATCTATCTAAAACTAATACTTTTTATTAAAACATTTACCGTGAAACCCCATCAAAATACAAATCTTTTACAAATCGACTAAGAGTTTTTTAAAAACGTTTATCAAAACCGTGAACGGCAGGATTCGAACCTGCGCGGGCAAAGCCCACATGATTTCTAGTCATGCCCGATAACCACTCCGGCACGTCCACTTTTCCTTGGTTAAACCCTACTTTTATGTAGATTATAATATATGATATTTGTCTATCCTTACTGTATATCAGGACGAAAACGTAGACGACCTGAAAATAGCTTTTATTCAATTTACGGACAAAACAAAGACAAAAAAATCTATTAATCTATTGTTTAAACCAAAAAAAAATTGGGTCTTTGATCCAACTCCGGAATACTCTAAAACATTCTTCTTATTCTTGATATTGTGTTCTTTTCCGTCTGACTACAAATTAAAAGTCAGTTTTCTTTTTTTTTACAGACCTAAACTATACCTACTGAAATAATACTAAAGGTGGAAAATGATTGTGTAAACTAATTAAAAATTAACAGACAAAGTTCATGCAAGAAAATGGAAAGGGCGAGCTTTTAGTACTATCAACTAGACATTGACCACATATTTGCACATGCAGAACGATCTTCTCAATTTAATTAATTTCTACATTTTATGGATTCATTTTTTACTATAGGTTGCAAGTTTGGTCAAAGATAATAAGGTAAGTCTAAGAACATGTTCTTATTTTGATAGTATGTTATACCACCATCACTTTACATCCAAAATATGTAGGCATAGAAAATGTCTTATTGTATATTAAACATTTACCTGGATTTTCCAGTAATTATTTCGATCGTTAGTTTCAAGAGCAAAATGAAAAGATTTCGAAAGAGAAATTTCCGACCTACCGGATTCGAACCAGTGACCTAAGGATATTCTGCATCGACTACAGTCCTCCGCTCTACCAACTGAGCTAAGTTCGGATTTATATGATTCTTCATGCATGTATTTATACTGTAGAAGATATATTAAGAACAATTTTCGTAGATATCAAACCTGGGACTGATTTCTTTTCTGAAATCCAAAACTAAAAAAGAAAGCAATAGTATAAGACTTATTGAAGAATACATTTCAACAGCCAAATAAGTTTACAAAAAGAATGATGAGAATGTATTAGAAGAATTCGAGAGGAAAGCAAAATAACATTCAGAGGTTTTATACGGTACCTTATAACCGCATCAATATTTCTATATGTTTTCTTTCTTTCTCTTTTAAGAATTTATATATGAAAGAATGTGTTTTGCAATGATGTTAATGAAAATTTGTGATTTCAACAAAGACCAAAACAAGTTTTCGAATCCCTCAACTCAATGGATAGGATTGGAACCTTAATATGTGTATGCTAATTGATATAAAAATAAACGAAACATGGGTCTGGTCTTTATTATAGTTACCCTAATATCTAAAATAATATTAAGTTGTTAATATGTACTCGTAGCTAGACGTGTACAACATATACCTTTGGAGGAATGAAGTATCTATGCTTGATGAACTCAAACCACTTTGCCATAAAATTGAAAATCGGCAAAAGAGTTCCGACCTACCGGATTCGAACCAGTGACCTAAGGATTTTCTGCTTCAACTACAGTCCTCCGCTCTACCAACTGAGCTAAAGTCGGTTTAGCAATATAGAATTTGTAGCATGTAGATGAAGACGCAATATTTCACGAATTGTTAAATTGTCTATACGAAGAAAACTTTAAAGGTAAGTTAATCACTTGTATCATAATTTTTAGTATGTTTATCTATCTAAAACTAATACTTTTTATTAAAACATTTACCGTGAAACCCTATCAAAGTAAAAATCTTTTACAAATCGACTAAGAGTTTTTTAAAAACGTTCATCAAAACCGTGAACGGCAGGATTCGAACCTGCGCGGGCAAAGCCCACATGATTTCTAGTCATGCCCGATAACCACTCCGGCACGTCCACTTTTCCTTGGTTAAACCCTAGTTTTATGTAGATTATAATATATGCTATTTGTCTATCCTTACTGTATATCTGGACGAAAACGTAGATGACCTGAAAATAGCTTTTATTCAATTTAAGGACAAAACAAAGACAAAAAAATCTATTAATCTATTGTTTAAACCAAAAAAAATTGGGTCTTTGATCCAACTCCGGAATACTATAAAACGTTCTTCTTATTCTTGATATTGTGTTCTTTTCCGTCTGACTACAAATTAAAAGTCAGTTTTCTTTTTTTTTACAGACCTAAACTATACCTACTGAAATAATACTAAAGGTGGAAAATGATTGTGTAAACTAATTAAAAATTAACAGACAAAGTTCATGCAAGAATATGGAAAGGGCGAGCTTTTAGTACTATCAACTAGACATTGACCACATATTTGCACATGCAGAACGATCTTCTCAATTTAATTAATTTCTACATTTTATGGATTCATTTTTTACTATAGGTTGCAAGTTTGGTCAAAGATAATAAGGTAAGTCTAAGAACATGTTCTTATTTTGATAGTATGTTATACCACAATCACTTTACATCCAAAATATGTAGGCATAGAAAATATGTCTTATTGTATATTAAACATTTACCTGGATCTTCCAGTAATTATTTCGATCGTTAGTTTCAAAAGCAAAATGAAAAGATTTCGAAAGAGAAATTTCCGACCTACCGGATTCGAACCAGTGACCTAAGGATATTCTGCATCGACTACAGTCCTCCGCTCTACCAACTGAGCTAAGGTCGGATTTATATGATTCTTCATGCATGTATTTATACAGTAGAAGATATATTAAGAACAATTTTCATAGATTTCAAACCTGTGACTGATTTCTTTTCTGAAATCCAAAACTAAAAAAGAAAGCCATAGTATAAGACTTATTGAAGAATACATTTCAACCAGCCAAATAAGTTTACAAAAAGAATGATGAGAATGTATTAGGAGAACTCGAGAGGAAAGCAAAATAACATTCAGAGGTTTTATACGGTACCTTATAACCGCATCAATATTTCTATATGTTTTCTTTATTTCTCTTTTAAGAATTTATATATGAAAGAATGTGTTTTGCAATGATGTTATTGAAAATTTGTGATTTCAGCAAAGACCAAAACAAGTTTACGAATCCCTCAACTCAATGGATAGGATTGGAACCTTAATATGTGTATGCTAATTGATATAAAAATAAACAAAACATGGGTCTGGTCTTTGTTATAGTTACCCTAATTTCTAAAATAATATTAAGTTGTTAATATGTACTCGTAGCTAGACGTGTACAACATATACCTTTGGAGGAATGAAGTATCTATGCTTGATGAACTCAAACCACTTTGCCATAAAATTGAAAATAGGCAAAAGAGTTCCGACCTACCGGATTCGAACAAGTGACCTAAGGATTTTCTGCTTCAACTACAGTCCTCCGCTCTACCAACTGTGCTAAGGTCGGTTTAGAAATATAGAATTTGTAGCATGTAGATGAAGACGCAATATTTCACGAATTGTTAAATTGTCTATACGAAGAAAACTCTAAAGGTAAGTTAATCACTTGTATGATAATTTGTAGTATGTTTATCTATCTGAAACTAATACTTTTTATTAAAACATTTACCGTGAAACCCCATCAAAGTACAAATCTTTTCCAAATCGACTAAGAGTTTTTTAAAAACGTTTATCAAAACCGTGAACGGCAGGATTCGAACCTGTGCGGGCAAAGCCCACATGATTTCTAGTCATGCTCGATAACCACTCCGGCACGTCCACTTTTCCTTGGTTAAGCCCTACTTTTATGTAGATTATATCATATATGCTATTTGTCTATCCTTACTGTATATCAGGACGAAAAGGTAGACAAGCTGAATATATTCAATTTACGGACAAAACAAAGACTAAAAAATCTATTATTCTATTGTCTAAACCTAAAAAATTGGGTCTTTGATCTAACTCCGGAAAACTCCAAAACATTCTTCTTATTCCTGATATTGTGCTTTTTTCAATCTGACTACAAATTAAAATTCAGTTTTGTTTTTTTTTTTTACAGACTAAACTATACGTACTGAAATAATACTAAAGGTGGAGAATGATTGTTTAAACTAATTAAAAATGAACAGACAAAGTTCATGCAAGAAAATGGAAAGTGCGAGCTTTTAGTACTATCAATTAGACATTGACCACATATTTGCACATGCAGAACGATCTTCTCAATTTAAATAATTTCTACATTTTGTGGGTTCATTTTTTACTATAGTTTGCAAGTTTGGTCAAAGATAATAAGGTAAGTCTAAGAACATGTTCTTATTTTGATAGCTTGTTATACCACCATCACTTTACATCCAAAATATGTATGCGTAGAAAATAAGTCTTATTGTATCTTAAGCATTTACCTGGAACTTCCAGTAATTATTTCGATCGTTAGTTTAAAAAGTAAAATGAAAAGATTTCGAAAGACAAATTTCTGACCTACCGGATTCGAACCAATGACCTAAGGATATTCTGCATCGACTACAGTCCTCCGCTCTACCAAATGAGCTAAGGTCCGATTTATATGATTCTTCATGCATGTATTTATACTGTAGAAGATGTATTAAGAACAATTTTCGTAGATTTCAAACCTGTGACTGATTTTTTTTTTCTGAAATCCAAAACTAAAAAAGAAAGCCATAGTATCAGACTTATTGAAGAATACATTTCAACCAGCCAAATAAGTTTACAAAAAGAATGATGAGAATGTATTAGGAGAATTCGAGAGGAAAGCAAAATAACATTCAGAGGTTTTATACGGTACCTTATAACCGCATTAATATTTCTATATGTTTTCTTTCTTTCTTTTTTAACAATATATATATGAAAGAATATGTTTTGCAATGATGTTAATGAAAATTTGTGATCTCAACAAAGACTACAACAAGTTTTAGAATCCCTCAACTCAATGCATAGGATTGGAACCTTAATATGTGTATGCTAATTGATATAAAAATAAACGAAACATGGGTCTGGTATTTATTATAGTTACCCTAATTTCTAAAATAATATTAAGTTGTTAATATGTACTCGTAGCTAGACGTGTACAACATATACCTTTGGAGGAATGAAGTATCTATGCTTGATGAATTCAAACCACTTTGCCATAAAATTGAAAATAGGCAAAAGAATTCCGACGTACCGGATTCGAACCAGTGACCTAAGGATTTTCTGCTTCAACTACAGTCCTCCGCTCTACCAACTGAGCTAAGTTGGGTTTAGCAATATAGAATTTGTAGCATGTAGATGACGACGCAATATTTCACGAACTGTTAAATTGTGTATACGAAGAAAACTCTAAAGGTAAGTTAATCACTTGTATCATAATTTGTAGTATGTTTATTTATCTGAAACTAATACTTTTTATTAAAACATTTACCGTGAAAACCCATCAAAGTACAAATCTTTTCCAAATCGACTAAGAGTTTTTCAAAAACGTTTATCAAAACCGTGAACAGCAGGATATGAACCAGCGCGGGCAAAGCTCACATGATTTCTAGTAATGCCCGATAACCACTCCGGCACGTCCACTTTTTCTTGGTTAAACCCTACTTTTATGTAGATTATAATATATGCTATTTGTCTATCCTTACTGTATATCTGGACGAAAAGGTAGACGAGCTGAAAATTGCTTTTATTCAATTTACGGACAAAACAAAGACTAAAAAATCTATTAATCTATTGTCTAAACCTAAAAAATTGGGTCTTTGATCTAACTCCGGAAAACTCCAAAACATTCTTCTTATTCCTGATATTGTGCTTTTTTCAATCTGACTACAAACTAAAATTCAGTTTTGTTTTTTTTTTTACAGACTAAACTATACGTACTGAAATAATACTAAAGGTGGAGAATGATTGTTTAAACTAATTAAAAATGAACAGACAAAGTTCATGCAAGAAAATGGAAAGTGCGAGCTTTTAGTACTATCAATTAGACATTGACCACATATTTGCACATGCAGAACGATCTTCTCAATTTAAATAATTTCTACATTTTGTGGGTTCATTTTTTACTATAGTTTGCAAGTTTGGTCAAAGATAATAAGGTAAGTCTAAGAACATGTTCTTATTTTGATAGCTTGTTATACCACCATCACTTTACATCCAAAATATGTATGCGTAGAAAATAAGTCTTATTGTATCTTAAGCATTTACCTGGAACTGCCAGTAATTATTTCGATCGTTAGTTTAAAAAGTAACATGAAAAGATTTCGAAAGAGAAATTTCCGACCTACCGGATTCGAACAAGTGACCTAAGGATATTCTGCATCGACTACAGTCCTCCGCTCTACCAACTGAGCTAAGGTCGGATTTATATGATTCTTCATGCATGTATTTATACTGTAGAAGATGTACTAAGAACAATTTTCGTAGATTTCAAACCTGTGACTGATTTTTTTTCTGAAATCCAAAACTAAAAAAGAAAGCCATAGTATCAGACTTATTGAAGAATATATTTCAACCAGCCAAAAAAGTTTACAAAAAGAATGATGAGAATGTATTAGGAGAATTCGAGAGGAAAGCAAAAGAACATTAAGAGGTTTTATACGGTACCTTATAACCGCTTCAATATTTCTATATGTTTTCTTTCTTTCTTTTTTAACATTTTATATATGAAAGAATATTTTCTGCAATGATGTTAATGAAAATTTGTGATCTCAACAAAGACCACAACAAGTTTTAGAATCCCTCAACTCAATGCATAGGATTGGAACCTTAATATGTGTATGCTAATTGATATAAGATTAAACAAAACATGGGTTTGGTCTTTATTATAGTTACCCTAATTTTTAAAATAATATTAAGTTGTTAATATGTACTCGTAGCCAGACGTGTACAACATATACCTTTGGAGGAATGAAGTATCTATGCTTGATGAACTCAAACCACTTTGACATAAAATTGAAAATAGGCAAAAGTGTTCCGACCTACCGGATTCGAACCAGTGACCTAAGGATTTTCTGCTTCAACTACAGTCCTCCGCTCTACCAACTGAGCTAAGGTCGGTTTAGCAATATAGAAATTGTAGCATGTAGATGAAGACGCAATATTTCACGAATTGTTAAATTGTGTATACGAAGAAAACTCTAACGGTAAGTTAATCACGTGTATCATAATTTGTAGTATGTTTATTTATCTGAAACTAATACTTTTTATTAAAAAAATTACCTTGAAAACCGTTCAAAGTACAAATCTTTTCCAAATCGACTAAGAGTTTTTAAAAAACGTTTATCAAAACCGTGAACGGCAGAATTCAAACCTGCGCGGGCAAAGCCCACATGATTTCTAGTCATGCCTGATAACCACTCCGGCACGTCCAATTTTCCTTGGTTAAACCCTACTTTTATGTAGATTATAATATATGCTATTTGTCTATCCTTACTGTATATCTGGACGAACAGGTCGACGAGCTGAAAATAGCTTTTATTCAATTTACGGATAAAACAAAGACAAAAAAATCTATTAATCTATTGTCTAAAACAAAAAAAAATTGGTCTTTGATCCAACTCCGGAATACTCTAAAACATTCTTCTTATTCTTGATATTGTGTTCTTTTCCGTCTGACTACAAATTAAAAGTCAGTTTTGTTTTTTTTTTAACAGACCTAAACTATACATACAAAAGGTGGAGAATGATTGTTTAAACTAATTAAAAATGAACAGACAAAGTTCATGCAAGAAAATGGAAAGGGCGAGCTTTTAGTACTATCAACTAGACATTGACCACATATTTGCACATGCAGAACGATCTTCTGAATTTAAATAATTTTTACATTTTATGGGTTCATTTTTTACTATAGGTTGCAAGTTTGGTCAAAGATAATAAGGTAAGTCTAAGAACATGTTCTTATTTTGATAGTTTGTTATACCACCATCACTTTACATCCAAAATATGTATGCGTAGAAAATAAGTCTTATTGTATCTTAAGCATTTACCTGGAACTTCCAGTAATTATTTCGATCGTTAGTTTCAAAAGCAAAATGAAAAGATTTCGAAAGAGAAATTTCCGACCTACCGGATTCGAACCAGTGACCTAAGGATATTCGGCATCGACTACAGTCCTCCGCTCTACCAACTGAGCTTAGGTCGATTTATATGATTCTTCATGCATGTATTTATACTCTAGAAGATATATTAAGAACAATTTTCGTAGATTTCAAACCTGCGACTGATTTCGTTTCTGAAATCCAAAACTAAAAAAGAAAGCCATAGTATAAGACTTATTGAAGAATACATTTCAACCAGCCAAATAAGTTTACAAAAAGAATGATGAGAATGTATTAGGAGAACTCGAGAGGAAAGCAAAATAACATTCAGAGGTTTTATACGGTACCTTATAACCGCATCAATATTTCTATATGTTTTCTTTCTTTCTCTTTTAAGAACTTATATATGAAAGAATGTGTTTTGCAATGATGTTAATGAAAATTTGTGATTTCAACAAAGACCAAAACAAGTTTTCGAATCCCTCAACTCAATGGATAGGATTGGAACCTTAATATGTGTATGCTAATTGATATAAAAATAAACGAAACGTGGGTCTGGTCATTATTATAGTTACCCTAATTTCTAAAATAATATTAAGTTGTTAATCTGTACTCGTAGCTAGACGTGTACAACATATACCTTTGGAGGAATGAAGTATCTATGCTTGATGAACTCAAACCACTTTGCCATAAAATTGAAAATAGGCAAAAGAGTTCCGACCTACCGGATTCGAACCAGTGACCTAAGGATTTTCTGCTTCAATTACAGTCCTCCGCTCTACCAACTGAGCTAAGGTCGGTTTAGCAATATAGAATTTGAAGCATGTAGATGAAGACGCAATATTTCACGAATTGTTAAATTGTCTATACGAAGAAAACTTTAAAGGTAAGTTAATCACTTGTATCATAATTTGTAGTATGTTTATCTATCTGAAACTAATACTTTTTATTAAAACATTTACAGTGAAACCCCATCAAAGTACAAATCTTTTCCAAATCGACTAAGAGTTTTTTAAAAACGTTTATCAAAACCGTGAACGGCAGGATTCGAACCTGTGCGGGCAAAGCCCACATGATTTCTAGTCATGCCCGACAACCACTCCGGCACGTCCACTTTTCCTTGGTTTAACCCTACTTTTATGTAGATTATAATATATGCTATTTGTCTATCCTTACGGTATATCTGGACGAAAACGTAGACGAGCTGAAAATAGCTTTTATTCAATTTACGGACAAAACAAAGACAAAAAATCTAATAATCTATTGTCTAAACCAAAAAAAATTGGGTCTTTGATCAAACTCCGGAATACTCTAAAACATTCTTCTTATTCTTGATATTGTGTTCTTTTCCGTCTGACTACAAATTAAAAGTCAGTTTTCTTTTTTTTTTACAGACCTAAACTATACCTACTGAAATAATAGTAAAGGTGGAAAATGATTGTGTAAACTAATTAAAAATGAACAGACAAAGTTCATGCAAGAAAATGGAAAGGGCGAGCTTTTAGTACTATCAACTAGACATTGACCACATATTTGCACATGCAGAACGATCTTCTCAATTTAAATAATTTCTACTGTTTATGGGTTCATTTTTTACAATAGTTTGCAAGTTTGGTCAAAGTTAATAAGGTAAGTCTAAGAACATGTTCTTATTTTGATAGTTTGTTATACCACCATCACTTTACATCCAAAATATGTATGCGTAGAAAATACCTGGAACTTCCTGTAATTATTTCGATCGTTAGTTTCAAAAGCAAAATGGAAAGATTTCGAAAGAGAAATTTCAGACCTACCGGATTCGAACCAGTGACCTAAGGATATTCTGCATCGACTACAGTCCTCCGCTCTACCAACTGAGCTAAGGTCGGATTTATATGATTCTTTATGCATGTATTTATACTGTAGAAGATATATTAAGAACAATTTTCGTAGATTTCAAACCTGTGACTGATTTCTTTTCTAAAATCCAAAACTAAAAATGAAAGCCATAGTATAAGACTTATTGAAGAATACATTTCAACCAGCCAAATAAGTTTACAAAAAGAATGATGAGAATGTATTAGGAGAATTCGAGAGGAAAGCAAAATAACATTCAGAGGTTTTATACGGTACCTTATAACCGCATCAATATTTCTATATATTTTCTTTCTTTCTTTTTTAACAATATATATATATGAAAGAATATGTTTTGCAATGATGTTAATGAAAATTTGTGATCTCAACAAAGACCACAACAAGTTTTAGAATCCCTCAACTCAATGGATAGGATTGGAACCTTAATATGTGTATGCTAATTGATATAAAAATAAACGAAACATGGGTCTGGTCTTTATTATAGTTACCCTAATTTCAAAAATAATATTAAGTTGTTAATATGTACTCGTAGCTAGACGTGTACAACATATACCTTAGGAGGAATGAAGTATCTATGCTTGATGAACTCAAACCACTTTGCCATAAAATTGAAAATAGGCAAAAGAGTTCCGACCTACCGGATTCGAACCAGTGACCTAAGGATTTTCTGCTTCAACTACAGTCCTCCGCTCTACCAACTGAGCTAAGGTCGGTTAATCACTTGTATCATAATTTGTAGTATGTTTCTTTATCTGAAACTAATACTTTTTATTAAAACATTTACCGTGAAAGCCCATCAAAGTACAAGTCTTTTCCAAATCGACTAAGAGGTTTTTAAAAACGTTTATCAAAACCGTGAACGGCAGGATTCGAACCTGCGCGGGCAAAGCCCACATGATTTCTAGTCATGCCCGATAACCACTCCGGCACGTCCACTTTTCCTTGGTTAACCCCTACTTTTATGTAGATTATATCATATATGCTATTTGTCTATCCTTACTGTATATCAGGACGAAAAGGTAGACAAGCTGAATATAACTTTTATTCAATTTACGAACAAAACAAAGACTAAAAAATCTATTAATCTATTGTCTAAACCAAAAAAATTGGGTCTTTGATCAACCTCCGGAATACTCCAAAACATTCTTCTTATTCTTGATATTGTGTTTTTTTCCGTCTGACTACAAATTAAAAGTCAGTTTTTTTCTTTTTTTTTACAGACCTAAACTATACGTACTAAAATAATACTAAAGGTGGAGACTGATTATTTAAACTAATTAAAAATGAGCAGACAAAGTTCATGCAAGAATATGGAAAGGGCAAGCTTTTAGTACTATCAACTAGACATTGACCACATATTTGCACATGCAGAACGATCTTCTCAATTTAAATAATTGTACAATTTATGGGTTCATTTTTCACTATAGTTTGCAAGTTTGGTCAAAGATAATAAGGTAAGTGTAAGAACATGTTCTTATTTTGATAGTTTGTTATACCACCATCACTTTACATCCAAAATATGTATGCGTAGAAAATAAGTCTTATTGTATATTAAGCATATACCTGGAACTTCATGTAATTATTTCGATCGTTAGTTTTAAAAGCAAAATGAAAAGATTTCGAAAGAGAAATTTCCGACCTACCGGATTCGAACCAGTGACCTAAGGATATTCTGCATCAACTACAGTCCTCCGCTCTACCAACTGAGCTAAGGTCGGATTTATATGATTCTTCATGCATGCATTTATACTATTAAGAACAATTTTCGTAGATTTCAAACCTGTGACTAATTTCTTTTCTGAAATCGAAAACTAAAAAAGAAATCCATAGTATAAAACTTATTGAAGAATACATTTCAACCAGCCAAATAAGTTTACAAAAAGAATGATGAGAATGTATTAGGAGAATTCGAGAGGAAAGCAAAATAACATTCAGAGGTTTTATACGGTACCTTATAACCGCATTAATATTTCTATATGTTTTCTTTCTTTCTTTTTTTAACAATATATATATGAAAGAATATGTTTTGCAATGATGTTAATGAAAATTTGTGATCTCAACAAAGACCACAACAAGTTTAAGAATCCCTCAACTCAATGCATAGGATTGGATCCTTAATATGTGTATGCTAATTGATATAAAAATAAACGAAACATGGGTCTGGTATTTATTATAGTTACCCTAATTTTTAAAATAATATTAAGTTGTTAATATGTACTCGTAGCTAGACGTGTACAACATATACCTTTGGAGGAATGAAGTATATATGCTTGATGAACTCAAACCATTTTGCCATAAAATTGAAAATAGGCAAAAGAGTTCCGACCTACCGGATTCGAACCAGTGACCTAAGGATTTTCTGCTTCAACTACAGTCCTCCGCTCTAATTAAGAATGATAATAAACTAATTAAAAATGATAAGACAAAGTTCATGCAAGAAAATGGAAAGGGGCAAGCTTTTAGTACTATCAACTAGACATTGACCACATATTTGCACATGCAGAACGATCTTCTCAATTTAAATAATTTCTACATTTTGTGGGTTCATTTTTTACTATATTTTGCAAGTTTGGTCAAAGATAATAAGGTAAGTCTAAGAACATGTTCTTATTTTGATAGCTTGTTATACCACCATCACTTTACATCCAAAATATGTATGCGTAGAAAATAAGTCTTATTGTATCTTAAGCATTTACCTGGAACTTCCAGTAATTATTTCGATCGTTAGTTTAAAAAGCAAAATGAAAAGATTTCGAAAGAGAAATTTCCGACCTACCGGATTCGAACCAGTGACCTATGGATATTCTGCATCGACTACAGTCCTCCGCTCTACCAAATGAGCTAAGGTCCGATTTATATGATTATTCATGCATGTATTTATACAGTAGAAGATGTATTAAGAACAATTTTCGTAGATTTCAAACCTGCGACTGATTTTTTTTCTGAAATCCAAAACTAAAAAAGAAAGCCATAGTATAAGACTTATTGAAGAATACATTTCAACCAGCCAAATAAGTTTACAAAAAGAATGATGAGAATGTATTAGGAGAATTCGAGAGGAAAGCAAAATAACATTCAGAGGTTTTATATGGTACCTTATAACCGCATCAATATTTCTATATGTTTTCTTTCTTTCTCTTTTAAGAATTTATATATGAAAGAATGTGTTTTGCAATGATGTTAATGAAAATTTGTGATTTCAACAAAGACCAAAACAAGTTTTCGAATCCCTCAACTCAATGGATAGGATTGGAACCTTAATATGTGTATGCTAATTGATATAAAAATAAACGAAACATGGGTCTGGTCTTTATTATAGTTACCCTAATTTCTAAAATAATATTAAGTTGTTAATATGTACTCGTAGCTAGACGTGTACAACATATACCTTTGGAGGAATGAAGTATCTATGCTTGATGAACTCAAACCACTTTGCCATAAAATTGAAAATAGGCAAAAGAGTTCCGACCTACCGCATTCGAACCAGTGACCTAAGGATTTTCTGCTTCAATTACAGTCCTCCGCTCTACCAACTGAGCTAAGGTCGGTTTAGCATGTAGATGACGACGCAATATTTCGCGAATTGTTAAATTGTCTATACAAAGAAAACTTTAAAGGTAAGTTAATCACTTGTATCATAATTTGTAGTATGTTTATCTATCTAAAACTAATACTTTTTATTACAACATTTACCGTGAAACCCCATCAAAAGACAAATCTTTTACAAATCGACTAAGAGTTTTTTAAAAACGTTTATCAAAACCGTGAACGGCAGGATTCGAACCTGCGCGGGCAAAGCCCACATGATTTCTAGTCATGCCCGATAACCACTCCGGCACGTCCACTTTTCCTTGGTTAAACCCTACTTTTATGTAGATTATAATATATGATATTTGTCTATCCTTACTGTATATCTGGACGAAAACATAGACGTGCTGAAAATAGCTTTTATTCAATTTACGGACAAAACAAAGACAAAAAAATCTATTAATCTATTGTTTAAACCAAAAAAAAAATTGGGTCTTTGATCCAACTCCAGAATACTCTAAAACATTCTTCTTATTCTTCATATTGTATTCTTTTCCGTCTGACTACAAATTAAAAGTCAGTTTTCTATTTTTTTACAGACCTAAACTATACCTACTGAAATAATACTAAAGGTGGAAAATGATTGTGTAAACTAATTAAAAATTAACAGACAAAGTTCATGCAAGAAAATGGAAAGGGCGAGCTTTTAGTACTATCAACTAGACATTGACCACATATTTGCACATGCAGAACGATCTTCTCAATTTAATTAATTTCTACATTTTATGGATTCATTTTTTACTATAGGTTGCAAGTTTGGTCAAAGATAATAAGGTAAGTCTAAGAACATGTTCTTATTTTGATAGTATGTTATACCACCATCCCTTTACATCCAAATATGTAGGTATAGAAAATAAGTCTTATTGTATATTAAACATTTACCTGGACCTTCCAGTAATTATTTCGATCGTTAGTTTCAAAAGCAAAATGAAAAGATTTCGAAAGAGAAATTTCCGACCTACCGGATTCGAACCAGTGACCTAAGGATATTCTGCATCGACTACAGTCCTCCGCTCTACCAACTGAGCTAAGGTCGGATTTATATGATTCTTCATGCATGTATTTATACTGTAGAAGATATATTAAGAACAATTTTCGTAGATATCAAACCTTTGACTGATTTCTTTTCTGAAATCCAAAACTAAAGAAGAAAGCAATAGTATAAGACTTATTGAAGAATACAATTCAACAGCCAAATAAGTTTACAAAAAGAATGATGAGAATGTATTAGAAGAATTCGAGAGGAAAGCAAAATAACATTCAGAGGTTTTATACGGTACCTTATAACCGCATCAATATTTCTATATGTTTTCTTTCTTTCTCTTTTAAGAATTTATATATGAAAGAATGTGTTTTGCAATGATGTTAATGAAAATTTTTGATTTCAACAAAGACCAAAACAAGTTTTCGAATCCCTCAACCCAATGGATAGGATTGGAACCTTAATATGTGTATGCTAATTGATATAAAAATAAACGAAACATGGGTCTGGTCTTTATTATAGTTACCCTAATATCTAAAATAATATTAAGTTGTTAATATGTACTCGTAGCTAGACGTGTACAACATATACCTTTGGAGGAATGAAGTTTCTATGCTTGATGAACTCAAACCACTTTGCCATAAAATTGAAAATAGGCAAAATAGTTCCGACCTACCGGATTCGAACCAGTGACCTAAGGATTTTCTGCTTCAACTACAGTCCTCCGCTCTACCAACTGAGCTAAAGTCGGTTTAGCAATATAGAATTTGTAGCATGTAGATGAAGACGCAATATTTCACGAATTGTTAAATTGTCTATACGAAGAAAACTTTAAAGGTAAGTTAATCACTTGTATCATAATTTGTAGTATGTTTATCTCTCTAAAACTAATACTTTTTATTAAAACATTTACCGTGAAACCCCATCAAAGTACAAATCTTTTACAAATCGACTAAGAGTTTTTTAAAAACGTTTATCAAAACTGTGAACGGCAGGATTCGAACCTGCGCGGGCAAAGCCCACATGATTTCTACTCATGCCCGATAACCACTCCGGCACGTCCACTTTTCCTTGGTTAAACCCTAGTTTTATGTAGATTATAATATATGCTATTTGTCTATCCTTACTGTATATCTGGACGAAAATGTAGACGAGCTGAAAATAGCTTTTATTCAATTTACGGACAAAACAAAGACAAAAAAATCTATTAATCTATTGTTTAAACCAAAAAAAAATTGGGTCTTTGATCCAACTCCGGAATACTCTAAAACATTCTTCTTATTCTTGATATTGTGTTCTTTTCCGTCTGACTACAAATTAAAAGTCAGTTTTCTTTTTTTTTACAGACCTAAACTATACCTACTGAAATAATACTAAAGGTGGAAAATGATTGTGTAAACTAATTAAAAATTAACAGACAAAGTTCATGCAAGAAAATGGAAAGGGCGAGCTTTTAGTACTATCAACTAGACATTGACCACATATTTGCACATGCAGAACGATCTTCTGAATTTAAATAATTTCTACATTTTATGGATTCATTTTTTACTATAGGTTGCAAGTTTGGTCAAAGATAATAAGGTAAGTCTAAGAACATGTTCTTATTTTGATAGTATGTTATACCACCATCACTTTACATCCAAAATATGTACGCATAGAAAATGTGTCTTATTGTATATTAAACATTTACCTGGATCTTCCAGTAATTATTTCGATCGTTAGTTTCAAAAGCAAAATGAAAAGATTTCGAAAGAGAAATTTCCGACCTACCGGATTCGAACCACTGACCTAAGGATATTCTGCATCGACTACAGTCCTCCGCTCTACCAACTGAGCTAAGGTCGGATTTATATGATTCTTCATGCATGTATTTATACTGTAGAAGATATATTAAGAACAATTTTCGTAGATATCAAACCTGTGACTGATTTCTTTTCTGAAATCCAAAACTAAAAAAGAAAGCAATAGTATAAGACTTATTGAAGAATACATTTCAACAGCCAAATAAGTTTACAAAAAGAATGATGAGAATGTATTAGAAGAATTCGAGAGGAAAGCAAAATAACATTCAGAGGTTTTATACGGTACCTTATAACCGCATCAATATTTCTATATGTTTTCTTTCTTTCTCTTTTAAGAATTTATATATGAAAGAATGTGTTTTGCAATGATGTTAATGAAAATTTGCGATTTCAACAAAGACCAAAACAAGTTTTCGAATCCCTCAACTCAATGGATAGGATTGGAACCTTAATATGTGTATGCTAATTGATATAAAAACAAACGAAACATGGGTCTGGTCTTTATTATAGTTACCCTAATATCTAAAATAATATTAAGTTGTTAATATGTACTCGTAGCTAGACGTGTACAACATATACCTTTGGAGGAATGAAGTATCTATGCTTGATGAACTCAAACCACTTTGCCATAAAATTGAAAATAGGCAAAAGAGTTCCGACCTACCGGATTCGAACCAGTGACCTAAGGATTTTCTGCTTCAACTACAGTCCTCCGCTCTACCAACTGAGCTAAAGTCGGTTTAGCAATATAGAATTTGTAGCATGTAGATGAAGACGCAATATTTCACGAATTGTTAAATTGTCTATACGAAGAAAACTTTAAAGGTAAGTTAATCACTTGTATCATAATTTGTAGTATGTTTATCTATCTAAAACTAATACTTTTTATTAAAACATTTACAGTGAAACCCCATCAAAGTACAAATCTTTTACAAATCGACTAAGAGTTTTTTAAAAACGTTCATCAAAACCGTGAACGGCAGGATTCGAACCTGCGCGGGCAAAGCCCACATGATTTCTAGTCATGCCCGATAACCACTCCGGCACGTCCACTTTTCCTTGGTTAAACCCTAGTTTTATGTAGATTATAATATATGCTATTTGTCTATCCTTACTGTATATCTGGACGAAAATGTAGACGAGCTGAAAATAGCTTTTATTCAATTTACGGACAAAACAAAGACAAAAAAATCTATTAATCTATTGTTTAAACCAAAAAAAATTGGGTCTTTGATCCAACTCCAGAATACTCTAAAACATTCTTCTTATTCTTCATATTGTATTCTTTTCCGTCTGACTACAAATTAAAAGTCAGTTTTCTATTTTTTTACAGACCTAAACTATACCTACTGAAATAATACTAAAGGTGGAAAATGATTGTGTAAACTAATTAAAAATTAACAGACAAAGTTCATGCAAGAAAATGGAAAGGGCGAGCTTTTAGTACTATCAACTAGACATTGACCACATATTTGCACATGCAGAACGATCTTCTCAATTTAATTAATTTCTACATTTTATGGATTCATTTTTTACTATAGGTTGCAAGTTTGGTCAAAGATAATAAGGTAAGTCTAAGAACATGTTCTTATTTTGATAGTATGTTATACCACCATCACTTTACATCCAAAATATGTAGGCATAGAAAATATGTCTTATTGTATATTAAACATTTACCTGGATCTTCCAGTAATTATTTCGATTGTTAATTTCAAAAGCAAAATGAAAAGATTTCGAAAGAGAAATTTCCGACCTACCGGATTCGAACCAGTGACCTAAGGATATTCTGCATCGACTACAGTCCTCCGCTCTACCAACTAAGCTAAGGTCGGATTTATATGATTCTTCATGCATGTATTTATACTGTAGAAGATATATTAAGAACAATTTTCGTAGATTTCAAACCTGTGACTGATTTCTTTTCTGAAATCCAAAACTAAAAAAGAAAGCCATAGTATAAGACTTATTGAAGAATACATTTCAACCAGCCAAATAAGTTTACAAAAAGAATGATGAGAATGTATTAGGAGAACTCGAGAGGAAAGCAAAATAACATTCAGAGGTTTTATACGGTACCTTATAACCGCATCAATATTTCTATATGTTTTCTTTATTTCTCTTTTAAGAATTTATATATGAAAGAATGTGTTTTGCAATGATGTTATTGAAAATTTGTGATTTCAGCAAAGACCAAAACAAGTTTTCGAATCCCTCAACTCAATGGATAGGATTGGAACCTTAATATGCGTACGCTAATTGATATAAAAATAAACGAAACATGGGTCTGGTCTTTATTATAGTTACCCTAATTTCTAAAATAATATTAAGTTGTTAATATGTACTCGTAGCTAGACGTGTACAACATATACCTTTGGAGGAATGAAGTATCTATGCTTGATGAACTCAAACCAATTTGCCATAAAATTGAAAATAGGCAAAAGAGTTCCGACCTACCGGATTCGAACCAGTGACCTAAGGATTTTCTGCTTCAACTACAGTCCTCCGCTCTACCAACTGAGCTAAAGTCGGTTTAGCAATATAGAATTTGTAGCATGTAGATGAAGACGCAATATTTCACGAATTGTTAAATTGTCTATACGAAGAAAACTCTAAAGGTAAGTTAATCACTTGTATCATAATTTGTAGTATGTTTATCTATCTGAAACTAATACTTTTTTATTAAAACATTTACCGTGAAACCCCATCAAAGTACAAATCTTTTCCAAATCGACTAAAAGTTTTTTAAAAACGTTTATCAAAACCGTGAACGGCAGGATTCGAACCTGCACAGGCAAAGCCCACATGATTTCTAGTCTTGCCCGATAACCACTCCGGCACGTCCACTTTTCCTTTGTTAAACCCTACTTTTATGTAGATTATAATATATGCTATTTGGCTATCCTTACTGTATATCTGGACGAAAACGTAGACGAGCTGGAAATAGCTTTTATTCAATTTACGGGCAAAACAAAGATAAAAAAATCTATTAATTTATTGTCTAAACCAAAAAAAAAATTGGGTCTTTGATCCAACTCCGGAATACTCTAAAACATTCATCTTATTCTTGATATTGTGTTCTTTTCCGTCTGACTACAAATTAAAAGTCAGTTTTCTTTTTTTTTCTAAAGACCTAAACTATACCTACTGAAATAATACTAAAGGTGGAAAATGATTGTGTAAACTAATTAAAAATGAACAGACAAAGTTCATGCAAGAAAATGGAATGGGCGAGCTTTTAGTACTATCAACTAGACATGACCACATATTTGCACATGCCCAACGATCTTCTCAATTTAAATAATTTCTACATTTTATGGGTTCATTTTTTACTATAGGTTGCAAGTTTGGTCAAAGATAATAAGGTAAGTCTAAGAACATGTTCTTATTTTGATAGTTTGTTATACCACCATCACTTTACATCCAAAATATGTATGCATAGAAAATAAGTCTTATTGTATATTAAGCATTTACCTGGAACTTCCAGTAATTATTTCGATCGTTAGTTTCAAAAGAAAAATGAAAGGATTTCGAAAGAGATATTTCCGACCTATCGGATTCGAACCAGTGACCTTAGGTCGGATTTATATGATTTTTCATGCATGTATTTATACTGTAGAAGATATATTAAGAACAATATTCGTAGATTTCAAACCTGTGACTGATTTCTTTTCAGAAATCCAAAACTAAAAAAGAAAGCCATAGTATAAAACTTATTGAAGAATAAATTTCAACCAGCCAAATAAGTTTACAAAAAGAATGATGAGAATGTATTAGGAGAATTCGAGAGGAAAGCAAAATAACATTCAGAGGTTTTATACGGTACCTTATAACCGCATCAATATATCTATATGTTTTCTTTCTTTCTCTTTTAAGAATTTATATATGAAAGAATGTGTTTTGCAATGATGTTAATGAAAATTTGTGATTTCAACAAAGACCAAAACAAGTTTTCAAATCCCTCAACTCAATGGATAGGATTGGAACCTTAATATGTGTAAGCTAATTGATATAAAAATAAACGAAACATGGGTCTGGTCTTTGTTATAGTTACCCTAATTTCTAAAATAATATTAAGTTGTTAATATGTATTCGTAGCTAGACGTGTACAACATATACCTTTGGAGGAATGAAGTATCTATGCTTGATGAACTCAAACCACTTTGCCATAAAATTGAAAATAGGCAAAAGAGTTCCGACCTACCGGATTCGAACCAGTGACCTAAGGATTTTCTGCTTCAACTACAGTCCTCCGCTCTACCAACTGAGCTAAGGTCGGTTTAGAAATATAGAATTTGTAGCATGTAGATGAAGACGCAATATTTCACGAATTGTTAAATTATCTATACGAAGAAAACTCTAAAGGTAAGTTAATCACTTGTATCATAATTTGTAGTATGTTTATCTATCTGAAACTAATACTTTTTATTAAAACATTTACCGTGAAAACCCATCAAAGTACAAATCTTTTCCAAGTCGACTAAGAGTTTTTCAAAAACGTTTATCAAAACCGTGAACGGCAGGATACGAACAAGCGCGGGCAAAGCTCACATGATTTCTAGTCATGCCTGATAACCACTCCGACACGTCCACTTTTTCTTGGTTAAACCCTACTTTTATGTAGATTATAATATATGCTATTTGTCTATCCTTACTGTATATCTGGACGAAAAGGTAGACGAGCTGAAAATAGCTTTTATTCAATTTACGGACAAAACAAAGACTAAAAAATCTATTAATCTATTGTCTAAACCTAAAAATTTGGGTCTTTGATCTAACTCCGGAAAACTCCAAAACATTCTTCTTATTCCTGATATTGTGCTTTTTTCAATCTGACTACAAACTAAAATTCAGTTTTGTTTTTTTTTTTACAGACTAAACTATACGTACTGAAATAATACTAAAGGTGGAGAATGATTGTTTAAACTAATTAAAAATGAACAGACAAAGTTCATGCAAGAAAATGGAAAGTGCGAGCTTTTAGTACTATCAATTAGACATTGACCACATATTTGCACATGCAGAACGATCTTCTCAATTTAAATAATTTCTACATTTTGTGGGTTCATTTTTTACTATAGTTTGCAAGTTTGGTCAAAGATAATAAGGTAAGTCTAAGAACATGTTCTTATTTTGATAGCTTGTTATACCACCATCACTTTACATCCAAAATATGTATGCGTAGAAAATAAGTCTTATTGTATCTTAAGCATTTACCTGGAACTGCCAGTAATTATTTCGATCGTTAGTTTAAAAAGTAAAATGAAAAGATTTCGAAAGAGAAATTTCCGACCTACCGGATTCGAACCAGTGACCTAAGGATATTCTGCATCGACTACAGTCCTCCGCTCTACCAACTGAGCTAAGGTCGGATTTATATGATTCTTCATGCATGTATTTATACTGTAGAAGATGTATTAAGAACAATTTTCGTAGATTTCAAACCTGTGACTGATTTTTTTTCTGAAATCCAAAACTAAAAAAGAAAGCCATAGTATCAGACTTATTGAAGAATATATTTCAACCAGCCAAAAAAGTTTACAAAAAGAATGATGAGAATGTATTAGGAGAATTCGAGAGGAAAGCAAAATAACATTAAGAGGTTTTATACGGTACCTTATAACCGCATCAATATTTCTATATGTTTTCTTTCTTTCTTTTTTAACATTTTATATATGAAAGAATATGTTCTGCAATGATGTTAATGAAAATTTGTGATCTCAACAAAGACCACAACAAGTTTTCGAATCCCTAACCTCAATGGATAGGATTGGAACCTTAATATGTGTATGCTAATTGATATAAAAATAAACGAAACGTGGGTCTGGTCTTTATTATAGTTACCCTAATTTCTAAAATAATATTAAGTTGTTAATCTGTACTCGTAGCTAGACGTGTACAACATATACCTTTGGAAGAATGAAGTATCTATGCTTGATGAACTCAAACCACTTTGCCATAAAATTGAAAATAGGCAAAAGAGTTCCGACCTACCGGATTCGAACCAGTGACCTAAGGATTTTCTGCTTCAATTACAGTCCTCCGCTCTACCAACTGAGCTAAGGTCGGTTTAGCAATATAGAATTTGTAGCATGTAGATGAAGACGCAATATTTCACGAATTGTTAAGTTGTCTATACGAAGAAAACTTTAAAGGTAAGTTAATCACTTGTATCATAATTTGTAGTATGTTTATCTATGTAAAACTAATACTTTTTATTAAAACATTTACCGTGAAACCCCATCAAAGTACAAATCTTTTACAAATCGACTAAGAGTTTTTTAAAAACGTTTATCAAAACCGTGAACGGCAGGATTCGAACCTGCGCAGGCAAAGCCCACATGATTTCTAGTCATGCCCGATAACCACTCCGGCACGTCCACTTTTCCTTGGTTAAACCCTACTTTTATGTAGATTATAATATATGATATTTGTCTATCCTTACTGTATATCTGGACGAAAACGTAGACGAGCTGAAAATAGCTTTTATTCAATTTACGGACAAAACAAAGACAAAAAAATCTATTAATCAATTGTTTAAACCAAAAAAAAAATTGGGTCTTTGATCCAACTCCGGAATACTCTAAAACATTCTTCTTATTCTTGATATTGTGTTCTTTTCCGTCTGACTACAAATTAAAAGTCAGTTTTCTTTTTTTTTACAGACCTAAACTATACCTACTGAAATAATACTAAAAGTGGAAAATGATTGTGTAAACTAATTAAAAATTAACAGAAAAAGTTCATGCAAGAAAATGGAAAGGGCGAGCTTTTAGTACTATCAACTAGACATTGACCACATATTTGCACATGCAGAACGATCTTCTCAATTTAATTAATTTCTACATTTTATGGATTCATTTTTTACTATAGGTTGCAAGTTTGGTCAAAGATAATAAGGTAAGTCTAAGAACATGTTCTTATTTTTATAGTATGTTATACCACCATCCCTTTACATCCAAAATATGTAGGCATAGAAAATAAGTCTTATTGTATATTGAACATTTACCTGGAACTTCCAGTAATTATTTCGATCGTTAGTTTCAAAACCAAAATGAAAAGATTTCGAAAGAGAAATTTCCGACCTACCGGATTCGAACCAGTGACCTAAGGATATTCTGCATTGACTACAGTCCTCCGCTCTACCAACTGAGCTAAGGTCGGATTTATATGATTCTTCATGCATGCATTTATACTGTAGAAGATATATTAAGAACGATTTTCGTAGATATCAAACCTGTGACTGATTTCTTTTCTGAAATCCAAAACTAAAAAAGAAAGCAATAGTATAAGATTTATTGAAGAATACATTTCAACAGCCAAATAAGTTTACAAAAAGAATGATGAGAATGTATTAGAAGAATTCGAGAGGAAAGCAAAATAACATTCAGAGGTTTTATACGGTACCTTATAACCGCATCAATATTTCTATATGATTTCCTTCTATCTCTTTTAAGAATTTATATATGAAAGAATGTGTTTTGCAATGATGTTAATGAAAATTTGTGATTTCAACAAAGACCAAAACAAGTTTTCGAATCCCTCAACTCAATGGATAGGATTGGAACCTTAATATGTGTAAGCTAATTGATATAAAAATAAACGAAACATGGGTCTGGTCTTTGTTATAGTTACCCTAATTTCTAAAATAATATTAAGTTGTTAATATGTACTCGTAGCTAGACGTGTACAACATATACCTTTGGAGGAATGAAGTATCTATGCTTGATGAACTCAAACCACTTTGCCATAAAATTGAAAATAGGCAAAAGAGTTCCGACCTAACGGATTCGAACCTGTGACCTAAGGTTTTTCTGCTTCAACTGCAGTCTTCCGCTCTACCAACTGAGCTAAGGTCGGTTTAGCAATTTAGAATTTGTAGCATGTAGATGAAGACGCAATATTTCACGAATTGTTAAATTGTCTATACGAAGAAAACTCTAAAGGTAAGTTAATCACTTGTATCATAATTTGTAGTATGTTTATCTATCTGAAACTAATACTTTTTATTAAAAAATTTACCGTGAAACCCCATCAAAGTACAAATCTTTTCCAAATCGACTAAGAGTTTTTTAAAAACGTTTATCAAAACCGTGAACGGCAGGATTCGAACCTGTGCGGGCAAAGCCCACATGATTTCTAGTCATGCCCGATAACCACTCCGGCACGTCCACTTTTCCTTGGTTTAACCCTACTTTATGTAGATTATAATATATGCTATTTGTCTATGCTTACTGTATATCTGGACGAAAACGTAGACGAGCTGAAAATAGCTTTTATTCAATTTGCGGACAAAACAAAGACAAAAAAAATCTATTAATCTATTATCTAAACCAAAAAAAATTGGATCTTTGATCCAACTCCGGAATACTCTAAAACATTCTTCTTATTCTTGATATTGTGTTCTTTTCCGTCTGACTACAAATTAAAAGTCAGTTTTCTTTTTTTTTTTATAGACCTAAACTATACCTACTGAAATAATACTAAAGGTGGAAAATGATTGTGTAAACTAATTAAAAATGAACAGACAAAGTTCATGCAAGAAAATGGAAAGGGCGAGCTTTTAGTACTATCAACTAGACATTGACCACATATTTGCACATGCAGAACGATCTTCTCAATTTAAATAATTTCTACATTTTATGGGTTCATTTTTTACTATAGGTTGCAAGTTTGGTCAAAGATAATAAGGTAAGTCTAAGAACATGTTCTTATTTTGATAGTTTGTTATACCACCATCACTTTACATCCAAAATATGTATGCATAGAAAATAAGTCTTATTATATATTAAGCATTTACCTGGAACTTCCACTAATTATGTAGATCGTTAGTTTCAAAAGCAAAATGAAAAGATTTCGAAAGAGAAATTTCCGACCTACCGGATTCGAACCAGTGACCTAGGGATATTCTGCATCGACTACAGTCCTCCGCTCTACCAACTGAGCTAAGGTCGGATTTATATGATTCTTCATGCATGTATTTATACTGTGGAAGATATATTAAGAACAATTTTCGTAGATTTCAAACCTGTGACTGATTTCTTTTCTGAAATCCAAAACTAAATAAGAAAGCCATAGTATAAGACTTATTGAAGAATACATTTCAACCGGCCAAATAAGTTTACAAAAAGAATGATGAGAATGCATTAGGAGAATTCGAGAGGAATGGAAAATAACATTCAGAGGTTTTATACGGTACCTTATAACCGCATCAATATATCTATATGTTTTCTTTCTTTCTCTTTTAAGAATTTATATATGAAAGAATGTGTTTTGCGAGGATGTTAATGAAAATTTGTGATTTCAACAAAGACCAAAACAAGTTTTCGAATCCCTCAACTCAGTGGATAGGATTGGAACCTTAATATGTGTATGCTAATTGATATAAAAATAAACGAAACATGGGACTGGTCTTCATTATAGTTACCCTAATTTCTAAAATAATATTAATTTGTTAATTTTTACTCGTAGCTAGACGTGTACAACATATACCTTTGGAGGAATGAAGTATCTATGCTTGATGAACTCAAACCACTTTGCCATAAAATTGAAAATAGGCAAAAGAGTTCCGACCTACCAGATTCGAACCAGTGACCTAAGGATTTTCTGCTTCAACTACAGTCCTCCGCTCTACCAACTGAGCTAAGGTTGGTTTAGCAATATAGAATTTGTAGCATGTAGATGAAGACGCAATATTTCACGAATTGTTAAATTGTCTATACGAAGAAAACTCTAAAGGTAAGTTAGTCACTTGTATCATAATTTGTAGTATGTTTATCTATCTGAAACTAATACTTTTTATTAAAACATTTACCGTGAAACCCCATCAAAGTACAAATCTTTTCCAAATCGACTAAAAGTTTTTTAAAAAACGTTTATCAAAACCGTGAACGGCAGGATTCGAACCTGCGCGGGCAAAGCCCACATGATTTCTAGTCATGCCCGATAACCACTCCGGCACGTCCACTTTTCCTTGGTTTAACCCGACTTTTATGTAGATTATAATATATGCTATTTGTCTATCCTTACTGTATATCTGGACGAAAACGTAGACGAGCTGAAAATAGCTTTTATTCAATTTACGGACAAAACAAAGACAAAAAAATCTATTAATCTATTGTCTAAACCAAAAAAAATTGGGTCTTTGATCCAACTCCGGAATACTCTAAAACATTCTTCTTATTCTTATATTGTGTTCTTTTCCGTCTGACTACAAACTAAAAGTCAGTTTTCTTTTTTTTTTACAGACCTAAACTATACCTACTGAAATAATACTAAAGGTGGAAAATGATTGTGTAAACTAATTAAAAATGAACAGACAAAGTTCATGCAAGAAAATGGAAAGGGCGAGCTTTTAGTACTATCAACTAGACATTGACCACATATTTGCACATGCAGAACGATCTTCTCAATTTAAATAATTTCTACATTTTATGGGTTCATTTTTTACTATAGGTTGCAAGTTTGGTCAAAGATAATAAGGTAAGTCTAGGAACATGTTCTTATTTTGATAGTTTGTTATACCACCATCACTTTACATCCAAAATATGTATGCATAGAAAATATGTCTTATTATATATTAAGCATTTACCTGGAACTTCCAGTAATTATTTCGATCGTTAGTTTCAAAAGCAAAATGAAAAAATTCGAAAGAGAAATTTCCGACCTACCGGATTCGAACCAGTGACCTAGGATATTCTGCATCGACTACAGTCCTCCGCTCTACCAACTGAGCTAAGGTCGGATTTATATGGTTCTTCATGCATGTATTTATACTGTAGAAATATATTAAGAACAATTTTCGTAGATTTCAAACTTGTGACTGATTTCTTTTCTAAAATCCAAAACTAAAAAGAAAGCCATAGTATAAGACTTATTGAAGAATACATTTCAACCAGCCAAATAAGTTTACAAAAAGAATGATGAGAATGTATTAGCAGAATCGAGAGGAAAGCAAAATAACATTCAGAGGTTTTATACGGTACCTTATAACCGCATCAATATTTCTATATGTTTTCTTTCTTTCTCTTTTAAGAATTTATATATGAAAGAATGTGTTTTGCAATGATGTTAATGAAAATTTGTGTTTCAACAAAGACCAAAACAAGTTTTCGAATCCCTCAACTCAATGGATAGGATTGGAACCTTAATATGTGTAAGCTAATTGATATAAAAATAAACGAAACATGGGTCTGGTCTTTGTTATAGTTACCCTAATTTCTAAAATAATATTAAGTTGTTAATATGTACTCGTAGCTAGACGTGTACAACATATACCTTTGGAGGAATGAAGTATCTATGCTTGATGAACTCAAACCACTTTGCCATAAAATTGAAAATAGGCAAAAGAGTTCCGACCTAACGGATTCGAACCTGTGACCTAAGGTTTTTCTGCTTCAACTCAGTCTTCCGCTCTACCAACTGAGCTAAGTTCAGTTTAGCAATTTAGAATTTGTAGCATGTAGATGAAGACGCAATATTTCACGAATTGTTAAATTGTCTATACGAAGAAAACTCTAAAGGTAAGTTAATCACTTGTATCATAATTTGTAGTATGTTTATCTATCTGAAACTAATACTTTTTATTAAAAATTTACCGTGAAACCCCATCAAAGTACAAATCTTTTCCAAATCGACTAAAGTTTTTAAAAACGTTTATCAAAACCGTGAACGGCAGGATTCGAACCTGTGCGGGCAAAGCCCACATGATTTCTAGTCATGCCCGATAACCACTCCGGCACGTCCACTTTTCCTTGGTTAAACCCTACTTTATGTAGATTATAATATATGCTATTTGTCTATGCTTACTGTATATCTGGACGAAAACGTAGACGAGCTGGAAAATAGCTTTTATTCAATTTGCGGACAAAACAAAGACAAAAAAATCTATTAATCTATTATCTAAACCAAAAAAAATTGGATCTTTGATCCAACTCCGGAATACTCTAAAACATTCTTCTTATTCTTGATATTGTGTTCTTTTCCGTCTGACTACAAATTAAAAGTCAGTTTTCTTTTTTTTTTTATAGACCTAAACTATACCTACTGAAATAATACTAAAGGTGGAAAATGATTGTGTAAACTAATTAAAAATGAACAGACAAAGTTCATGCAAGAAAATGGAAGGGCGAGCTTTTAGTACTATCAACTAGACATGACCACATATTTGCACATGCAGAACGATCTTCTCAATTTAAATAATTTCTACATTTTATGGGTTCATTTTTTACTATAGGTTGCAAGTTTGGTCAAAGATAATAAGGTAAGTCTAGAACATGTTCTTATTTTGATAGTTTGTTATACCACCATCACTTTACATCCAAAATATGTATGCATAGAAAATAGTCTTATTGTATATTAAGCATTTACCTGGAACTTCCAGTAATTATTTCGATCGTTAGTTTCAAAAGCAAAATGAAAGATTTCGAAAGAGAAATTTCCGACCTACCGGATTCGAACCAGTGACCTAGGGTATTTGCATCGACTACGTCCCGCTCTACCACTGAGCTAAGGTCGATTTATATGTTCTTCATGCATGTATTTATACTGTAGAAGATATATTAAGAACAATTTTCGTAGATTTCAAACCTGTGACTGATTTCTTTTCTAGAAATCCAAAACTAAAAAAGAAAGCCATAGTATAAGACTTATTGAAGAATACATTTCAACCAGCCAAATAAGTTTACAAAAAGAATGATGAGAATGTATTAGCAGAATTCGAGAGGAAAGCAAAATAACATTCAGAGGTTTTATACGGTACCTTATAACCGCATCAATATTTCTATATGTTTTCTTCTTTCTCTTTTAAGAATTTATATATGAAAGAATGTGTTTTGCAATGATGTTAATGAAAATTTGTGATTTCAACAAAGACCAAAACAAGTTTTCGAATCCCTCAACTCAATGGATAGGATTGGAACCTTAATATGTGTATGCTAATTGATATAAAAATAAACGAAACATGGGTCTGGTCTTTATTATAGTTACCCTAATTTCTAAAATAATATTAAGTTGTTAATATGTATTCGTAGCTAGACGTGTACAACATATACCTTTGGAGGAATGAAGTATCTTGCTTGATGAACTCAAACCACTTTGCCATAAAATTGAAAATAGGCAAAAGAGTTCCGACCTACCGGATTCGAACCAGTGACCTAAGGTTTTTCTGCTTCAACTACAGTCTTCCGCTCTACCAACTGAGCTAAGGTCGGTTTAGCAATATAGAATTTGTAGCATGTAGATGAAGACGCAATATTTCACGAATTGTTAAATTGTCTATACGAAGAAAACTCTAAAGGTAAGTTAATCACTTGTATCATAATTTGTAGTATGTTTATCTATCTGAAACTAATACTTTTTATTAAAAATTTACCGTGAAACCCCATCAAAGTACAAATCTTTTCCAAATCGACTAAGAGTTTTTTAAAAACGTTTATCAAAACCGTGAACGGCAGGATTCGAACCTGCGCGGGCAAAGCCCACATGATTTCTAGTCATGCCCGATAACCACTCCGGCACGTCCACTTTTCCTTGGTTAAACCCTACTTTTATGTAGATTATAATATATGCTATTTGTCTATGCTTACTGTATATCTGGACGAAAACGTAGACGAGCTGAAAATAGCTTTTATTCAATTTGCGGACAAAAAAAAGACAAAAAAAATCTATTAATCTATTTCTAAACCAAAAAAAAATGGTCTTTGATCCAACTCCGGAATACTCTAAAACATTCTTCTTATTCTTGATATTGTGTTCTTTTCCGTCTGACTACAAATTAAAAGTCAGTTTTCTTTTTTTTTTATAGACCTAAACTATACCTACTGAAATAATACTAAAGGTGGAAAATGATTGTGTAAACTAATTAAAAATGAACAGACAAAGTTCATGCAAGAAAATGGAAAGGGCGAGCTTTTAGTACTATCAACTAGACATTGACCACATATTTGCACATGCAGAACGATCTTCTCAATTTAAATAATTTCACATTTTATGGGTTCATTTTTTACTATAGGTTGCAAGTTTGGTCAAAGATAATAAGGTAAGTCTAAGAACATGTTCTTATTTTGATAGTTTGTTATACCACCATCACTTTACATCCAAAATATGTATGCATAGAAAATAAGTCTTATTATATATTAAGCATTTACCTGGAACTTCCACTAATTATTCGATCGTTAGTTTCAAAAGCAAAATGAAAAGATTTCGAAAGAGAAATTTCCGACCTACCGGATTCGAACCAGTGACCTAAGGATATTCTGCATCGACTACAGTCCTCCGCTCTACCAACTGAGCTAAGGTCGGATTTATATGATTCTTCATGCATGTATTTATACTGTGGAAGATATATTAAGAACAATTTTCGTAGATTTCAAACCTGTGACTGATTTCTTTTCTGAAATCCAAAACTAAAAAAGAAAGCCATAGTATAAGACTTATTGAAGAATACATTTCAACCGGCCAAATAAGTTTACAAAAAGAATGATGAGAATGTATTAGGAGAATTCGAGAGGAAGGAAAATAACATTCAGAGGTTTTATACGGTACCTTATAACCGCATCAATATATCTATATGTTTTCTTTCTTTCTCTTTTAAGAATTTATATATGAAAGAATGTGTTTTGCGAGGATGTTAATGAAAATTTGTGATTTCAACAAAGACCAAAACAAGTTTTCGAATCCCTCAACTCATGGATAGGATTGGAACCTTAATATGTGTATGCTAATTGATATAAAAATAAACGAAACATGGGTCTGGTCTTTATTATAGTTACCCTAATTTCTAAAATAATATTAATTGTTAATATTTACTCGTAGCTAGACGTGTACAACATATACCTTTGGAGGAATGAAGTATCTATGCTTGATGAACTCAAACCACTTTGCCATAAAATTGAAAATAGGCAAAAGAGTTCCGACCTACCAGATTCGAACCAGTGACCTAAGGATTTTCTGCTTCAACTACAGTCCTCCGCTCTACCAACTGAGCTAAGGTCGGTTTAGCAATATAGAATTTGTAGCATGTAGATGAAGACGCAATATTTCACGAATTGTTAAATTGTCTATACGAAGAAAACTCTAAAGGTAAGTTAGTCACTTGTATCATAATTTGTAGTATGTTTATCTATCTGAAACTAATACTTTTTATTAAAACATTTACCGTGAAACCCCATCAAAGTACAAATCTTTTCCAAATCGACTAAAGTTTTTTAAAAACGTTTATCAAAACCGTGAACGGCAGGATTCGAACCTGCGCGGGCAAAGCCCACATGATTTCTAGTCATGCCCGATAACCACTCCGGCACGTCCACTTTTCCTTGGTTAAACCCTACTTTTATGTAGATTATAATATATGCTATTTGTCTATCCTTACTGTATATCTGGACGAAAACGTAGACGAGCTGAAATAGCTTTTATTCAATTTACGGACAAAACAAAGACAAAAAATCTATTAATCTATTGTCTAAACCAAAAAAATTGGGTCTTTGATCCAACTCCGGAATACTCTAAAACATTCTTCTTATTCTTCATATTGTGTTCTTTTCCGTCTGACTACAAATTAAAAGTCAGTTTTCTTTTTTTTTTACAGACCTAAACTATACCTACTGAAATAATACTAAAGGTGGAAAATGATTGTGTAAACTAATTAAAAATGAACAGACAAAGTTCATGCAAGAAAATGGAAAGGGCGAGCTTTTAGTACTATCAACTAGACATTGACCACATATTTGCACATGCAGAACGATCTTCTCAATTTAAATAATTTCTACATTTTATGGGTTCATTTTTTACTATAGGTTGCAAGTTTGGTCAAAGATAATAAGGTAAGTCTAGAACATGTTCTTATTTTGATAGTTTGTTATACCACCATCACTTTACATCCAAAATATGTATGCATAGAAAATAAGTCTTATTGTATATTAAGCATTTACCTGGAACTTCCAGTAATTATTTCGATCGTTAGTTTCAAAAGCAAAATGAAAAGATTTCGAAAGAGAAATTTCCGACCTACCGGATTCGAACCAGTGACCTAGGATATCTGCATCGACTACAGTCTCCGCTCTACCAACTGAGCTAGGTCGGATTTATATGATTCTTCATGCATTATTTATACTGTAGAAGATATATTAAGAACAATTTCGTAGATTTCAAACTGTGACTGATTTCTTTCTAGAAATCCAAAACTAAAAAAGAAAGCCATAGTATAAGACTTATTGAAGAATACATTTCAACCAGCCAAATAAGTTTACAAAAAGAATGATGAGAATGTATTAGGAGAATTCGAGAGGAAAGCAAAATAACATTCAGAGGTTTTATACGGTACCTTATAACCGCATCAATATATCTATATGTTTCTTTCTTCTCTTTTAAGAATTTATATATGAAAGAATGTGTTTTGCAATGATGTTAATGAAAATTTGTGATTTCAACAAAGACCAAAACAAGTTTTCGAATCCCTCAACTCAATGGATAGGATTGGAACCTTAATATGTGTATGCTAATTGATATAAAAATAAACGAAACATGGGTCTGGTCTTTTATTATAGTTACCCTAATTTCTAAAATAATATTAAGTTGTTAATATGTACTCGTAGCTAGACGTGTACAACATATACCTTTGGAGGAATGAAGTATCTATGCTTGATGAACTCAAACCACTTTGCCATAAATTGAAAATAGGCAAAAGAGTTCCGACCTACGGATTCGAACCAGTGACCTAAGATTTTCTGCTTCAACTACAGTCCTCCGCTCTACCAACTGAGCTAAGGTCGGTTTAGCAATTTAGAATTTGTAGCATGTAGATGAAGACGCAATATTTCACGAATTGTTAAATTGTCTATACGAAGAAAACTCTAAAGGTAAGTTAATCACTTGTATCATAATTTGTAGTATGTTTATCTATCTGAAACTAATACTTTTTATTAAAAATTTACCGTGAAACCCCATCAAAGTACAAATCTTTTCCAAATCGACTAAGAGTTTTTTAAAACGTTTATCAAAACCGTGAACGGCAGGATTCGAACCTGCGCGGGCAAAGCCCACATGATTTCTAGTCATGCCCGATAACCACTCCGGCACGTCCACTTTTCCTTGGTTTAACCCTACTTTTATGTAGATTATAATATATGCTATTTGTCTATCCTTACTGTATATCTGGACGAAAACGTAGACGAGCTGAAAATAGCTTTTATTCAATTTACGGACAAAACAAAGACAAAAAAATCTATTAATCTATTGTCTAAACCAAAAAAAATTGGGTCTTTGATCCAACTCCGGAATACTCTAAAACATTCTTCTTATTCTTGATATTGTGTTCTTTTCCGTCTGACTACAAATTAAAAGTCAGTTTTCTTTTTTTTTTTACAGACCTAAACTATACCTACTGAAATAATACTAAAGGTGGAAAATGATTGTGTAAACTAATTAAAAATGAACAGACAAAGTTCATGCAAGAAAATGGAAAGGGCGAGCTTTTAGTACTATCAACTAGACATTGACCACATATTTGCACATGCAGAACGATCTTCTCATTTAAATAATTTCTACATTTTATGGGTTCATTTTTTACTATAGGTTGCAAGTTTGGTCAAAGATAATAAGGTAAGTCTAAGAACATGTTCTTATTTTGATAGTTTGTTATACCACCATCACTTTACATCCAAAATATGTATGCATAGAAAATAAGTCTTATTATATATTAAGCATTTACCTGGAACTTCCAGTAATTATTTAGATCGTTAGTTTCAAAAGCAAAATGAAAAGATTTCGAAAGAGAAATTTCCGACTACCGGATTCGAACCAGTGACCTAAGGATATTCTGCATCGACTACAGTCCTCCGCTCTACCAACTGAGCTAAGGTCGGATTTATATGATTCTTCATGCATGTATTTATACTGTAGAAGATATATTAAGAACAATTTTCGTAGATTTCAAACTGTGACTGATTTCTTTTCTGAAATCCAAAACTAAAAAAGAAAGCCATAGTATAAGACTTATTGAAGAATACATTTCAACCAGCCAAATAAGTTTACAAAAAGAATGATGAGAATGTATTAGGAGAATTCGAGAGGAAGCAAAATAACATTCAGAGGTTTTATACGGTACCTTATAACCGCATCAATATTCTATATGTTTTCTTTCTTTCTCTTTAAGAATTTATATATGAAAGAATGTGTTTTGCAATGATGTTAATGAAAATTTGTGATTTCAACAAAGACCAAAACAAGTTTTCGAATCCCTCAACTCAATGGATAGGATTGGAACCTTAATATGTGTATGCTAATTGATATAAAAATAAACGAAACATGGGTCTGGTCTTATTATAGTTACCCTAATTTCTAAAATAATATTAAGTTGTTAATATTACTCGTAGCTAGACGTGTACAACATATACCTTTGGAGGAATGAAGTATCTATGCTTGATGAACTCAAACCACTTTGCCATAAAATTGAAAATAGCAAAAGAGTTCCGACCTAACGGATTCGAACCAGTGACCTAAGGATTTCTGCTTCAACTACAGTCCTCCGCTCTACCAACTGAGCTAAGGTCGGTTTAGCAATATAGAATTTGTAGCATGTAGATGAAGACGCAATATTTCACGAATTGTTAAATTGTCTATACGAAGAAAACTCTAAAGGTAAGTTAATCACTTGTATCATAATTTGTAGTATGTTTATCTATCTGAAACTAATACTTTTTATTAAAAATTTACCGTGAAACCCCATCAAAGTACAAATCTTTTCCAAATCGACTAAAAGTTTTTTAAAAACGTTTATCAAAACCGTGAACGGCAGGATTCGAACCTGCGCGGGCAAAGCCCACATGATTTCTAGTCATGCCCGATAACCACTCCGGCACGTCCACTTTTCCTTGGTTTAACCCTACTTTTATGTAGATTATAATATATGCTATTTGTCTATCCTTACTGTATATCTGGACGAAAACGTAGACGAGCTGAAAATAGCTTTTATTCAATTTACGGACAAAACAAAGACAAAAAAATCTATTAATCTATTGTCTAAACCAAAAAAATTGGTCTTTGATCCAACTCCGGAATACTCTAAAACATTCTTCTTATCTTCATATTGTGTTCTTTTCCGTCTGACTACAAATTAAAAGTCAGTTTTCTTTTTTTTTTACAGACCTAAACTATACCTACTGAAATAATACTAAAGGTGGAAAATGATTGTGTAAACTAATTAAAATGAACAGACAAAGTTCATGCAAGAAAATGGAAAGGGCGAGCTTTTAGTACTATCAACTAGACATTGACCACATATTTGCACATGCAGAACGATCTTCTCAATTTAAATAATTTCTACATTTTATGGGTTCATTTTTTACTATAGGTTGCAAGTTTGGTCAAAGATAATAAGGTAAGTCTAGAACATGTTCTTATTTTGATAGTTTGTTATACCACCATCACTTTACATCCAAAATATGTATGCATAGAAAATATGTCTTATTATATATTAAGCATTTACCTGGAACTTCCAGTAATTATTTCGATCGTTAGTTTCAAAAGCAAAATGAAAAGATTTCGAAAGAGAAATTTCCGACCTACCGGATTCGAACCAGTGACCTAGGGATATTCTGCATCGACTACAGTCCTCCGCTCTACCAACTGAGCTAAGGTCGGATTTATATGGTTCTTCATGCATGTATTTATACTGTAGAAGATATATTAAGAACAATTTTCGTAGATTTCAAACTTGTGACTGATTTCTTTTCTAAAATCCAAAACTAAAAAAGAAAGCCATAGTATAAGACTTATTGAAGAATACATTTCAACCAGCCAAATAAGTTTACAAAAAGAATGATGAGAATGTATTAGCAGAATTCGAGAGGAAAGCAAAATAACATTCAGAGGTTTTATACGGTACCTTATAACCGCATCAATATTTCTATATGTTTTCTTTCTTTCTCTTTTAAGAATTTATATATGAAAGAATGTGTTTTGCAATGATGTTAATGAAAATTTGTGTTTTCAACAAAGACCAAAACAAGTTTTCGAATCCCTCAACTCAATGGATAGGATTGGAACCTTAATATGTGTAAGCTAATTGATATAAAAATAAACGAAACATGGGTCTGGTCTTTTTATAGTTACCCTAATTTCTAAAATAATATTAAGTTGTTAATATGTACTCGTAGCTAGACGTGTACAACATATACCTTTGGAGGAATGAAGTATCTATGCTTGATGAACTCAAACCACTTTGCCATAAAATTGAAAATAGGCAAAAGAGTTCCGACCTAACGGATTCGAACCTGTGACCTAAGGTTTTTCTGCTTCAACTGCAGTCTTCCGCTCTACCAACTGAGCTAAGTTCGTTTAGCAATTTAGAATTTGTAGCATGTAGATGAAGACGCAATATTTCACGAATTGTTAAATTGTCTATACGAAGAAAACTCTAAAGGTAAGTTAATCACTTGTATCATAATTTGTAGTATGTTTATCTATCTGAAACTAATACTTTTTATTAAAAATTTACCGTGAAACCCCATCAAAGTACAAATCTTTTCCAAATCGACTAAGAGTTTTTTAAAAACGTTTATCAAAACCGTGAACGGCAGGATTCGAACCTGTGCGGGCAAAGCCCACATGATTTCTAGTCATGCCCGATAACCACTCCGGCACGTCCACTTTTCCTTGGTTTAACCCTACTTTTATGTAGATTATAATATATGCTATTTGTCTATGCTTACTGTATATCTGGACGAAAACGTAGACGAGCTGAAAATAGCTTTTATTCAATTTCGGACAAAACAAAGACAAAAAAATCTATTAATCTATTATCTAAACCAAAAAAAATTGGATCTTTGATCCAACTCCGGAATACTCTAAAACATTCTTCTTATTCTTGATATTGTGTTCTTTTCCGTCTGACTACAAATTAAAAGTCAGTTTTCTTTTTTTTTTTATAGACCTAAACTATACCTACTGATATAATACTAAAGGTGGAAAATGATTGTGTAAACTAATTAAAAATGAACAGACAAAGTTCATGCAAGAAAATGGAAAGGGCGAGCTTTTAGTACTATCAACTAGACATTGACCACATCTTTGCACATGCAGAACGATCTTCTCAATTTAAATAATTTCTACATTTTATGGGTTCATTTTTTACTATAGGTTGCAAGTTTGGTCAAAGATAATAAGGTAAGTCTAGGAACATGTTCTTATTTTGATAGTTTGTTATACCACCATCACTTTACATCCAAAATATGTATGCATAGAAAATATGTCTTATTATATATTAAGCATTTACCTGGAACTTCCAGTAATTATTTCGATCGTTAGTTTCAAAAGCAAAATGAAAAGATTTCGAAAGAGAAATTTCCGACCTACCGGATTCGAACCAGTGACCTAGGGATATTCTGCATCGACTACAGTCCTCCGCTCTACCAACTGAGCTAAGGTCGGATTTATATGGTTCTTCATGCATGTATTTATACTGTAGAAGATATATTAAGAACAATTTTCGTAGATTTCAAACTTGTGACTGATTTCTTTTCTAAAATCCAAAACTAAAAAAGAAAGCCATAGTATAAGACTTATTGAAGAATACATTTCAACCAGCCAAATAAGTTTACAAAAAGAATGATGAGAATGTATTAGCAGAATTCGAGAGGAAAGCAAAATAACATTCAGAGGTTTTATACGGTACCTTATAACCGCATCAATATTTCTATATGTTTTCTTTCTTTCTCTTTTAAGAATTTATATATGAAAGAATGTGTTTTGCAATGATGTTAATGAAAATTTGTGTTTTCAACAAAGACCAAAACAATTTTTGAATCCCTCAACTCAATGGATAGGTTGGAACCTTAATATGTGTATGCTAATTGATATAAAAATAAACGAAACATGGGTCTGGTCTTTATTATAGTTACCCTAATTTCTAAAATAATATTAAGTTGTTAATATGTATTCGTAGCTAGACGTGTACAACATATACCTTTGGAGGAATGAAGTATCTGTGCTTGATGAACTCAAACCACTTTGCCATAAAATTGAAAATAAGCAAAAGAGTTCCGACCTACCTGATTCGAACCAGTGACCTAAGGATTTTCTGCTTCAACTACAGTCCTCCGCTCTACCAACTGAGCTAAAGTCGGTTTAGCAATATAGAATTTGTAGCATGTAGATGAAGACGCAATATTTCACGAATTGTTAAATTGTCTATACGAAGAAAACTCTAAAGGTAAGTTAATCACTTGTATCATAATTTGTAGTATGTTTATCTATCTGAAACTAATACTTTTTATTAAAACATTTACCGTGAAACCCCATCAAAGTACAAATCTTTTACAAATCGACTAAGAGTTTTTTAAAAACGTTTATCAAAACCGTGAACGGCAGGATTCGAACCTGCGCGGGCAAAGCCCACATGATTTCTAGTCATGCCCGATAACCACTCCGGCACGTCCACTTTTCCTTGGTTAAACCCTAGTTTTATGTAGATTATAATATATGCTATTTGTCTATCCTTACTGTGTATCTGGACGAAAACGTAGACGACCTGAAAATAACTTTCATTCAATTTACGGACAAAAAAAAGACAAAAAAATCTATTAATCTATTGTTTAAACCAAAAAAAATTGGGTCTTTGATCCAACTCCGGAATACTCTAAAACATTCTTCTTATTCTTGATATTGTGTTCTTTTCCGTCTGACTACAAATTAAAAGTCAGTTTTCTTTTTTTTTACAGACCTAAACTATACCTACTGAAATAATACTAAAGGTGGAAAATGATTGTGTAAACTAATTAAAAATTAACAGACAGAGTTCATGCAAGAAAATGGAAAGGGCGAGCTTTTAGTACTATCAACTAGACATTGACCACATATTTGCACATGCAGAACGATCTTCTCATTTAATTAATTTCTACATTTTATGAATTCATTTTTTACTATAGGTTGCAAGTTTGGTCAAAGATAATAAGGTAAGTCTAAGAACATGTTCTTATTTTGATAGTATGTTATACCACCATCACTTTACATCCAAAATATGTTGGCATAGAAAATATGTCTTATTGTATCTTAAACATTTACCTAGATCTTCCAGTAATTATTTCGATCGTTAGTTTCAAAAGCAAAATGAAAAGATTTCGAAAGAGAAATTTCCGACCTACCGGATTCGAACCAGTGACCTAAGGATATTCTGCATCGACTACAGTCCTCTGCTCTACCAACTGAGCTAAGGTCGGATTTATATGATTCTTCATGCATGTATTTATACTGTAGAAGATATATTAAGAACAATTTTCGTAGATTTCAAACCTGTGACAGATTTCTTTTCTGAAATCCAAAACTAAAAAGGAAAGCCATAGTATAAGACTTATTGAAGAATACATTTCAACCAGCCAAATAAGTTTACAAAAAGAATGATGAGAATGTATTAGGAGAACTCGAGAGGAAAGCAAAATAACATTCAGAGGTTTTATACGGTACCTTATAACCGCATCAATATTTCTATATGTTTTCTTTATTTCTCTTTTAAGAATTTATATATGAAAGAATGTGTTTTGCAATGATGTTAATGAAAATTTGTGATTTCAGCAAAGACCAAAACAAGTTTTCGAATCCCTCAACTCAATGGATAGGATTGGAACCTTAATATGTGTATGCTAATTGATATAAAAATAAACGAAACATGGGTCTGGTCTTTATTATAGTTACCCTAATTTCTAAAATAATATTAAGTTGTTAATATGTACTCGTAGCTAGACGTGTACAACATATACCTTTGGAGGAATGAAGTATTTATGCTTGATGAACTCAAACCACTTTGCCATAAAATTGAAAATAGGCAAAAGAGTTCCGACCTAACGGATTCGAACCAGTGACCTAAGGATTTTCTGCTTCAACTACAGTCTCCGCTCTACCAACTGAGCTAAGGTCGGTTTAGCAATATAGAATTTGTAGCATGTAGATGAAGACGCAATATTTCACGAATTGTTAAATTGTCTATACGAAGAAAACTCTAAAGGTAAGTTAATCACTTGTATCATAATTTGTAGTATGTTTATCTATCTGAAACTAATACTTTTTATTAAAACATTTACCGTGAAACCCCATCAAAGTACAAATCTTTTCCAAATCGACTAAAAGTTTCTTAAAAACGTTTATCAAAACCGTGAACGGCAGGATTCGAACCTGCGCGGGCAAAGCCCACATGATTTCTAGTCATGCCCGATAACCACTCCGGCACGTCCACTTTTCCTTGGTTAAACCCTACTTTTATGTAGATTATAATATATGCTATTTGGCTATCCTTACTGTATATCTGGACGAAAACGTAGACGAGCTGGAAATAGCTTTTATTCAATTTACGGACAAAACAAAGATAAAAAAATCTATTAATCTATTGTCTAAACCAAAAAAAAATTGGGTCTTTGATCCAACTCCGGAATACTCTAAAACATTCATCTTATTCTTGATATTGTGTTCTTTTCCGTCTAACTACAAATTAAAAGTCAGTTTTCTTTTTTTTTTTACAGACCTAAACTATACCTACTGAAATAATACTAAAGGTGGAAAATGATTGTGTAAACTAATTAAAAATGAACAGACAAAGTTCATGCAAGAAAATGGAATGGGCGAGCTTTTAGTACTATCAACTAGACATCACCACATATTTGCACATGCCGAACGATCTTCTCAATTTAAATAATTTCTACATTTTATGGGTTCATTTTTTACTATAGGTTGCAAGTTTGGTCAAAGATAATAAGGTAAGTCTAAGAACATGTTCTTATTTTGATAGTTTGTTATACCACCATCACTTTACATCCAAAATATGTATGCATAGAAAATAAGTCTTATTGTATATTAAGCATTTACCTGGAACTTCCAGTAATTATTTCGATCGTTAGTTTCAAAAGAAAAATGAAAGGATTTCGAAAGAGATATTTCCGACCTGCCGGATTCGAACCAGTGACCTAAGGTCGTATTTATATGATTCTTCATGCAAATTTTTATACTGTAGAAGATATATTAAGAACAATATTCGTAGATTTCAAACCTGTGACTGATTTCTTTTCAGAAATCCAAAACTAAAAAAGAAAGCCATAGTATAAGACTTATTGAAGAATACATTTCAACCAGCCAAATAAGTTTAACAAAAAGAATGATGAGAATGTATTAGGAGAATTCGAGAGGAAAGCAAAATAACATTCAGAGGTTTTATACGGTACCTTATAACCGCATCAATATTTCTATATGTTTTCTTTCTTCTCTTTTAAGAATTTATATATGAAAGAATGTGTTTTGCAATGATGTTAATGAAAATTTGTGATTTCAACAAAGACCAAAACAAGTTTTCGAATCCCTCAACTCAATGGATAGGATTGGAACCTTAATATGTGTATGCTAATTGATATAAAAATAAACGAAAACATGGGTCTGGTCTTTGTTATAGTTACCCTAATTTCTAAAATAATATTAAGCTGTTAATATGTACTTCGTAGCTAGACGTGTACAACATATACCTTTGGAGGAATGAAGTATCTATGCTGATGAACTCAAACCACTTTGCCATAAAATTGAAAATAGGCAAAAGAGTTCCGACCTAAACGGATTCGAACCTGTGACCTAAGGTTTTTCTGCTTCAACTACAGTCTTCCGCTCTACCAACTGAGCTAAGGTCGGTTTAGCAATTTAGAATTTGTAGCATGTAGATGAAGACGCAATATTTCACGAATTGTTAAATTGTCTATACGAAGAAAACTCTAAAGGTAAGTTAATCACTTGTATCATAATTTGTAGTATGTTTATCTATCTGAAACTAATACTTTTTATTAAAAAATTTACCGTGAAACCCCATCAAAAGTACAAATCTTTTTCCAAATCGACTAAGAGTTTTTTAAAAACGTTTATCAAAACCGTGAACGGCAGGATTCGAACCTGTGCGGGCAAAGCCCACATGATTTCTAGTCATGCCCGATAACCACTCCGGCACGTCCACTTTTCCTTGGTTTAACCCTACTTTTATGTAGATTATAATATATGCTATTTGTCTATGCTTACTGTATATCTGGACGAAAACGTAGACGAGCTGAAAATAGCTTTTATTCAATTTGCGGACAAAACAAAGACAAAAAAAAATCTATTAATCTATTATCTAAACCAAAAAAAAATGGATCTTTGATCCAACTCCGGAATACTCTAAAACATTCTTCTTATTCTTGATATTGTGTTCTTTCCGTCTGACTACAAATTAAAAGTCAGTTTTTCTTTTTTTTTTATAGACCTAAACTATACCTACTGAAATAATACTAAAGGTGGAAAATGATTGTGTAAACTAATTAAAAATGAACAGACAAAGTTCATGCAAGAAAATGGAAAGGGCGAGCTTTTTAGTACTATCAACTAGACATTGACCACATATTTGCACATGCAGAACGATCTTCTCAATTTAAATAATTTCAACATTTTATGGGTTCATTTTTTACTATAGGTTGCAAGTTTGGTCAAAGATAATAAGGTAAGTCTAAGAACATGTTCTTATTTTGATAGTTTGTTATACCACCATCACTTTACATCCAAAATATGTATGCATAGAAAATAAGTCTTATTATATATTAAGCATTTACCTGGAACTTCCACTAATTATGTAGATCGTTAGTTTCAAAAGCAAAATGAAAAGATTTCGAAAGAGAAATTTCCGACCTACCGGATTCGAACCAGTGACCTAAGGATATTCTGCATCGACTACAGTCCTCCGCTCTACCAACTGAGCTAAGGTCGGATTTATATGATTCTTCATGCATGTATTTATACTGTGGAAGATATATTAAGAACAATTTTCGTAGATTTCAAACCTGTGACTGATTTCTTTCTGAAATCCCAAAACTAAAAAAGAAAGCCATAGTATAAGACTTATTGAAGAATACATTTCAACCGGCCAAATAAGTTTACAAAAAGAATGATGAGAATGTATTAGGAGAATTCGAGAGGAATGGAAAATAACATTCAGAGGTTTTATACGGTACCTTATAACCGCATCAATATATCTATATGTTTTCTTTCTTTCTCTTTTAAGAATTTATATATGAAAGAATGTGTTTTGCGAGGATGTTAATGAAAATTTGTGATTTCAACAAAGACCAAAACAAGTTTTCGAATCCCTCAACTCAGTGGATAGGATTGGAACCTTAATATGTGTATGCTAATTGATATAAAAATAAACGAAACATGGGACTGGTCTTCATTATAGTTACCCTAATTTCTAAAATAATATTAATTTGTTAATATTTACTCGTAGCTAGACGTGTACAACATATACCTTTGGAGGAATGAAGTATCTATGCTTGATGAACTCAAACCACTTTGCCATAAAATTGAAAATAGGCAAAAGAGTTCCGACCTACCAGATTCGAACCAGTGACCTAAGGATTTTCTGCTTCAACTACAGTCCTCCGCTCTACCAACTGAGCTAAGGTCGGTTTAGCAATATAGAATTTGTAGCATGTAGATGAAGACGCAATATTTCACGAATTGTTAAATTGTCTATACGAAGAAAACTCTAAAGGTAAGTTAGTCACTTGTATCATAATTTGTAGTATGTTTATCTATCTGAAACTAATACTTTTTATTAAAACATTTACCGTGAAACCCCATCAAAGTACAAATCTTTTCCAAATCGACTAAAAGTTTTTTAAAAACGTTTATCAAAACCGTGAACGGCAGGATTCGAACCTGCGCGGGCAAAGCCCACATGATTTCTAGTCATGCCCGATAACCACTCCGGCACGTCCACTTTTCCTTGGTTTAACCCTACTTTTATGTAGATTATAATATATGCTATTTGTCTATCCTTACTGTATATCTGGACGAAAACGTAGACGAGCTGAAAATAGCTTTTATTCAATTTACGGACAAAACAAAGACAAAAAAATCTATTAATCTATTGTCTAAACCAAAAAAATTGGGTCTTTGATCCAACTCCGGAATACTCTAAAACATTCTTCTTATTCTTCATATTGTGTTCTTTTCCGTCTGACTACAAATTAAAAGTCAGTTTTCTTTTTTTTTTACAGACGTAAACTATACCTACTGAAATAATACTAAAGGTGGAAAATGATTGTGTAAACTAATTAAAAATGAACAGACAAAGTTCATGCAAGAAAATGGAAAGGGCGAGCTTTAGTACTATCAACTAGACATTGACCACATATTTGCACATGCAGAACGATCTTCTCAATTTAAATAATTTCTACATTTTATGGGTTCATTTTTTACTATAGGTTGCAAGTTTGGTCAAAGATAATAAGGTAAGTCTAGGAACATGTTCTTATTTTGATAGTTTGTTATACCACCATCACTTTACATCCAAAATATGTATGCATAGAAAATATGTCTTATTATATATTAAGCATTTACCTGGAACTTCCAGTAATTATTTCGATCGTTAGTTTCAAAAGCAAAATGAAAAGATTTCGAAAGAGAAATTTCCGACCTACCGGATTCGAACCAGTGACCTAGGGATATTCTGCATCGACTACAGTCCTCCGCTCTACCAACTGAGCTAAGGTCGGATTTATATGGTTCTTCATGCATGTATTTATACTGTAGAAGATATATTAAGAACAATTTTCGTACATTTCAAACTTGTGACTGATTTCTTTTCTAAAATCCAAAACTAAAAAAGAAAGCCATAGTATAAGACTTATTGAAGAATACATTTCAACCAGCCAAATAAGTTTACAAAAAGAATGATGAGAATGTATTAGCAGAATTCGAGAGGAAAGCAAAATAACATTCAGAGGTTTTATACGGTACCTTATAACCGCATCAATATTTCTATATGTTTTCTTTCTTTCTCTTTTAAGAATTTATATATGAAAGAATGTGTTTTGCAATGATGTTAATGAAAATTTGTGTTTTCAACAAAGACCAAAACAATTTTTTGAATCCCTCAACTCAATGGATAGGGTTGGAACCTTAATATGTGTATGCTAATTGATATAAAAAATAAACGAAACATGGGTCTGGTCTTTATTATAGTTACCCTAATTTCTAAAATAATATTAAGTTGTTAATATGTATTCGTAGCTAGACGTGTACAACATATACCTTTGGAGGAATGAAGTATCTGTGCTTGATGAACTCAAACCACTTTGCCATAAAATTGAAAATAAGCAAAAGAGTTCCGACCTATCGGATTCGAACCAGTGACCTAAAGATTTTCTGCTTCAACTACAGTCCTCCGCTCTACCAACTGAGCTAAGGTCGGTTTAGCAATTTAGAATTTGTAGCATGTAGATGAAGACGCAATATTTCACGAATTGTTAAATTGTCTATACGAAGAAAACTCTAAAGGTAAGTTAATCACTTGTATCATAATTTGTAGTATGTTTATCTATCTGAAACTAATACTTTTTATTAAAACATTTACCGTGAAACCCCATCAAAGTACAAATCTTTTCCAAATCAACTAAGAGTTTTTTCAAAATGTTTATCAAAACCGTGAACGGCAGGATTCGAACCTGCGCGGGCAAAGCCCACATGATTTCTAGTCATGCCCGATAACCACTCCGGCACGTCCACTTTTCCTTGGTTTAACCCTACTTTTATGTAGATTATAATATATGCTATTTGTCTATCCTTACTGTATATCTGGACAAAAACGTAGACGAGCTGAAAATAGCTTTTATTCAATTTACGGACAAAACAAAGACAAAAAAATCTATTAATCTATTGTCTAAACCAAAAAAATTGGGTCTTTGATCCAACTCCGGAATACTCTAAAACATTCTTCTTATTCTTCATATTGTGTTCTTTTCCGTCTGACTACAAATTAAAAGTCAGTTTTCTTTTTTTTTTACAGACCTAAACTATACCTACTGAAATAATACTAAAGGTGGAAAATGATTGTGTAAACTAATTAAAAATGAACAGACAAAGTTCATGCAAGAAAATGGAAAGGGCGAGCTTTTAGTACTATCAACTAGACATAGACCACATATTTGCACATGCAGAACGATTTTCTCATTTTAAATAATTTCTACATTTTATGGGTTCATTTTTTACTAGAGGTTGCAAGTTTGGTCAAATATAATAAGGTAAGTCTAAGAACATGTTCTTATTTTGATAGTTTGTTATACCACCATCACTTTACATCCAAAATATGTATGCATAGAAAATAAGTCTTATTATATAATAAGCATTTACCTGGAACTTCCAGTAATTATTTAGATCGTTAGTTTCAAAAGCAAAATGAAAAGATTTCGAAAGAGAAATTTCCGATCTACCGGATTCGAACCAGTGACCTAAGGATATTCTGCATCGACTACAGTCCTCCGCTCTACCAACTGAGCTAAGGTCGGATTTATATGGTTCTTCATGCTTGTATTTATACTGTAGAAGATATATTAAGAACAATTTTCGTACATTTCAAACTTGTGACTGATTTCTTTTCTAAAATCCAAAACTAAAAAAGAAAGCCATAGTATAAGACTTATTGAAGAATACATTTCAACCAGCCAAATAAGTTTACAAAAAGAATGATGAGAATATATTAGGAGAATTCGAGAGGAAAGCAAAATAACATTCAGAGGTTTTATACGGTACCTTATAACCGCATTAATATTTCTATATGTTTTCTTTCTTTCTCTTTTAAGAATTTATATATGAAAGAATGTGTTTTGCAATGATGTTAATGAAAATTTGTGATTTCAACAAAGACCAAAACAAGTTTTCGAATCCCTCAACTCAATGGATAGGATTGGAACCTTAATATGTGTATGCTAATTGATATAAAAATAAACGAAACATGGGTCTGGTCTTTATTATAGTTATTCTAATTTCTAAAATAATATTAAGTTGTTAATATGTATTCGTAGCTAGACGTGTACAACATATACCTTTGGAGGAATGAAGTATCTCTGCTTGATGAACTCAAACCACTTTGCCATAAAATTGAAAATAAGCAAAAGAGTTCCGACCTATCGGATTCGAACCAGTGACCTAAAGATTTTCTGCTTCAACTACAGTCCTCCGCTCTACCAACTGAGCTAAGGTCGGTTTAGCAATATAGAATTTGTAGCATGTAGATGAAGACGCAATATTTTACGAATTGTTAAATTGTCTATACGAAGAAAACTCTAAAGGTAAGTTAATCACTTGTATCATAATTTGTAGTATGTTTATCTATCTGAAACTAATACTTTTTATTAAAATATTTACCGTGAAACCCCATCAAAGTACAAATCTTTTCCAAATCGACTAAAAGTTTTTTCAAAACGTTTATCAAAACCGTGAACGGCAGGATTCGAACCTGCGCGGGCAAAGCCCACATGATTTCTAGTCATGCCCGATAACCACTCCGGCATGTCCACTTTTCCTTGGTTAAACCCTACTTTTATGTAGATTATAATATATGCTATTTGTCTATCCTTACTGTATATCTGGACGAAAACGTAGACGAGCCGAAAATAGCTTTTATTCAATATACGGACAAAACAAACACAAAAAAATCTATTAATCTATTGTCTAAACCAAAAAAAATTGGGTCTTTGATCCAACTCCGGAATACTCTAAAACATTCTTCTTATTCTTGATATTGTGTTCTTTTCCGTTTGACTACAAATTAAAAGTCAGTTTTTCTTTTTTTTTTACAGACCTAAACTATACCTACTGAAATAATACTAAAGGTGGAAAATGATTGTGTAAACTAATTAAAAGGAACAGACAAAGTTCATGCAAGAAAATGGAATACTATCAACTAGACATTGACCACATATTTGCACATGCAGAACGATCTTCTCAATTTAAATATTTTCTACATTTTATGGGTTCATTTTTTACTATAGGTTGCAATTTGGTCAAAGATAATAAGGTAAGTCTAAGAACATGTTCTTATTTTGATAGTTTGTTATACCACCATCACTTTACATCCAAAATATGTATGCATAGAAAATAAGTCTTATTGTATATTAAGCATTTACCTGGAACTTCCAGTAATTATTTCGATCGTTAGTTTCAAAAGCAAAATGAAAAGATTTCGAAAGAGAAATTTCTGACCTACCGGATTCGAACCAGTGACCTAAGAATATTCTGCATCGACTACAGTCTTCCGCTCTACCAACTGAGCTGAGGTCGGATTTATATGATTTTTCATGCATGTGTACATACAATAGAAGATATATTAAGAACAATTTGCCTAGATTTCAAACATGTGACTGATTTCGTTTCTGAAATATAATTTTTCAAAACTAAAAATGAAACCAATAGTGTAAGCCTTCTTGATGAATCCATTTCAACCTGTCAAATAAGTTTACAAAAATAATGATGAAGATTTATTAGGAGGATTCGAAAGGAAAGGAAAATAACCCTTAAAAGTTTTTATTTGGTACCTCATAACTACACCAATATATATATAATTTTTCTTTTTAACCAATTTATATATGAAATCATCTGTTTTGGAATGTTGTTAACACAAATTTGTGATCTCAACAAAGACTACAAAAAGTTTAAGAATGTTTCAATGGAATTCTTTAACTCAATGGATAGGATTGTAACCTTAATATGTGTATGCATCTCTTTTTTTTAAGAAAAAAAAAGATAATTTATATAAAATTAAACCAAACATAGGTCTATTCTTTATTAAGGTTACCCTAAGTTCTAAGAAAATATTAAGTTGTTAGTATATACTCCTAGGTAGACGTGTACAACATAGACCTTTTGAGGAATGAATTATCTATGAATGATGAACTGAAACCACTTGACATAAATTTGAAAAATTTAATGCATGTAGATGAAGACGTTATATTTCACTAATTGTTAAATTGTGTATACAAAGAGTACTATAAAGGATAAGTAAATCACTAGTATCATAAGTTGTAGTATGGTTATTTATCTGAAACTAATACTTTTTATATAAAAAAATCCGTGAAAACCCTTTAAAATACAAATCTTTTTAAAATTGGCTAGGGTTTTCTAAAATTTTTATCAAAATCATGAATGCCAGGATTCAAACTTGCGCTGGCAAAGCCCACATGATTTCTAGTCATTCCTGACAATCATAAAGTTGCATTTAACTTGTGTTTGAGGTACTTCTTGAAATTCATCCAACTTGGAGGTAACTTCTCAATGAAACAATTCACCATGAGGATCTCACAAATTGACATTCCCTCTGCTGCTACCTCATGGTAAAACAGCTGGAGCGCTTCCACTTACTCCATCATTGGTTTGGAATTCACCATCTGAAAGTACACAATTCTTGCAGTTGCAAATTTCTAACATCTGACATCTTCTGCTTTATATTACTTGTCCAAGGAGATCGACAATGACTTGGATGATTTTCCCTGACTATACACACAATACATTGGGTTAGTAATGTGGCAAAAGTCATCCCTTGCACATGAAATGACCATAAATCCAATCTTCAACACTTGCAAGTGTTCGGAAATTAGTGCTCTCAGCCGGAATAACTGCTTTTTCCTGTATCAAATACTTGCCAAACTTAAAGTTTTTCAGACCAAATAGCATCTTTTGTTATTAAATTTGAAGCCTTTTCCATCAAATTTTTCGGACATTGGTCCTTAAGGCCCTACCAACAAAATCTCTTGGTAGACATCGGTGGGAGTAGTCACTAGAGGTAGACCAGAATTGAACAAAGCTCAACATGCCGTTTCATTGGTACTGTTTCCTGCTGAAGTCCCAATTGCCATATCAACAGGTGCCCCCAAGACTCTTGGTGTCTCAATGATGATATTGGTGTTATCGATTTCATTAGCCATCTGATCACGAGTAAACAAAGAAGAATCAGTATACCAAAAGAGAGTTTAGTAAACTCGCTTTAATAAGCGTTTGATAAAATATTTGAATCGGCTGAAGCGTTTTGCAAACTTTCTTTGAAAACATTCACATAAATCTCTACGTTTAAGTTATGATTATTTGTCAAAAAAAAATTGCAAAAGCACTAGAGAGCATTCGCAAAAATCATTTGTATCATTTTGAAAACGTTTTGCGTAAAGGCTTTGATAACCGATTCGAAAATCTATAATTTTTAAGAAAAATATTGTTTTAGAAAACCGCAAACTTCTCAATCCGATTGTAGCGATATGCTAAAAACGGATTTATTAAGTTAAGAATGTAGAAACCGCAAATATCTGATTAAGAAACAGCGATTATAAATTAGTATAAATCATTATATAAGAAATTATAATAAAGAAGCAATAAAGAAATCGAACAAAACTAGACTTTTGAAAAAACAAATGCGTAAACAACAAAATGCAGTGGAGAGATATGATCTCTTTCCTTAACTAAAAGTCTCACCTGTATTGTGTTACGGTTCTGTATACATAAGAGGGTTTGCATTTGTAGCTGAGAAGACGAGAGCTGCAGTTCTTGAAAGTAACTGCACGTGCACATGTGGCGAAAGACTAGGGAGGAAAAATGTCCCCGCAAGACTCGCGCTCTTGACTCGTTCAAACTTGTGGCCGACTAGAGAAATGCATGTCGTTTTGAAATGAACTTAAAACGAACTGCTTGTCATTTAAAATGAAATGCACGGTTGTTTTGAAAAATATTTGGCCCCAAAAACGGTGCCGGGCCGGACGCTCGGTGGCTGCAGCGTGCGCGTCTGAGTGGTCCATCTTTTACCGATACCCATAATATACTCAAATTATTTGAATTTAGACATAAGTCCCTCTATATCAATACTTGAGAATTTTCCCTCAAACTTCTGACAAATTACATTTTCTCATTATATACGTACCAAAATTTTTTTATGGCATTCTACATAACCTTTTTTTTGTTCTGGGAGATTTGGAAAAATAGGTTAAAAATTTTGATCTCTTTTCCACAAAACTTTCTTGATTTTTATCAAAAGTTGACTACATTATCCATTAAATAAATCTAATAAATTCAAAAGAAATACTTTTAAAATTTACAAAATATAAGAAAATTCAAAACATTGAAAGAAACACTTATGAGATTATATTAACATTTTTTTTTTGAAAATTGATGTTCAAAATAGAAGATGATTTTCTATTATACCAATGATATAATTCATCTTCTACTGTCTACGGACTGCTAGAAGATGTTTTCTACTGCTTGCTCTATATTATACGGACTGTAGAACATAGTTTCTACTATTTTTTCTATAGTCTACCAATTGTAAAATATGCATTCTACTGTTTATTCTACGTTCTACGAGTCAATCAGATTTGGTAGAATATGTTTTCTACAGTTTCTTATGTATTCTACGGAGTTTGGAATATATGTGTTACTGTTACCACTATGTTCTACTATCCGTAGAATTGAATTTGCACTGTTCTTTCTATTTTCTACCGCCGGTAAAATACATATTTTGCGAAAATCTGAGAAAATCTAGGAAATATGGCAACACAATGTTCACTGTATTTTTTTATAAATCTAAATTAATTGCTTTTTCAACTTCAAATTTTAAAATTATAAAAAATAAATGACTTTAATTTTAGTTATTATTTATTTCATATTTATTGTTCTTAACTAAAAAGAAATATAAAATATAAATACTATAATTTTGTTTATTTTAATAATCAATGAAGATTTTTTTTTAAACAGGAGAGTTTTAATGGACAAATATTATTTTTTTATATTTAAACTATTAATTTCATATTTCAATTATTTTTTAATTTATATAAAGTGGGATATAATGAGATTTTGAAAAAAAAAATAAAGGTGTATTATAAAATATAAATATTATAAATTTTTATTTTATTTTAATAACCAATGAAGATAGAGATAAGAGAAATATTTTTGTTTTTCAATCGACAAAGAGAAGAGATATAGATAAATAAAAGAGAAGAAATAATTTTCAATTAATAATTTACTTTTTATGATTAGAATGAGATTTAAAACAAAAAAAAATAAAGTGTAAGAGGACAAAATATACCTCAAGAAAATATAAGAAGACAAGTATTCTATTTTTTTTTTTACTTATTTTAGCAAATCTTTCTTTTTTTTTGCTTTTTATCCAATTTTTGTATGAGTCCAATGACCCAAAAAAATTGGTCCAACAAAAATATCCAGACCAAGTGTAGTAGACCAAGTGTTCCAAGACGATGATTGTAACAAAGCATCTCATGACTTCAGCAATTTCCGTATAGATGGACTAATGTGTGACCTCGAGATCAGAGGACAACCTTGAGGGCAACAAACAAACTTATTGTTGGAGACTTGGAGTTGGCTCATCCTCTCCTTCAAAGCTTGGCTGGGGACGAAGAAGAGAGAAACCACAAGTAGTTCATAAAACAGCAGGTGATCATGACATTTTCCTGTAATTAGAAGGAAACATGACTTTCACCAGAAGCATGTCATCTTATCTTCCAATTTCGTTGTTTTGAATCTCAAACTAGCCCATATGTAGTTATCAATTCGAATATGAATGACTGATTATATCAAGTTGGATCACTTCTCCAGACCAGGTGGACAGAGATTATCAAATATATTGCCTATCACCACTATGCCAATTCTCATGCTTTTAAGAAAAAAAATTGGAATTACTATCAACACTACGTCAATCTAAAGACAAAATGAATAATAAGAATTAAGGGACAAAGAAGTTGGTAGTATTATTAGTAGTTCAAAGAATGTACAAAAGTTGACATCCATACACGTAACAAAGAAAATCAGAAACTAATGGGTTCAAGGGAGTGAAGCTTGATGGGTTTTGGGCTGGTCATATGCAGCAATGTTTTGGGGTTCGCATTCAGGACTCAAGAGACGGACAAGCGTTGCAGTTGATGCACTCATGGACACAGCTCCACACCCAGCCCATCGCAGACTCCTTGGCACTGTAACCCTCGGACCTGCACATTCCCCAGAGGCAACATTCATGAATGGAACAGGTCAACAGTTTCTTCTATACCCATTGTATCTTAGGTTTTGTCACTCATCTATTATAGGTTCCTTTGAATCATAAATTCCCCCAGAAACTATACCATCCCCAAGAATCTCCATGGAAATTAGGAAGCATACACCAATCTAATTATTCAACATAGAATGAACGTAAGTAATGGATGCTCCAGGGTCACCACTCACCACATTCAAGAATGACAAATATATGTGAGATTCTTCTTTTTCTAACAATCAATAACGCAGAGCTGGATTCAATAGCTCTATGAAGAAGAACATGTTGATTGCATAATCTGTTAACCCATCTACAAAGCTTTGCAGAACGTTTTCAAATCAAGCGGTGGAAAACGCCAAGAAACTGACAAGAAAAGAGAGAAAGAGTTTACCATAGTGAAGTCTGCAGAGAACCCAGAAACCAAGAGCTCCACCAACAGTGAAAATGGCAGCAGTCTGTCTCATTAGCCTTGAACATGGCTTTGCATCTGATCTCATTAGATCTCCTTCTGACCATCCTAACATCTGCCTCAACGCCATTTTCTCTCTGTAACAGAAACAAAACCCATCAAAATTCACTTTAAAAATGACTAAAAATTCGGTTTTCTGACAAAGATGTTCACTGAGGCATTTCATCGAACAGTATACGGACAACTTCAAACCCCAACATAAAGATGATTCCTTTATAGGTTTAAATCTAGGCATCTTAAAACAGAACAAATTTGGGAAAGTTTTGGTGCATAAGAAACAAACCAGGTCCAGAAGCAGGGCAGTATCTGTAGACTGTAGTTACCCGGTAAAGCCGTAGTGTCGCCTTGAAACCTGATGGTAGAAGATGAAGAGAGTCGGAGAGTGATCAAGGGTATAATTAGGCCGATGTTGGAGGCCCAATAAGTGTTAAGCTACGTTATTGGGCTGGGCTCATAGTCGGATCCACGTTGGGAAGAGACCATGGTTTCTTCACGAGGGTTGTGTTATCCAACACGCATTAAGACAGGGTTCGGTAACAATTTTTTTTGACATAATTCATTTTTTTAAATGTGAATATTATAATTTAATAGTTTAATTATGCTTATAAAATATAATTATATCACATATATATAGAGATATTATATCATTTTCATTTATGTTTTCTTTTTATAAATCAAATTTTAGTTTATTAAATTTAATTTAATTTTTAAATACAATTAAATAATTTAGTGAACTAATTATTTTTATAAATTATTAAATTAAATGTAAGTAAGCAAACACTAATTACTTGTTAACATATTTAAATTATATTCAATATAAATATTATTAAAATTAATTAATAATTATGTTAAAAAAATATTCACATAAACTGATTCGTTTTAAGAATTCCAAATTTTCATCAAACAAAATTTTATTATTAAATTTTTACGGTTTCAATTTTCTTAATATTTATCCACGATTTCTTCGAAATCATACAAAATCATCTACTATATTTATATTTTTAAGAATAACTCTACTGCAATCTCTTCTATTATTATTTTATCTTGTCATATTTTACACGTTTGATTATTGATTTATTTTATTATATTTATTAACTTTTGATTATTCAATTTTAGCTCTGGATTCCATTAACTAATAGTTCATGCATGCTTTATGCTGGGGCTCCCACTACATGTATGAACCCAATCCAATGCAATATACACTTTAGATTCTTTTTGGCACATGTCGTCAAGCTGTAAATAGTATTTCACTTTAGTTTTTAAAATCTGCAATTTTCCTCTCTTTTCTATTTTTTTTTTTGCTTATGCTTTTTCCATTTAAATAATTTTCTTCGTTAGGTATAGTTTCCAAGTTATCACATACTGACACGTTAAGAATATGGTATTGATTAAGGCTTCCCCAATATATTTATTGATAATCTAATAAAAGCTTATTGATATATAAATATCACTAAGCTCTTGTGTACTACAAACCGCCCTTCCCTCTCTGATAACAACTCAACTCAAACCCATCTCAGAATCCTAAAACAGAGAGTTTCAAAAATAAAAATGGCGACGATGGCTGAACTGTGGACTGGCACAGGCTCTGCTCTAGCAACCCTAATGTTCATATACACAATCTTCAACCAATACTTCCCTCACTTCGGAGACAAACTCGAGCCATACTTTCAACGCCTTATCGGTCTATTCGACCCTTACATCCAAATAACATTCTTTGAATACACCGGACAGAACTACAAGCGAAGCGTGGTCTACGATGGTATCCAGAACTATCTCAGCAAAGACTCATCTGCTCGAGCCAAGAGGCTTAAGGCCAACACCGTTAAAGGAAGCAAATCTCTTGTGCTTAGCATGGATGATTATGAGGAGATTACTGACCATTTCGAGGGCATCAAGGTTTGGTGGCAGTCGAATAAGGAGGAAACCAAGAAGGAGTCTTTCTCGTTTTACCCTGACGCTAGTGAGAAGAGATATTACATGCTCAGGTTCCACAGACGTGACCGGCAAGTAATTATAGAAAGGTATATCAACCATGTTATTCACGAGGGGAAGACAATAAAGATGAAGAACAGAGAGAGGAAGATTTATTCAAATAGTTCGAGCGAGGACCACGGAAACAAGACGAAATGGAACCATGTTGCGTTCGACCATCCCGCCACGTTCGATACTCTAGCTATGGACAAGAAGAAGAAGGACGAGATCAAAAGAGATTTGATCAAGTTTAGTAAGAGCAAAGACTACTACAAGAAGATTGGGAAAGCTTGGAAGAGAGGGTATCTCTTGTATGGACCACCCGGGACAGGGAAGTCGACAATGATTGCTGCAATGGCGAACTTCTTGGATTATGATGTTTATGATCTTGAGTTGACAACAGTGAGGGACAATACACAGCTAAGGAGGTTATTGATAGACACTTCTGCGAAATCTATTATTGTGATTGAAGATATCGATTGTTCTCTTAATCTCACGGGACAAAGAAAGAAAAAGGAAGAGGAAGACAAAGATGGAGACCAAGAGAAAACCCTTCTCAAGAAGATGATGGACAATGAGGATGAGAATACAGAGAGCAAAGTTACTCTATCAGGGTTGTTGAACTTCGTGGATGGGTTATGGTCAGCTTGTGGTGGCGAGAGGATCATTGTGTTCACTACAAACTTTGTGGACAAGCTAGATCCGGCTTTGATTAGGAAAGGACGAATGGATAAGCATATAGAGTTGTCTTATTGCTGTTTTGAAGCGTTCAAGGTGTTGGCAAGAAACTATTTGGATGTGGAGGAGAGTGAGCTTTTTGAGGAGATAAAGATGTTGTTTGAAGATGAAGGAATCAAGATGACACCAGCGGATGTTGGGGAGAACCTGTTACCGAAATCTGAAGACGAAGGATCAGAGACTTGTTTGAAGCGTTTGATTGAAGCGTTGAAAGAGGAAAAGGAGGAAGCTATGAGGAGGGTCGAGGAAGAGGCGAAGCAGAAGATGAAGGAAGAGGAGGAAGAGAAGAAGAGGAAAAAGGAAGAGAAGGAGAAAGCAGAAACAGTCACAACGAAGAAGGATTGAATAAAAAGAGTGAGGAAGAGCATTGAATTTGATTGAAATCTTTATTGCTTGTTATACAGAATCTCTTGAATTGTATTGTGAAATTTATTTACTCAGAAAGCATTGTAGTCTCCTCAGTTCCTCTGTTATATGAATAATTTGTGTTTTATGACAACTTACATATAGCCTAAGACACTTAAAAGAGTATCTCCAATTGTGAGAACATCTCCATTGAAAAAAAAAAATATTAAACTATAAAGTAAATATCTCAAAATTTGAAAATCAGCCAAAAGTATTTAATTTGAGATGAACTATTTTATACAATAGTAACTAATCCAAACACAAAATATGCGATTTTAACACATGTAAAACTAAAAATTATATGAAAAAAAGATACAATAAATAACTAATTTTAAAAATATAGAAATTATAATAATTAATAATTATAAAAGGAAAACAATGAAAATATAAAAAAGGAAAAATGAAAATAAATATTTTGAAAAGTATATATAAGGAATATTGTACATCAAATTACTAATCATAAAAGGAAAAAAAAATTAACAAGTTTTTATATACTTTACCACCAAAATATTTTTAAAATAAAAAGAAAATTATACAATAGGTAATAATCCTAAAAGAATAAGGCTGTCTAGGATTTTCCATTTGATGACAAAAAGAAAGAATAAAGATGTCAGATTTTGATAAGTGTACAAATACAAATTACATATAAGAATATACAATAAAGTACTAATTGTAAAATTTTAAAATAATATAATAACTTTTTTTTTTGTAAGAGAATATAATTCCATAAGAAAATTATAAAATTGTTTCTCTATCAATGTTACATCACCAAATTCACTTCTATATATATAAATCTAGAAAAGTATAATAATATTTATGTAAATAGTTTTTTCTTTTTTTCATAATTATATAACAATAAGATATGTTTATGTTTATTTTGGTTGATAATTAATGTAATCATGTAGTGAGTTTTATTATGGTGATGCAAGTTATTTCATAATTAGTTTGTTATTATGTGTGATTAGATGCAAGGAAATTTATGTTTTAGTGTAAAATTGTTTTATCCAATTTTAGAGCTTACACATCTTAACATTTTTTTATAGGATTCATTAAGATTTTTATCCATATTCATCATATATTTAGTGTTAAATAATAATATATTTAAATCTGTTTTTAAAATCTTTTATTCATTCAGAGAAATTACTTTTCAGATTTTTTTTTGGTACAAGTCAATATGAAAAATTTTAATTGTTTCTCTGGATTTCTCAATTTCGAGTTACAAAACATAATTTTGGATAATTTAACCCAGATCTTAATCTAAAATCTAAATATATATCTCATAATTATATTGGCTATTAATTTTAGATTTTAAAATTATTTTTATCTGCATATAATGCGAATTCTAATCATTTTAATATATGAATTTTGATATTTTCAAGTTAGCAATTAAGATGACTGTGGCACATACCAAGTTTCTCGATCAGATTTTGACAAATATAAGAAAATGTTTTTAAGATAAAAAGAATATTATAAAATATTTATTTTATAATTATTTGTTATTATCTGTGGTTATATGTTAAGAAATTTAGCTTTTAATTAAAAAAAAATTGTAAAGTTTACAAATCTATTTTTTTGTCATAAGATGTAGTGAATATTATTTTTTATTCATCAATTATATTTAGTTGTAAGTAATTTAGTATTAAAATAATTTAAACATGTATTTATATTCATATTTATTTAGATGGATTATTTCTCGAAAATTTTGTGTAATATAAATCTAATTTAATTACTTAGGTAGGTTTCTTAATTGGGGTTAACAAAACATAAGGTTTTTAGATGACTTTGCGTGAATGTATATTTAAATAAACAAGATTTTCTCTTTCCATATAGATTTTCACGAAAAATGGTTATTCGATATCAAATGACATATTTTAACGATGCTCTTCCTCCTTGTAAAAAGCTCAATTTTTTCGATCATTAGACACTTTTATGTTATTTTATTGAGAAGAATACAACATACTTTGTGATCTTATAGATGCAGTATACATATGCAAATTATGCAAAAAAGAGTGGACATGGTAATTGTTGTAATGAGGCTACTTAATTTAATGGCAAATTTGAGAGAACACATTGTAGATACTTTATTATAATATTTTTACCATATATAATTTTTTTTTATTAGTGTGTCGTAATTGTATTTGTTTTATGTATAATGTTTTTAATATAACAATATATGGTTTTTGTATTTCTAAATTTTTTTTTATAGTTAACTAGTTTAGGTATGAAAAATAAAATAGTAATTTAAAATTTATACAAAATATTATAAATTTATAAAATTCTTCCAAAAATTTTATATTTTAACATTCAAATATATATTTTGAATTGCTAAATTAGTTTAGTCCGCACTTATATGGTTTAATCTGCTCGATCCGTATTTGTTCCGTTTCATCCATTAAGGATGTGAATGGAGAGCATTAAAAAAGATGACCGGCACACAAGTGGTGGAATAACCACTTTTCTTCTCCATTCACAATGCTTATAATATGAAAGTGATTATTTTAATTAAAAAGTGGATGAACCACAAATATATCAATTCAACACATAAATTATTTTATCTGCTAGTAACAGTATATCTGCTCCACATTTGGAGTGTTTCAAGTGTGGAATGCTTTTATTTTTAATTTAATTATTTTATCTTTAAAGACTAATAGTATATATACACATGTTAACTTATCTATTGATACAGTTTTGTATTTTACTGATATTCTTGAAAATTATTTTGGAGTATATCAAAACTTTCAAATTTGAATTTTTTTCTTATGATGAATTAGATAAATGAATGCAGTAAATGGATTGGCACACAATTAAAAAAAAAAGATAAAATTAATTGATTAAATAATAAAATAGTAAAATTATTCTTATAAATTGAATAGATCACATGCTATTCACATCATAAAGAAGCAAGATAAAAAAAAATCAACATTCTCTCTGGAGCTTTTTTTTTTTAAGGTATGTTTTTTTCTTACTTATGTTATGTTATTAAATTAAGTCAATTGTTATGTTTTTGTTATTTTTTAAATTATGTGAAGATATATTAGTAATATAACTTTGGAATATCATATTTTAATTATGTTTTTTTATAACATAGAATTTTAGTTTAGTTAACAAAATAATTTTACAAATAAAAAAATAATTACAAAGAAATTATTCAATTTGCCACTAACATCTCTTTCACATAATTCAAGTATATGTTATGAAAAAAATCAAAGTATTCATTTTTGTGTTTATGTATGGTTAATGAAAAACTATTTGATTTGCATTGACAGAAAATTCTTAAACAAGCATTGAGAAATATGAATTGATATAATTTAGATATAGAGGATTTCTTAAGGGAGAATTGCTGATTTTAACCCATTATTTGGTTTTGAATGCAAATCTAGACCCCTTATTGGACATTCGACAAAAGTAACTCGTAGGGGTAGTGAAAGTACCTGTTTCTCCCTAACGACCAAACAAAAAAACGAAATGAAAAATGACTCTTATAACCCTTGAGACGTCTACATTTAAATAGGAGACTTCGTGAGTAGACTTCTAAATGAAGTCTACTCCGTGATTTTATCTTAAATTTTAATTATAAAATTTATAAAAATTAATTTCATAAAAATCGGTCATTTTAAACAAATAAATTTTCCATATCATGTAAAAGTATAATAGTAGACTTCATAACTTCTATATGAAGTCTACTCCGTGATTAAATCTTAGATTTTAATTATAAAATTTTTAAAAATTAATTTGATAAAAAAATTGTATACATAAATATCACATACGTAATTATCACATATATAAAATAAAATTTCATAAAAATCGGTCATTTTAAACAAATAAAGTTTTCATATCATGTAAAAGTATAATAGTAGACTTCATAACTTCTAAATGAAGTCTACTCCGTGATTAAATCTTAGATTTTAATTATAAAATTTTTAAAAATTAATTTGATAAAAAATTTGTATACATAAATATCACATACATAATTATCACCTATATAAAATAAAATTTCATAAAAATCGATCATTTTAAACAAAGAAATTTTCCATATCATGTAAAAATATAATAGTAGACTTCATAACTTCTAAATGAAGTCTACTCCGTGATTAAATCTTAGATTTTAATTATAAAATTTTAAAAAATTAATTTGATAAAAAATTTGTATACATAAATATCACATACGTAATTATCACATATATAAAATAAAATTTCATAAAAATCGGTCATTTTAAACAAATAAAGTTTCCATATCATGTAAAAGTATAATATTAGACTTCATAACTTCTAAATGAAGTCTACTCCGTGATTAAATCTTAGATTTTAATTATAAAATTTTAAAAATTAATTAGATAAAAATTTGTATACATAAATATCACATACATAATTATCACCTATATAAAATAAAATTTCATAAAAATCGGTCATTTTAAGGGAACGAAGATAAATGAGGGTAGAAACCAAATACATGTAAGGTTTGAGTATAGGGTTTGATATAGATAGATAGCATGGTTATGGTTTTAATAAAAATAAATCTATATAAATGAGAGTTTAATATTACATTTAAGCTTATTTGGAAAACAAAATTAAGAATATAATGATGAGTAAATTGTTTAATGTTAGAATTTATGTAACTTTTCAATTTAGGGGTTAGGGGTGTACTGTTCATTCGAGGTTTAGGGTGAGGAAGACTTCGCCATGAAGTCTGCGTCACTTCAAATTAGTAAACTTCATGTGAAGTCATTCAAATTATTAAAGCGGGAAACAAAATTAAATAGGCGGGAAACGAAATTAAATATGCGGGAAACAAAATTAATTTAATAATTTTACCAGAACCCTAAGTTTAAAACGAGGCTCTACTTTTTTTTTTCTCCATTCGTCTTCCACATTACCATAGCCTGCCTCTGTAGATTTCTTATTTATCCATTTTTATTCATCTTTTTTTTTTTTTAATTTTTCAATCCTTTCTAATCCATTTTTTTTCTTAGAAAGAGAATAATGATACATGTGTATGTTCATATTTCTGGGGTTTGATTGCTTCTATTTTTTCCAAAATATTTGATTTGGATAGGATGAAGAAGTTGAGATGGAGGATATAGTAGTGCAAGAACAAGAATCAATTTTGGGAGTTTATTTTTCAACATGCGACAACAAGAAGACTGTGCGAAGAAGAAGATTGATTCTTTACATCCATCAGTTTCAATGTTAATAAAATTTAACCTTTCTCTTTCTCTTTTTATTTAAATTTTTAGAAAGAAAGATCTGAGTATTTTTTTTCTACAGATCTCAAGAAGAAGGCTGTGCGAAAAAGAAGATTGATTCTTTACATCCATCAGTTTCAAGGTTAATAAAGTTTAACCTCTCTCTTTCTCTTTTTATTTAAATTTTTAGAAAGAAAGATCTGAGTTTTTTTTTTCTACAGATCTCAAGAAGAGACAAATAAGCTGAAACTATTGATTACAAGAAAGAGACTTCATTGTGAAGTCTACTCTGCTGACTTCATATAGAAGTTTACTACTGTAGGATTTTTTTTCAAAGTTGTAATTGTAGCATATTTTGAATGAATTTTTAAGATTTTCTTGTTCATGTGTTAGTTTCAGCCAACCTACTTGCTTGTGTGAGAGTTTGACATGTTTATTTGTAATATGCATGATTGAATCAATTTTCTTATTTCAATTTGCAGTTAACTCACTAGTACTAGACTTCAAAATGAAGTCTATTTAATTTCGTTTCCCGCCTATTTAATTTTGTTTCCCGCTTATTTAATTTCATTTCCCGCCTATTTAATTTTGCATTCCGTCTTTAATAATTTGAATTTCAGACTTCACTGTGAAGTCTACTCTGCTGATTTCACTGTGAAGTCTACTCTGCGGACTTCATATAGAAGTCTACTACCGTATGATTTTATCAAACTTGTAATTGTAGCATATTTTGAATGAATTTTAAAAAATTTCTTGTTCATGTGTTAGCTTTAGCCAACTTACTTGCTTGTGTGTGAGTTGGTGGTTAAAAAAAAAAAACACGATGACAAGAAAGTAATCTTATAAACACACATGACCATATTCATTGTTCGAGTATTACAAACTGATCTCAGATAAAAACACAAGATATTTCTAATTAAACAAATTCAACAGAGGAGAAGTATCATCTTCATCTAGGAGAAAAGCCCAGAGTTGCATAACCATCATCCAGCTTTGTATAGGATTTTGTTGGCACCAATTGTGATCTTGTATACATAGGTAAAAATAAGTCATAAGATCACTGCAATACAAATAGAGTTGTAACTAGTGTTAAAAGTCAAATCAAAATACAAAGATGTGGATGCAAACAAAGATAAACAGAATTTGACAGAAGTAAATGACGCATGAACAAGAAAACCTTAAAAATTAATTCTAAATATGCTACAATTACAACTTTGAAAAAATCATACAATAGTAGACTTCACAATGAAGTCTGAAATTCAAATTATTAAAGGCGGGAAGCAAAATTAAATAGGCGGGAAACAAAATTAAATAGACGGAAAATGAAATGAAATAGGCGGGAAACAAAATTAAATAGACTTCATATTGAAGTCTACTACTAGTGAGTTAGCTGTAAAATGAAACAAGAAAACTGATTCAATCATGCATATTACAAATAAACATGTCAAACTCACACACAAGTAAGTAGGTTGGCTAAAACCAACGCATGAACAAGAAAATCTTAAAAATTCGATATAAATATACTATAATTACAACTTTAATAAAATTCTACGTAGTAGACTTCTATATGAAGTCATCCGCGTAGTAGACTTCTCTATGAAGTCTAACGAGTATACTCCAAATGACGTCTACTACTAGTGACCTAGTTGCAATATGAAACAAGAAAACTGATTCAACAATGCATATAACAAATAAACATGTGAAAGTCACACACAAGCAAGTAGGTAGGCTAAAACCAACGCATGAACAAGAAAATCTTAAAAATTCGTTATAAATATGATATAATTACAACTATAATAAAATCATTACATAGTAGACTTCTCTATGAAGTCTAACGAGTAGACTCCAAATGACGTCTACTACTAGTGACCTAGTTGCAATATAAAACAAGAAAACTGATTCAGCAATGCATATAACAAATAAACATGTGAAACTCACACACAAGTAAGTAGGTAGGCTAAAACCAACACATGAACAAGAAAATCTTAAAAATTCGTTATAAATATGCTATAATTACAACTTTAATAAAATCATTACGTAGTAGACTTCTCTATGAAGTCTAACGAGTAGACTCCAAATGACGTCTACTCTCACGGGTTACTTTTGAAATTGACAATTAGCGAAGCAGACTTCACCAGACGTCTACTCGGGCGAGTAGACATCTAGAGAAGTGTGCATTCGTTAATTGTCAATTGCAAAAGGAGACTTCACTTCGAAAAATGGGTCAGTTTTGCAATTGACCAAACTTTGACTTTCCGAGTTAGACTTCATATTAGCAGTAGACTTCTCTCGGGTTAGTTTTGCAATTCAAATATCTGAGTTGACTTCTCCAAGAAGTCTACTGCCTCAGTAGACGACTAGTGAAGTCTACTCGTTTAGTTCTGGTGTTGACCAAATTTACTATTAAATTAATAGTAGACTGCTTTTGCAGTCTACTGCCATCAGTATACGGCTAGTGAAGTCTACTATTTAAATGATATTATTGGTCAATGTTTTGATGCTTTCGTCAACCCCAAAAGTAACGTCAGTAGACGTCACCCAAAGTCTACTATAAATGTCAAAATCTGGTCAAATGCAATATTAATCTCGCTAGAAAGTAGACTTCTCGAGTAGACTTCTCCGAAAAGCCCTCCTCTTGACCAAATGCAAAACTAACCTGACCACTACGAGTATGACGTGTCCTATATTTTTTTCTTACCAAAGCAAAATAGTAGACTGCAAATGAAGTCTACTCGCCAAATGGTCAAATGCAAAACTAACCTATTCTTTGACTAGTAGACGTCAAATGAAGTCCACTTCCGCGAAACAGATGGAAAACCCCAGAAAATCATGTTTGAATTACATGAATCTAGTTTTTAGCTTCGTCGACTGTCAAAAACTGTGAGGCTGACCACCACCAAAGAAACACAGACTCTATGTATGCAAGAATCACCTACTATGCACATATAAACGGGTCTGAAATTTGGAAAATTTTGAATTTAAGAGTTTTAGAGATGAAAATCAAGAGAAAATGGCGAAAAATGAGTTGGCGAACTCAAATGGTGAGTTTTAAGGGGTTAAATTGCGGTGAGTAGAGCATTAAGAGCTTCAGATCTGGTTGTTAATGGTGGTTGGAAGAATTGATGTCGATGACATTTTCGTGAATAAGTGAAGAAGATGAGGATGTGTCTGTCTTTGTCATTTTCGAAATAAATCAAATATATTCATAAGTAATGGCATAGTAATGACATTTTCGTGAATTATCAGATCTACTAAGGTTAGAAGGGAGACAATGTGGCATTTGTTGGAGAGAGAAAAATGGAGGGTTACATTTGCAATTGACATCAAATTATAGGTAATTTTTGCAAGCACCCCATTTCTTAAGGTTATTTGGAGAAGAAATGCATCTAATTACTTCTTTAATTCTTTCACATATAAATATTTTTATATTTTTAAAGAATATCCTAAAATAAATATATGGGTCTGTATATATATTTTATGTGTGTGTTTTAAGATTAAGCAATGTATATGAACGTTACTGACAAATAGTTAAGAGTTGAAATAACAAAAAGAATGTGAAAATGTGAAAAAATGTATTCTTGTTAGATAATAACAGAATCTATTTAAATATGTCACTTACAATCTAGGATAAAAGAACCACTAAATTATAGATTATGTTTCAATAATTATATTTTTTTTTTATTTTACCACGATTCTACTAATGAAATTACTAATCAAAGTGAAATATATAAAAAAATTATGATTCAGCTGTGTTTAATTTACTCAGTTCAACAATGTATGGTTTTCAACAAAATAAAAATTTAGTATTTGAAACAAAATATTTATTATTATAAAATAACAATTACATATGCTTTTTTGTTTATACATAACTAAAATAATTATTCATAAAGTTAAAATAATTATTATGCTTTTCAAATTGTCGTCCAATCGTCGACAAAACACAAATTCTTCAGTACAAGCAGATACAAAGCTTCCTACCCAAACAGCAAGACATGTAAAAATATTTGATATTTATTTATATAAGTTATAGTGTTGTTTTAATTAAGTGAAAATAATTTTAAAAAAAAACAATTTGTAGAATGAAGCCAATTTCAAATGGACTCCTAGCAGTCTTTTTAGATTACTTGAATTATACGATCAAACAGTTGCCCTCAATAATTACCGTATAAAAGATCCCACACCTTTTGGTAAACAGTTTATGGTTGAAAAGTTTAACCAGAAATTCGATTTAGATATAACTTATAAGTTTTTCAAAGAAAAACTTGATACCATGAAAAAAAAGTATAAAAAGTATCAAGAGTTTATCACTTCAACCGGTATCTCGGTTGATTCTATTACATCTGTGATTGACGCATCTGAATCATGGTGGAAAGATCGTGAAGTAAGTACTCATAATATTTTCACTATTAAAATATATTTACTAAATTAGAGTACATAAATATTAAAAAAAAAATTGTTTTATAATTATGTTAACAGGTATGTAAATTGTACATGTTTTTAGATGAAATCCACCACATGGTTGGGATGTCATAGAACATTGCTTTAGATTATATAATGTGCAATCTCAATCTCAATACTCTGTCAACCAAAAAAGAGAAGAGATGATGAACGAATGCCCAAATAATAATGAAGATCATTTGTACACAGAAACATATGGTGGTGAAATGTCAGACAGTCAAGATCCAGAGACACAAGAAAATGAAGAAGTGTATCGCGTCAACATTAACGATGAAACACGTCCTTCAAATGAGTTTACCCATGCACATATGCGTCATAGTTCTGCGACGGTTGATCCGATTCAGATTCCTACTTCTAGAGTTCAACAACAAGGCAAAGGGAGACGAGAAAGTACTCCACAAAGATCTGCGGGAAATTCAAGAACTTTACATGGGAGTGGTTCACGAGGAAGTAAAAAGAGACAATCATTTGAGGCCATCCTAACAGATACAATATCTGGATTTAGGGAGTTCCAACGCCAAAGTTTACAACAACTACATCCAAATTCGTTTGTCCAAGATAATTATGACGATTTTGATGTGGCTGTGAAGATATTTGAATCGATAGAGCTTCCAAATAACACAAAATTTTACTGGGCGTGCATCAACGAATTTAGAGAAGACGCATTTTGGCATAAGTATTTCATTGATAGAGCTGAAAATACATTCGAAGAAAAGATACAATTTTTACAAGCTTTAAGTGGATTTACACGCGATGATAAATATGTGAGGAAGCGGTTAAGCTCCGGTAGACCTTCCGGGAGTCCAAGTTCAAGTAGTTTTCATTCAGGTAGTCCATCTTCTGGTGGTAATAATTCATGGGGCCATATATAGTTCAAACGGTCAATGGGGTCAACAACCACATGCGCAGCAGTGGGGTACACCACCGAGTGCGCAGCAGTGGGGTACACCACCGAGTGTGCAGCAGTGGGGGTACACCACCGAGTGCGCAGCAGTGGGGTACACCACCGAGTGCGCAGCAGTGGGGTACACCACCGAGTGCTCAGCAGTGGGGGTACTGCACAACATGTTCCACAATGGGGAACACCACCAAATATTCGTTAATGGGGGTACATCACCAAATGCTTCACAATGGGGAGCGTATCAAAATACGCAGCCATGGAATTCACAACCAATTGCTCCACATGGCAGAACACCATTAAATATTCAAGAATGAAGTTCACCATCGGTGGTTCCCCCGTGGGGTTCATAATCAAATGCTCAACAATGGGATTCTTCATCAAATATTTCACAATGGGGTGCATCGCCAAATGCTTCACAATGGCCTCCTACAACGAATGTTCAGCATGAATTTTCATTGGAAACTCAAACTGAAACTACAACAAATGGTCAACAAGAAGTTACAGATGAAGCATCAATGCCTACTTCAACAAACGTTCGAAGAGAAGTATCACCAAGGCAAACATCAAAAACACGTAAAGGTGGAAGATTATTCAATATTTGGGGAACCCAAAGAGGACATAATCTAAATGAAACTCATCACAGCAATTCTGATGATGAAGCTTAGTTCAATACCTCGAGTGCTTTGCTAGTAACGATGATGTCTTGTTTTGATTTATGTTTTTTTTTTCTAATGTCTTTTACTTATTATGTGTAATAAAATCATGTCAATTATTGTTTTATAATCTATTTTTTTTTTTTCAAATTTTCGCATATATCAACTATGATCACAAGGAGTTCAATTTCTAAACTACAAAGAGAGAATTGAGTTGTGGAATTTGGAGAATGCGCAATTTGAAGAGTTAATAATTCAACTAGCATTGAGTTGCTACAATCACTATTTTGAAAGAGGACAAGTCCAAACAGATAGTGGGTTGGGGTGGAAAAATATTTGGCGTCGATTACAAGAAGATCATGCTGCTTGTCTTCAGTTACTACGGATGTCACTTGATTGTTTCAGAACATTGTGCCATCAACTAGAAACAACTTATGGATTACGATCAACATTAAATGTAAGCATTGAAGAGAGTGTGGCTATGTTTCTACGGATGTGTGGACACAATGAAGTTCAACGAGATGTTGGATTACGATTTGGATGAAATCAAGAGACAGTAAAGAGAAATTTTTTTGAAGTGCTTAGAGCGATTGAGTTACTTGCTTGTGATTATATCAAAACTCCGACAAGGTAAGAACTACACAGGATTCCCGAATGTCTAATGGATGGAAAATATTGGCCATTTTTAGTGGATTTATTGGAGCAATGGTTGGGGTTCATGTGTGTGCTAAGGTCAAGCCTGAATTACAAGGAATGTATTGGAATTGACATGATAGAACATCGTTTAACATCATGGCAATATGTTATTTGAATATGTTGTTCACATATGTTTGGAATGGAGCACCAGGATCTTGTCATGATACAACAGTTCTTACAATGGCACAAAGCAGTGATCCTGAATTTCTGCTGCCACCGACATATAACTATTATGTAGTTGATTCTGGTTATCCAAATAAACAAGGTTTCCTTGCTCCATATAGATCTTCATGGAACATGGTCGTTCCGTATCATATGTCACAATTTGATAATGCTCCTCCTCCTCGGAATAAACAAGAATTTTTTAATCGGTGGCATGCATCTTTACGTTCTATTATTGAGAGGACATTTGGAGTTTGGAAGAAGAAATGGAGGATTCTTTGTGAATTCCCTAGATATAATACAGATGTACAAAAGAGAGAGGTAATGGCTACAATGGATCTACACAATTTTATCAGAATTTCAAATTTTATTGATGATGATTTTGCTGAAATGGGACAATCACAAATTGGAAGCACCGACTCGGAGAATGATTCAAGTAACATGGAAACTAGGCATGGGACGGATCTGGATATCCGGATAATTTAAGGTATTCGGATCCGCCCGGATATGTAATATCATTATCCGAATCCCGGATATCCGTCTAAAATTTGGGATATCCGGATCCGGATCCGAAAAATAATTTTTATATTAAAATTTTAATAATAATAGACAAATTAAGTATAAATTTTTTTTTTAATAATTTGATATCTCAAAATATCAAATAATAAAAAGGTTTAAATAATAAATCCAAAAAACAGTAAAAAAAACTATGAAATTAAAATAAATGGCTTACTTATAAAATAAAAATTGTTCAATCCCTTATATATACACGGATCCGGATATCCGGATTTTTGGAGCGGATCCTGGATAATAATTCCAGGCCTAATGGAAACAATAGATATACCTGATGGAGATTTAATGACGAATATTAGAGAACAGATTGCAAATGCATTATGAGCCAATAAAAATATTCTATATTAATTAAAAGTTATCAATGTTGTATTTAAATTGATTTGATGTATTATGTTTTCAATACAACAATATTTAGTTATTGTGTTTATAAAATTAAATTATAAATGATGAATATTCGAATACAAATAGCAAATATATTATAGGTCAATAAAAATATTCTATATTAATTTCTGTAATATCAATGTTGTATTTAAATTAATTTGATATATTATATTTTGAATATAACAATATTTATTTACTTCATTTATAAAATTAAAATTTTTGAAGATAATAATTATTTTTAATTATAAAAAATTAAATACCAATAAATTTTTTTATATAAATTATTATAAAATTGTACGATTCTCTAGACCACTTTTGATCCACTTTCACCTTGCAAAATTATATTTTGGACCGCTAGATCCGCTCTTAATATGTTAGATCCGCTAAATCCGCTAAATCCGCACCGTCTAATACTCTTTTTCATTCGAAGCCTAAATCCAATGTGTGATCTGCTCTCCCTATTTAGAACCTGACTATACATGATTGTCAGTGACGAATGAAGGCGGCTAGGGCTTTCAGCGATGCAAAAGGCGATTCTCAGATCCACCGAAGCTATCGTCAGTGAAAGCTTCACGAGAACTCAGTGATCAATACCTGCATGACAAGGGAGACTATCCACACTCCTTGTATCCATATAACAGATTTGATTCACAGATTTCGATTCGTGGGTGTCCCCTCTCTCTAGCTTGTGTGCTAAGTAATCGTTTTTCTTCCTCATTTTCGTCATCCTCTCCGGTGTATTTGTGTTCGTCTCCGACCGTCTTACATTGTCCAAGGCTGGAGTCTATGTGTCTCTGAGGAATCTCTCTCTCTCTCTGCAATCACAGATCTCTCTGGCTTTTGGAAATCCTTCGGTTAGGGTTTGGTTTATATATATCTCGCTTCGGGTATCTGCCCTGTCGTCCACTGTTACAACGGATCCTTGATTTCTAGCTTTTGCTACGAGCCCAATTCATAGATCTCCACTAAAATCCGTGTCTCCATTGCTACAAAGCCTTATAGATGAATCAATCTAAGAATGTGTCGTCGGATGTCGTTCGCCGCGGAGTAAGCTCCTCTCAAACCCGAAGACGCCTAGATCTTGAAGATGATATCATCAAGATTCCTGACTGTGATATATCTGTTGTCTCAGAACGTTTCAAATTAACCCTTATTGGGCGAGTTTTCCACCTCCAAGGAAGAAGTATTGAAGCTCTGATTGCCTTACTCCCACGAGCAAGGATCTGGAATGTAGAGGGCAGAGTACAAGGTCTAAACTTGGGCAACGGAAGGTTCCAATTTGACTTTGAGAATGAGAAGGACCTGCAGATGGTGTTAAACAAAAGACCTTGCCACTTTAATCAGTGGACTTTCTCCTTGGAACGATGGGAACCTTTTACTAGAGAGGATTTTCCAAATACAATTCCCTTTTGGATTGGGGTGACTGGAGTTCCTGTTCATTACTGGAACGACAAAACTTTTACGGAGATAGCAAAAGCATTGGGTACGCTTATGGCGATTGATGCTCCACAAGCTCGTGTTCAGGTCTCTGTGAATGCAGACAAGCCTCTGCAATTTGAAAGAAGAGTGGGCTTTCCAAATGGTGATATCGGGAAGGTAACTTTTGAGTATAATGGTCTTCATATATACTGTTTCAACTGCAACCTTATATCCCATGATGAGAATTCATGTCCTGAACTGAATGAAGAACAAAGGGTGGAGAGAAGAAAACAGAGACTGGAGCTCAACACTTTAAGTCTTAAACATCCCCACCGTTCTATTGCCAGCTCCTCTCATCGAATGACTGATCCTAAAAGAGCAATATCCCCTCCAAAAATACCCGCACGTAACTCCCCTCCAAAATCACGTGCAGAAACGAACAGAGACAACAAAAGGAGCAGGGTCACTACAAAGGAATGGGTCCCCAGATCTTATTTCGGGAACGAGAAGCATGCCCAGGAGTTTCAAGAGGACAGGGATAGTCTCAATGTTAAAGCATCGCGTACGGTCTCTGATGTCTGGAATCGTTTAGAACGAACTTTCCAAAAACCATCATCCAGAGACCATGAAAGATATAAATATCCTCCAAAAGTTGTATCTCGTGACATTTCTCAAATACGACAGTCCTCTTCCCCTCCACGATTGGAATGGAGACCTCGTGAACAGCCTGAATACCCGAGAGGGCGTGTGTCGCCGGTTCGAACCTCCAATCGTAGCACTCCGGTTGGACAACCTACGTTTGACTCCCAACGTATCGTTTCAGAACCGTATGTTCTTCGTGAACAAGGGGATTTTCAGCGTAATGGACATCTCGTATCTCATCAAGATGAGACGAAGGAAGAAAGGAAACACCGTCTCAAAGGAAAAGCGCAAATAGAAGAAACACCAACCTCTGGAATCAAAGCTGCTCTCTCTGATGTTCTTTCAGGGAGAAATAAAGCTGCGCTGACCAATGAGCCTCTTGCCGGCTCTCATGATCGTGTCGTTCTCCCCAGGTACGTCCCTCCGATCTCCGAGATAGGGAATAGTAATGGGAACACTAGAAAAACAAACGAGAATACAGATATAGGAGATAATGTACTCTCTCTAGAGGAAGAAGCGGAAGTGGATAAGTTAGCAAAGAATTTTGACGATGTTGTGATGGATGAGAATATGGTTGATAATGATGATTTACTTGGAGATGAGGTTGATATTGATGCAGAAAAAATCGAAGCGATTTCGCAACTCTCTCCAGCAATTGCTGAGATTCACAACGAAATCTATGATGATCATATGGAGACTGTTGAAGAGGCTAACCAAATGGCAACAGAACTCAGCAGGTCCAGGAAATCAATACAAGCCTCTGATGCAAGTATCAGGAGCATTACGGTCCCGCTTCCCCTGAAAGGCGTTATAAAAAAGAAACTGACGAGAAGCCCTGATTTAAAGGGAACCCGAGCATCTAAAAAGCTTCACAACTTGAGAGGAAGATATTCTCCAAGAAAAAAGCCAAAGTCGGGTAGCCTTTCTAAACCGTCTAACTCTCTAGCCTTAAATGTCCCTCGTATTGAGGTGTTTCTGTCTGCTTTAAGCAAAAATTTGTCTGTTGTATCAGGTTCGGTGGTGTCCCAGAAACCACCCAGTAAAAAGATATGAACACCATTTCTTGGAACTGTCAAGGGGTGGGAGCCTACTTGACAAAGCAGCATCTGCGGGAGCTGCATAGATTTTTTGCACCTTCTTTTCTTTTCTTATCTGAAACAAAAAACAATTTTTCTTTCTTGCAAGATTTTCAATTTTCTTTTGGTTATAATAAATTGTTCACCGTGGAACCGGAAGGTCGAAGCGGGGGACTAGCACTTTTTTATATGGATTCCTACGATGTCAAAATTCTATATTCGGATAACCGCCTGATTGATATCGAAGCGGTGATAGAGGGTCAAAAAGTTTTTATGACCTTCGTGTATGGTGATCCGGTCACTGAGTACCGAGAATATGTATGGGAACGACTTACCCGTATGAGTTTAGTGAGAACAGGAGCATGGCTTATGATCGGGGATTTTAATGAGATTACAGGTGGTCACGAGAAGCGTGGCGGCCGAAAAAGAGCAGAGTCTTCTTTCCTCCCTTTCAAAACTATGATTGCAAATTGCGGAATGCTTGATTTTCCATATAAAGGTAATCCTTTCTCATGGATGGGCTTCCGTAGCTCTGGAAAAGTTGAATGTCGTTTGGATCGTGCTTTGGGTAACGAGGATTGGCACCACTTCTTTTCCCACACTAATGTGGAGTACCTAAAATTATGGGGCTCTGACCATCGGCCAGTTTTGGCTAGAATCCAGTCGCGTGCTGTGAGAGTACAACACAGCTTTAAGTTTGATAAAAGATGGTTGGGAAGGGACGGTTTAAAGGAGGCTATCATGGAAGGGTGGGGGACATTTGAGGAAGAAGGGTCTTGTGATATTCACTTTAAGATTGGCAATGTCCGGAAGATGATAGCAAAATGGAAGAAATCAAATCCGACAAACTCGGAAAAGAAAATCGCGGATATTAAAGAGCAATTGGAAAAAGCTCAATCGGATGAGAATGTCCCGAGGAACGAAATTTTGAACCTTAAATGGAATTTGTGCTCTACTTTTCGGGAAGAAGAGCTCTATTGGAAGCAAAAAAGCAGAGTTCTCTGGTTGAAGGAAGGAGATCGGAACACAAAGTTTTTTCATGCTACGACAAAACAACGAAGAGCTCGGAACCGGATAACAAAGTTGAAAAACTACCGGGGAATCTGGGTAGAAACCACAGAGGGCATCGAGCAAGTGGCGACATCATACTTCCAAAAACTGTTTACCACGTCCCAGCCCGCAAATTTTGATGAAGCACTCCGGTTTGTTTCTCCTCTAGTCACCCCATATATGAATTCTGAGTTAACTCGTTCTCCGTCTGATGAGGAGATCAAAGAGGCAATTAAATCGATAAATCCAGAAAAGGCGCCTGGCCCGGATGGAATGACAAGCCTGTTTTATCATAGATTCTGGGATATTACGGCTAAAGATATTATCTCGACGGTCAAAGACTTTTTCGCGTCTGAGGTTTTTGATGCTCGTCTAAACCAGACAAATATATGCCTGATCCCGAAAACAGATCGCCCAAGAGAAATGACGGAGTTTCGGCCGATCAGTCTCTGCAATGTTAGTTATAAGATTATTTCAAAAATTTTATGCAGACGACTTAAGAGATTCCTCCCGAGTTTAATTTCGGAGACTCAATCAGCCTTTGTGGCTCGGCGTCTAATATCAGACAATATCCTAATTGCCCAAGAAATCTTCCACGCTCTACGCACTAATCCCATATGCAAGGCGAAATATGTGGCCATTAAAACTGACATGAGTAAGGCATATGACCAGGTGGAATGGAGTTTTTTGGAAGCTCTGATGATCAAGATGGGTTTCTCGGAAAAATGGGTTACATGGATAAAATGGTGCATTTCTTCAGTATCATACAGAGTCTTGCTAAATGGAGAACCGAAGGGGAATATCCTTCCCTCTCGAGGCTTGAGACAGGGGGACCCTTTTTCCCCTTTTCTTTTTATTATATTGACAGAAGCCTTGATATCTCAACTACGGGGCGCAGAATCAGAAGGGAGAATTACAGGTCTAAAAATTGCCCGATCCAGTCCTGGAATTTCTCATCTCCTTTTTGCGGATGGCAGTCTATTTTTTTGTAAAGCAGAGGTCCAGCAATGTGCTGAGCTAATGAGGATTATTAATTGTTATGGCAGTGCCTCGGGACAACAATTAAACCCAGCAAAATCGTCTGTTTTTTTTGGTAGCAAAGTAGCTCCTGCTACAAAGGAAGACATAAAGCGAAGTTTGGGAATATTTAAAGAAGGAGGTATGGGAATGTACTTGGGCATCCCAGAGAAGATATGTGGGTCTAAACGCCAGGTTTTTGCCTTTATTAGGGACCGGCTGAATATGCGAATCAACTCTTGGTCGGCGAAACTCCTATCCAAGGGTGGAAAGGAAATCCTCATTAAATCTGTGGCACAAGCCTTACCTACCTATGTCATGTCCTGCTTCCTATTACCACAAGAGACATTAGTCAAGCTTAAAGGGGCAATAGCCAAATTCTGGTGGAGTACCAAGGAAAATAATCGAGGCATGCACTGGATCGCTTGGGATAAGATTTGTAAGCCTTTGGAGAAGGGCGGTTTGGGCTTTAGGGACCTAAAGCATTTTAATCTCGCATTGCTTGCGAAGCAACTATGGCGCTTGGTATATTACCCTTCATCTCTACTAGCTCGGGTGTTAAAAGGTCGTTATTATCGTTTTACGAACCCCTTGGAGGTAAACTCGTCTTCATCTCCATCTTATGGGTGGAGGAGTATCTTGGCGGCTCAAAATTTACTAAAAGAGGGGTTGAGGAGGACCATTGGCTCCAGATATAACACAAGAGTGTGGTTTGACCAGTGGATACCAGTCTCGCCCTCGAGACCTGCGAAAGACAACGGGGGGGGGGGAACGAGACCAAAATCTCTATGTGAGTTCTCTTATTGACCAACATACCCGAGAATGGCGAGAGGATATCCTTCACTCCATCTGCGACCCTGAAGATATCCCTTTGATTAGGAGCATTAGACCGAGCCGTTTTTGTAAGGCGGATGGTTATTGCTGGAGCCATACCAAATCTGGATTATACTCCGTTAAGTCGGGATACGATCTCGCGATGAGCTTAAAAGAGAAATCTCGGGACAATGAGATTTTAGAACCAAATATTAATTCCTTAAAAAGTAAGGTGTGGCGCCTACAGTCACCAAGGAAGATTAAACATTTTCTTTGGCAGAGCTTATCGGGATGCCTAGCTACGTGTAGTAAATTAGTAGACCGTCATTGTGGAACGGACCGATCGTGTCCTCGATGTGGTGCTGAAGAAGAATCGATTAATCACCTCCTCTTCACATGCCCCCCTGCCCTTCAGACTTGGGCCCTTTCTGATATCCCGTCATCTCCGGGGGTTTTCCCGAGTGATTCTCTATACGAGAATTTTGACTTTTTACTCTTCCGTGCCAAGAAAATGGGAGTTTTGGAGAAGAACATTTCTGGCTTTCCATGGGTTTTGTGGTATATCTGGAAGGCGAGAAATGAAACAGTTTTTAATGGAAAACATATTCTCCCGGGAGATACATTAAATTTGGCTGTGCATGAAGCCCAGACCTGGGCAGTCGCTCAAGCTACTTTCGATTCCGGATCCGGAAAGGAAATTAATCTGCCACAGCCACAACTGCGGATTGATAGGTTTGATTTGCCCCGACCAAGATGCCAAGTGGACGCATCTTGGGCAATCAACCAATCTCATTTCGGTGGAGGCTTGGTTTTGGAGTTGGAATCGGGGCTCTATTTTTTCGGTTCGTTTGGGGATACCCAAGTTCTATCACCTTTGCAAGCGGAGTTCAAAGCTCTGCTGTGGGCTATGCGAAACTCTCTGAGCTTAGGCTTTCCAAAGATGTTTTTCGAATCAGATTGTCTTCAACTGATCAAGCTAATTGAAGCGGATGATGAATGGCCATGTCTGGCTTCGGAATGGGAGGAATTTGTCCACCTACGTCCTATGTTTGATATATTTTCCATATCCTTTCTACCTAAAAATTTTAATGTTTATGCCGATCTTCTTGCTAAAGAAGCTCGATCTCGAAATTTGAATTTCTTCCATGTAAACTCTGAGATTCCAAACTGGTTAGCTTCCGCAGTTAACCAAATAGAATCAGTTTAATAATACATGGTTTTTGCTGTAAAAAAAAAAATTTAGAACCTGACTTGGTCTTCCAGATGTGTCCACGTCCTCAATCTGCATCTCATCAGCCCATCCCATCCTCTCCCAAATTATGTAATTTATTTGTAACAAAACAACTCTCTTTGCCACCAAAGTCAAACTTAAACAAACCGGAATGTGTCACTTTCACTTGAAGAAAAAAAATATGTACACGTATAAACAAGATAATGCAATGAAAAGAAAAAAAATTGTTACCCTCACACAAAGTTCTGGGCTTCTGGATCTTCTCTCCAATCTACTTAGGTATGTTTCTACCATGACTCTTCACTTTAATTAAATGTCTCTCTAATGTTTTGGTCTTTCTATTTTTAGAGTTGACGATGTTAGAAACATGGCTTCCCCAAAACGATTAATTTCTCTTTTTCTTACTGGAAATCTATTTCAGTTTAACACTCAGTGTTCAAGTGTGTTTAAGTAAGAACTTACCATTAAATCGCTCCAGTAATTGATGAATTTTAGCTAAGTAAATCACTGAAAACCCAGAGATCCGCAACAAGAATCTTGATTTTTCCCTCTTTTTTCTTTTGGAGAGAGATTTAAAAAAAAAAAAAAATCCCAACTTTCTATAGAAGATGAACAGCTTAAATGTTTCCTCCTTAAATAATGTTCTTTATCTAAAAGTCTTCTCATATAATTTGTTTCTTGGGAAGGTTGTTGAATAAAGTTTCATACTTTAATGAGGATTCATATGACAGGACATGATGCCTATCCGTCAAGCCATATGTTTCTGTCTTTTAGCAATCTTGCTACATCCCACAACCTCCAGTGATCTGTTCCGCGTCGGTCTGAAGAAAAGACGGCTCGAACTCGATGATATCAGAGCTAGCAGAGTGATCAGGAAGCTGAAACATCCACAAATACTCACAAATTACCTGTCTCTTGCTACTCTTGGAGGTGATGATTATAGTGATCAAAATCAAGTCATTCTTAAAAACTACTTAGATGCTCAGTACTATGGAGTTATTGGAATTGGAACTCCTTCACAAGAATTCGAAGTTATATTCGATACTGGAAGTTCCAATCTCTGGGTTCCATCTATACACTGCAAATTACTAGACGTGAGTTATACAAAAGTCTTGAACTTTTTTTACTTGGAGTTGTGTTTCTCTTGGCTTATGTTGTCTAGTGGTTTGTATGTTGTGTTCTTCAGATTGCTTGCTGGGTCCATCACAAGTACAAGTCTTCCAAGTCCAAAACATACACAAAGAACGGTATTTACATTGTATAGTGTAGTCTTAGTAATATAAACCAATCTTGGTATCTTTGAATCATATCTTGGTATCTTTGAATCATATTTTGAGTTACAGGAAAGCCATGTACAATAACATATGGGTCGGGATCGATCTCTGGCTTCTTTAGTGAAGACAATGTGAAAGTTGGTGATCTTGTAGTTAAAGATCAGGTGTGGATTTGTCTCTCTGCTTCTATAACTATTTGGTGTGCAATGAAATTACACTAAAACCTTCCCTACATAATCAGGAGTTTATCGAAGCTACACACGAAGGGAGTCTCTCTTTTCTCCTAGCAAAGTTCGATGGACTACTGGGGTTAGGATTCCAGGAGATCTCAGTCGGAAATGCTGTGCCGGTTTGGTACAACATGGTGGATCAAGAACTAGTGAAGGAGAAAGTTTTCTCATTCTGGCTAAACCGTGATACGGAATCTGAAACAGGAGGTGAGATTGTGTTTGGTGGTGTTGATCCTGCGCACTTCAAAGGCAACCACACTTATGTTCCTGTCACTAAAACAGGCTATTGGCAGGTGAGAAGACGTTACTTAGTAGTTAGTACATATCTCCTGTCTGATGATTTTGGCTAATGTTTTGTCCTCTTCTTTCAGTTTAACATGGGGGATATCATTGTCGGAAATAACTCAACTGGTAAATACTATATGTTCAGAATGTTGAACGCTTTAGTCATATGTGGGTCATGAAAGCGAAAACATGTATGTATAGGTTTTTGTGAGCAAGGGTGTGCTGCAATCATGGACTCAGGAACTTCACTACTTGCTGGACCAACTGTAAAAAGAAAAACATATCCTTTTAACGTTCTATTGGTTTTGAATCTCTAGAGAACAGTGATTTTACTTGATATTCATCTTTCATTTCAGACTGTAATCGCGGAAATCAACCACGGAATTGGCGCTGAGGGTGTTGTTAGTGCGGAGTGCAAAGAAGTTGTTTCTCAATACGGAGAGATGATATGGGATCTGTTAGTCTCAAAGGTAAAAGTAACTTTGTGAGTTCTTGCCATCAAATATAATATAGCATTCTTGTAAATGAGAAAGACCTTGATGTTAACTTGTAGGTGCTGCCTAGTCTAGTGTGTAAAGAGCTCGGTCTCTGTGGTTTCGGGAAAGAGTATGTGAACTATCTCTTCAAAGCAACAAAACTATAAGACATTGGTAGAAACTTCTATCTTGATGAGTGCAGGACAGGAGTCAAAACAGTGGTTGAGCAAGAAGGATCATCAGTTCTATGTAAGGTCTGTGAAATGGCTGTTGTTTGGGTTGAAACACGACTGAAACAGAAAGAAACCAAAGAGAAAGTGTTCGAAGACCTGAACAAGCTTTGTGAGAGCTTTCCCAGTCCCGCAGGCGAATCAATCATTGACTGCAATAACATCCAAAACATGCCAAATGTTACATTCACAATTGGAGGCAAACCTTTCTCTCTCACCCCTCAACAGGTTAACATTAGAAGCCTTTTCAAATATTTATACTTGAAAACGTTCTGTTTTCATATATTAATAACCTATTTGCTGTTAATATATGTTTTAGTACATTCTCAAAGCTGGATCAGGCAATGCTGAGATGTGCATAAGTGGGTTTTCAGCTTACGATTTGCCTCCACCAACAGGTCCTCTTTGGTAAGCCGTGATGATTTCTACAGATTCTAGTTCCATTTTTACGTTTTAGAGATTTGAGGTCAAGACTGTGTCTATGCAGGATCATTGGGGATGTCTTTATGGGAGCTTACCACACCGTCTTCGATTCAGGAAATCTTCAAATCGGCATTGCAGAAGCCGCATAAGTTTATGTACACAAGTTTATCTACGTAAGTACATTGTGTATTATCAGTGACTCAAGTGCCTTTTACTCCATGTGATGCCTCTAGTGGAACTTCAAACACCATCAAATTGTTCCTAATGTAAATTGATTTCATCACTCTTTAGATGTAATATTAATACACGTAACGTTTAAATATAGCATTTGACCATCATCTTTCTTTCAACATTTGGTTCAAACCTCAATCATGCAAACAAAATGCTGAACTAGAAACTTACATTTTGGGAATTGCTTGAATTTACATATCTAATATAACAAAAAGATTGCTAGATTACAGAGAGATCAAATCGTACAACTGAGTCCATAATACAACATTAAAACACCTGAGATCAAATGTTTGAAAGCAACGAAAATTCAAACAGAAAAGAAAAAAAAAAAAAACTGATTTATTGTTCTTGTTTGGTTGTTCCTATTCTATTTGGTAAGAACCCAAATAGCATATATCATTCCAGGGATGTAACCCAAGAACGTTAGGATCAAAGAGAGCCAAAACTCCAACTGCAAAAAAATATTACACAAAGATGAAAAAAGAGATTCGAATCTTACTTGAACAATTGTAGTTATATATTAAGTGATATATATTTACAAAATACATTACCCCGAAGCCATATCTGAGGAATACACCAACAGGAGGTATGAGAACTGCACAAAGAATTTCAATGAAACTGCCCATTCTTCTTTTGTAGTTTTTGTTCTGTATACTTTTTTTGTTCTTCTTAGGTTGTTCTTTGTTAAGAAACAAGAATATAGGATCCGTTTAATAAGGGAAGAAACCAAGTTTGATTGTGTAACGTCCTCTGTTTATTCCTAAAATGAAGGAACTTTGATTCAAATACCAATAACTACTTTTACAAGTCCCTTTGCGTTTTGGACGCGACCACCCGTTGCTCACCGGTCCAAGAACTGAGATGAACAAATAAAAAATTTAATTATTAAAAAATGTTATTTAAACATGATTTGTAAACTAAATTTGATTTTAGTTCTATTGTGTTTACTTTACTATATCTAGTTTAAAATAAAAAAAAATTAAATCAGATGTAAAAATAAAATTTATTTCACGATTTCCGACAAAGCTGATATATTATAATAATTGTGAATTTATATAACCCAAATATAATAGAGAATGTAGCAGGAAAGTAGATATAAAGAACTTGAATAGAAACTATGACTTATATTGGTAACATGTGGTATTATAGTCGAGTTATAATTAATGTTATAATTTGATGTAACTTATATGGTAGGTATCATAGATTTATGCGATAGATTTGTTGCTAAAGTATGAGTTTTCGTTTTCATCATAATAATTAACTGATAAATTTCTTTTGTTGTATAAGTTGTATTATATATTATTTAAAAATATTTATTTTTATTATTAGTAATGGTGTTTATTATAATTTTTATAAGAAAAATAGATTAGAAAAATTTAAAATACATTTTTAACTAGAAATTAACAAAAGATACTTATATAAAATAACAATGTGCACCCATATATATATGTAACATTTTAATTTTCAAACAGAATTAATAACTAATATAGTAGGGGAATTCTCTTAAATAGTATTGAAAACAAGTTTTTGTGACTATTAAAGCAACAGAAGTAAAATAGATAGAATATAATTCATTAAAGAATTAAAGAGTAAAAAAACAAAATTACATTCCCTTTTAATTAAACATAAACTCTTGTTTCTCATTATACTTAAACTCTTATGTCCTCCAAATTCTGTGACCACGACCCCTTTCCATCTCAACATCGTCGGAATCGCCAATGGTCATCCATATCGCCGGAATCGCCACAAACAGCGTAAACCCTAAACCCTAAATCATAAAACCTAAAATATAAAATCTAAATTTTAATTAATGTTTAGTGAACCCAAACCCGTTAGTGTAATTTATTTTTATTATGTATTTTTATTTTATATTTTTATTTTATACTTAATCAAGATTAAAATTATGAAAAAATAAGGATATAATTCTCTTTAGGAAGAATTTCAAAATTCTCACTTATAAAGTACCACTTTTTAAAAATACACTTTAAGAGAGTGCATTTTCAATTTTAAACTTTGTTTTAATGGTTAATGAGTAAAATAACCTTGATATTTTTTTTTTCTTTATAATACTGATGATCGCTTCTTCTTCTTCATAGATTTCGAGTTTTGTATATTTCACGATTTTATAAGGGTTTATAAATTTGGGTTTTAGATTTGATAATAAGAAAAGATTTTTGCAATTTACAATGGTTTAGAAAATTATTTAGAAATATTTATAGGATTTATATATCATTTATAAGTGTTTATAAATATATTTACATTAAAATAGGAATACCCTAAAATGAACTAATTTGAAGTTTATTTGACCAAAATAAACAGAACATGAAAAATAGACAAAAATGTTTCATAAAAAGGATAAAATACTAGTTTACCCCTCATTCTCATATATTCCATTAAAAAAGTAAAAAAAAAATTTATAATTTAAAAATGAAATAAAAATAAATTAATAGTAAATTCGAAATAGTTTTTTTTTTCATATTTGTTTTTTTCAAAAAAAAATTTTCCAAAGTTTAGGAGTTATATAATAATTTTTAGGAATATTTTACATACTTTTAAAAAGGGTTCCTAAACGTTTAATAAACATTTACAAATAGTTTAAACATACATAAAATGATTTAAACACCTAAAATGATGATTATAAACATGTTAAAATCCGGATATTGGGTGGCTCGAACGCTTCTTAACCGAGACCCTTTAAGCGGCTGCCCAGAACCTACTGTTAGAGCTCTTCAGGCTCACGCTTGCAACACCAAGGCTCCCCAAAAAATCCGACACTTTTCTTTGGCAGATTGTATGCGGCCACTTGGCGGTTACAAGCAAACTATCTCAAAGAGGCATACGCTGTGACAATCACTGCCCCAGGTGTGGCGAACCAAATGAAACAATTAATCACGCTATATTTTCTTATGTCCCCCAGCTTTCCAGACTTGGGCCCTGGCGTCAACGCCTTCTCCCCCAGACATTTTCCCATCCCATGCTCTCTTTACGAACATGGACTTTTTGTTTTGGAGGAAAGCAGATATTGAGAATCTGGTGGATGGGATCGACCCCTATCCGTGGATTATCTAGTTTATCTGGAAAGCCCGTAATGAAAAGCTCTTTAGGGGAATTACTCGATCCCCAGTAGACATATTGCGACATGTGGAAGGAGAAAGCAGAGCATGGTTTTTGGCCAATACGAAAACTTCGGCCTCGGGTCCCATAAGGACTCCTTCAGGACCATCATCTATTCAACCGAGGAACATTTGCCTTACCGATGGCTCCTGGCATAGAGAGGAACCCAGAAGTGGTTTAGGATGGGCATGGTTTGATACGGAAGGGTGACGTCGTTTGATAGGAGCACAAAACCAACCGCGACGACTCTCCTCTCTTCATTCGGAACTCGAAGCACTTATTTAGGCAATGCAAGTTATGTCTCAACATTCTGACATCCAACGATTTGGTACTGATTGCCAGGATGTACTGAAGATGATTAGTTGTCCAGAGGATTGGCCAAAGTACTAAACTGAACTCAAGGAATTCTCCCGGCTCAAGCTCGCGATTACATCCTTCTCGTTATCTTTCGTACCTCGTAATCTAAATGCAGCCGCAGATAGATTGGCAAAAGTGGCTAGATCTTATCCTTCTGATGTTCTGTTTATTGGTTGTTCTATTCCAGAATGGATTGCCACTCCACCTTAAGTTTTAAGTAATAGAATGGTTTTTTGAGGAAAAAAAAAAACATGCTAAAATGATACTATGAAATGTTTTGGAAGACAAAAAAATATGTTCTTAAAATGTTTGGAATGGTTACATATTTTTAGGAAAACTTCATCAATTTTTAATAAACATATAAAAATAGAAAACATAAAATATAGTTCTTAAAATTTTAGAAAATGTATACCAATATTTAGGAATGGTTTACATATTTTTAGGAAAGGGGTTTGAAAATATTTATGAATGGTTTACATATTTTTAAGAAAATAGTCCTAAAACTTAAATAAACATTTAAAAGTGGGTTTAACATACATAAAACTATGTTCTTAATATTTTAGGAAATGTATACTAATATTTAGGAATGATTTACATATATTTAGGAAAGGGTTCCTGAAACTTTAATAAACATTCAAAAATGGGGTTAACATTATGTTCTTACAATTTTAAGAAGTGTATACTAATATTTATGAATGTTTTACATAGTTTTAGGAAATGGTTCCTAAAACGGTTTTTGAAAAAAACAAAATCTTAAAATATTTAGGAATTGTTTACATATTTTTAGGAAAATATTTTAAGAACTTAAATAAACATTTAAAAATAGATTTAACATACATAAAACTATGTTCTTAAAATTTAAGGAAGGGTATACTAATATTTAGGAATGACTTACATAGTTTTAGGAAAGAGTTCCTAAAACTGTAATAAACATTTCAAAATGGATTTAACATACCTAAAAGTATGTTCTTAAAAAAATTTAAAAGGTATAGTAATATTTAGAAATTGTTTACATATTTTTAGGAAAGTGTTTGTAATACTTTAATAAGTAAAAATATGTTATTGAAATTTTAGAAAGGATATACTACTATATAGGAATAGTTTACATAGTTTTAAGAAAGAGTTCCTAAGACTTGAATAAATATATAAAAATTTTAATCTTTAACATATGTAAAATAATTTTTTTTTTTAAAATGATTTAAAATGATTTATTAAATATATATGAAATGTTTGAAAGATTTAAAAAATGTTCTTTAAACTGTAGGAAATGTATAATAATTTTTAGGAATGATTTCATATGTTTAGGAAATGGTACCTAAAACGGTTTTCTAACAAAAAGAAATTGAAAAAAAGTTTGAAATTTTTTTTCTAAAAAATAAAAAATTTCTAAAAAAAGAAAATATCGAAAAACAAATTTTCGAAAAAAATAAGAAGTTGAGAACACATTTTGAAAAGAAAAAGAGAATTTCCTTATTTAAAAAACAATTTATGACATTGAATAATGTAATTCTAATTTAACAATTAAAAGGAGGGATAAAATAGTTAATTACATTGTTTAATGAAACATTTTTGTGCATTTTCTCTTCCTAGTCTATTTTGGTCACATAAACCTAAAATTGTATTAAATAGGAGATTTGCCATTATTTCTATGAGTTAACCAATCATTTATAAGGTTTATTAAGCCTTATAAAATCTTGGCAAACCTTATAAAACATATGTATAAAATATCTTATAAATTGAATTATAAATTTTATAAAGCCATATACAAATATAAGAATCCTATTAATCATACAGTATTGTATATAGTTTTGTAATATACATTTTCAAATAATAAAATATACATGTATAATAATTTATAAATCAGATAAAACTGTATAACTTAATAGTTATGCATTTTTATGGAACTTATAAGAATCATTAATAAGTATTTATAAATCATTGATAAGTATTTATAAAGGTTTATAAATATTTTTAAAGGTTTATAAATATCTTCTTGAAAGTTTATAAATCTTTTTTATAAATCTGAGAAATGTGAATTTGATTCAAAATCTGACGAATTTAACTTAAAGAGGAGATAGATCACGGGGAGAAAGAAGTGTATATCTGTATTTTTGCAAATAATTTATGTGGGTGTAGTTTTAAAAAAATTGTATTATGAATGTTGTATTTGTAGGACCACTAAAACCGATCGAGCGAAATGAGATTAAACAATTACCATAAACGATAATAAACGATTGCAGTATGAAACGATATTGAAGAATAGAAAGCGATATAAAATGGAGATGGTTTGAAAACGTTTTATGAAAACCGAAAACAATGAGGCGAAATATGATATATCTTTCCTTAACTCAAATAAATTGCCTGTAAGTGTGACGGTTCTGTGTGATTTTCGAGTTCCAGAATACAACACGTTGGAGACCAATTCGCAACACTCGAAATCGAAATCTATGAACTTATAATACTACTATATATTCTCGGAAACTAATAGAAGACGAAAAACTAGAGACTAGAGGAGAGAGTTGGCTAAAGTGAGCGAAGAAAAGAGTAAGAGGAGGCGCTGCTTTTATAGGCGAGAAGAGAACCGTTGCAGTCCGCAACAGAAGCTGCACCTGTGCACGTGGCACAGATCTCGGGAGGTTGAGCTGTTGAGAAACTTCTTCCGCGAGATTTGGTCTCTTAGACTCGTTCAAAATTCTATGGCATGTAGAGATAAACTGTGTGCCACTTTAAAACGAACAACTTGTCTTTTTAATCAAACGCGTATGGTTTTTCTAGGAAATAAGCCAAAAATTTGCATAAAAACTTGGCCCAAAAAGAACATCTTATTGTGAGCTTTGCCCACATTCCCCAAGCCCGAGCCGAGCCAGCCAGCAGTGGCGCGTGCGTGCGTGCGAGGGCCTCTCCTCTTTCATGCAACTTTTGAATGTAAAAATGAGTTCTTCTCTATATAAACATATGATATTTTCCTCCCATTTCGATGTGGGACAAATCCCCATTTTCCCATTAAGTTTCAGAGTTTTTCACTAAAGCCCACTCTTATTTAATTTCACCCTTAACTCAATTTTCGTATAGGCCTAGTGGCCCAATAAAAATTGGTCCAACAATCCCCCACATGAATAGAAATAACTCTAAACATACAAGGACTAAATAGGCTCGATTAACTTTATTGACTAGACTGAGTAAACTAACTTGACTTATTAGACAGACTAACATTCCGAGAATATATGTGAAATTGACTGTGTCTGAGTAGATAGCATTTTTCAGCTTTGAACCACTCATTGTTAAGATCTGTCAGGTAAACATGATGTCTTGAACCACCCGGATTTTTGATGTAAACTGAGACAACAACTATAACCCAGCTTCATTTCTTGTAGAACTAAGTTCTCTATTGTGTTCATTTTGGCCTTGAACATGCGTAGTTATTCATGGTGAGTTGGTACGGGATAAAACAGTACCTACAAAGTACAAAACAATTAATATTAAAACATACAAATTTTGACATTAACAATTATAAATATTTGTAGAAAGGCTATTAAACAACAATTAGGAGGTGTTATTGGATTTAGGAATTCAACCTTACTTCTAAGTTGCAGAAAAATCTTTTTTTTTTGAGGTTGCATGTTTTAGTTCGTATGTTTTAGTCTATTTGTTATCTATACTATTAAAACAGGAAACATTATAGAAAAAACCTTTTGTACCGTGTTATATTACGACTTTTGTCATTGATCCTATTTGATTTTTTAAGAGTCTACTTAAGGATAAAATTGTCATTTGCAAATGTGAACAAATATGCAAGATATTGAAAAATACAAGTGATATTAAAAGAAATCTATAAAACCTAATTTTAAAAATCAAAAATATATTCTTAAATTTAATTTTCCGAATATAATTACGAACCATTTATAGGATCAAAATTTTTCAATAAAGATATTCTCTTGATTTCAAATCTTAAAAGATATAATAAATCTAAAAATCTTAACAAAAATAGTAACTACAATTAATACATAATTATCAAAAAAAAAAATATCATGATATTTTTGATTATGCATTTTTTAAAAAAAATAATTGTAATTAACATTAATTAACAAAATTATCAATTAATATTAATATATTGTAATAAATTAATGATTTAATTTTGATCTTCTAAATTTATAAATTATTAAAAGATTATAAAATATATAATAACAAATCGCGTCCTTAGGACGGGCCAGAATCTAGTTTAGTATATTAAAACAAGATCATTATATGGAAAAAAAAAATTAGTTATATGTTATATTACATAAACTACCACTGTCTTTTAATGATGATTGAAATGTTCAGTTTTGGTATTTTAGTCAAACGATATTTGCAAATTATAATTTAAATTTAAATCAAGATTAAATCAAAACGAAATCGCATAATATCTTTTAAAATCAAACATAATTAAAATTTCCTTTTAAAATTTTGATTTTAATTTAAAACCAATTATTTGTCAAAACAAAAAAAAATAACTAAAAACATTTGAATAATTTTGTGAATATTTAAAATTTCGAAAATAGCTGAATAACTATAAATAAGTCTTTTACGAGTTACTCCGGCAAATTTTACAAAGTATAATTATTTGATATAGAAGAGATTAAATTAACGGGTTAACCTATTCATTTTCATAAATATGAATAAATGTTTAGAACATATCAAATAAATAATTAAGTTTTTTATAGGTTACTTCGTCAAATTATTAAAATTAAAATTATTTGATTTAGACATATTAAAATTGACTGGTTAGCCTATTAATATATCTCAAATTATGAGTTTCAAAAATATAATTTTCAAATAAAATAGAAAAAAATAGAAACATAAACCAACTAAAAATATCGTCTGTTCTCATATTTTATTTATGCAAAAAAAAAAAACTGTTAGCATACTTTAAACTTCTAAATTTACACATATATATTTTTTAAAAGAGAATTAAATATAATATATATCCCGTTCTAAATCTAATTTTGAATTTATAAAGAGAACACTGACGAAGTAAATAATATAATATCTTTGATTTTCATAGAGAAAAACTAGGTAACAAATATGTGTTTATTCAACTAGAAAATCCAGGTAACAATTAGTTACGATAAGATTTTTGATAAGATTAGAAAATTCATCAATATACTTCAACCTTTCTGTTAAAGATCTACGTGTAAATCTTATAGAAAACTCTACCAACATACACATAATCTTTTTTTCTATTTTTCCACCAAATCGACTCAAAATCAAATTAATACGGTCCCATGTCATCCACTAACTCTTATGTATATACTATTTTGAAAACAAAAATTTATAAATCATCACATTTGAATATCATTGTTAATAAATATTCAATGGTTACACTTTTCCTATACATATCAATGGTGTTTCTTAGAGCTTTTCCATCGGCCAGTATCTTCATAAAGTTCTTCGAATATAAAAATTAAAAAAAAAAAAAACCAGAGGAAAGAAAACAAAAAATGGTTTTCATTAGAGATATTTTAAGAACTCTTAAGATACTCCACTGGCAAATAATTTATTATGAGTGGTTTATTTTTATTTATAATTTTATAATTTAATATCTCAAATTCTTATACAAATTTTTGGCCAATTTCCATGAAAAACCATAAGTGTTTTATTAAAACGACAATCAGTTCGTTTTAAAACGGCACATAGCTTTCTCTACTAGCTGAATTTTTCAATGAGATCAAGTCCCGTAGAGTTTGTTTCAACAGCTCAATCTCTCGAGATTTTCGTCACACTCTCGAGATTTGTGCCACGTGCAGAGTCTGTTGCGGGGTGTGACGGTTCCCCACTCAGCTATTAAAGCAGCGCCTTCCTTCACTTATTCTTCACTCGTTTTTCGATCAAAAAAAATCTAATTCTCTCTCTCTCTAGTCTTTAGTTTTTTCTTCTGCTACCGTAAGTTCAAGTTTCCGAGAATATATATTAGTATTATAAGTTCGTAGATTCCGATTTTGAGTTTTGTGAATCGATCTTCAACATGTTGTATCTTGGGGCTCGAAAATCGCACAGAACCGCCACACATACATGTGATTTATTTGAGTTAAGGAAAGAGATATCATATCTCGGTTCAACGTTTACGATTTTTATTATTGTTTTTAAAACCATCTCGCATTTCATCTCGTTTTTCATATCACTTTCCTTTATTGTTCATTGATATTGTTTCATATTGCTATTGTTTATTATTGTTTATTATTGCTTATCATCGTTTATAGTACTTGTTTAAATCACATTTTCTCATTCGGTTTTAGTGGTTCTATAGTCTTAACTCAAATAAATCCATTCTAGCGCTATAAGCTACAATCGGATTGAGAGTTTTACGGTTTTATTAAAAGATTTTCTATAAATGTTTTCCTGTTACAAACGGTTTTTTTAATGCTTTATAGTGATTCCACAAAACGTCTTTCATATAAAATAATCATCACTTAAAGGTGAAGGTCAATGCGAACGCTTTTTAGCGAGTTTGTAAACGCATTAACCATTTCAAACGTTTCAGCAAGCACTTTAAAAACAAGTTTGCTAAATAAAAATATTTGGTTTATTTTAGATAAATCATTATTTGAACTCTTTGTGTTCAATATACTGATACTTGTTCTTTACTTGTGATCATGTCTAACGAAAACGATAACACTGAGACCAATCATGGTGGGTCCTGCTGCGGCTGCTGCTGCGACACCAACTGTTATCCAGATTGGTGACACTACCTAAGAGATGACAATAAGAGCTCTGTTTAACTCTGGTCTTCCTCCGGTGGCTAACCTCATTCATCTGGTGGCTACTCCCACTGAAATCAACAATGAAATTCCGTCAGTAGTCACTCAGGGACTCATGCTGAAAAAGTTTGATGGGAAAGATTTCAAATATTGGCAACAAAAGATGTTATTTGCCCTCACCAACTTGAAGTTTGACAAGTACCTGACAGAGGACAAACCCACCATTCCGGCTGAAAACACTGATGTCCGCACTCTTGCAAGTGTTGAATCGTGAATCCATGGTGATTTCCTGTGCAGAGGATGGATTTTGGGACGCCGTGCTAAAAAGTTGTATGGTGTGTACAGTCAGGTGAAACCATCTAAGGCATTGTAGATGTCCTTGGAGAAACAGTACAAATCAGAAGATGATGGATGTCAGAAGTTTGCAACTATGAAGTTTCTGGACTTCAAAATGGTGGACTCCAAACCAATCATGGATCAAGTGGAGTAACTGCAACTGATTTGCTATGAGATAGCAGAGGAAGGAATGTCGATTGATGAGATCTTCAAGACCAACTCCTTCATTGATAAACTACCTCTGAGCTGGGCGGAATTCAAGGCATACCTCAAGCACAAGCGAAATGCGATGTCTCTTGAAGATCTCATCACCAGGTTGCTAATGGAGGATAGAAACCGCAACCAAAACAACCCTCAGGTTCGCGAACACAATGCGAATGTGACAATCTACAAGGGAAAGGGAAAGGCTAAGGCTTTTGAAAAGCCATCTATGAAGCTCTCATCCTCCACCAACTTCAAGAAGCAAGGAGCCTCAAAAAAGAAGTTCAAAGGCAAGTGCCACCAGTGCAACAAGATTGGTCATATGGCAGACGTGTGTCGTAGCAAGCCCAAAGGCAATGGGAAAGCTCAAGCCAACTTGACTGAAGAAGACCTTTTTGTTGTGATCTCGGAAGTCAACATGATTGAAGACAGCCAAATGGAGCGGTGGTATGACACTGGTGCCATGACCCACATTTGCACTAACGGGGCCATGTTCAGCTCCTATCAGAAGTGCAAATCACCGGAGAAGCTGTTCATGGGAAATTCTGCATTTTCCCAGATCGTTGGTCGTGGAAAAGTGGTGCTCAAACTGACCTCAGGAAGAGAAGCCACTCTCCACAGTGTGAATCATGTTCCTGACATGTGGAAGAATCTGATTTTGGACACTCTCTTAAGCAAGGTCGGCTTTTTAACCCACTTTGAGGTAGACAAGCTGGTGTTGAAGAATTTTGGGGTTTTTGTAGGCAGAGGATTTGTGAAGAATGGACTTGTCAAAATGTGTGTTATTGCAGTCACTCGTAACAATAATGTTGCTAATGTTGTTGTTTCTGATGTTGCTTTTGCTTCAAATGTTTTAGCTTTTGTTGCAAACATTTCTATCAATTAGAATAATCCAGTTGCTGATTTACTTGAGTCTTTTAATATTTGGAATGAAAGATTAGGACATGTTAATAATAAATTTATACAAAGGGTCTGATTGGTGAACAAAATTAGAACAGTTATATTAGCTGTTAGCAAAAGCTGTAAGCTGTTAAGGAATAGTGAAAAACTGTAAGTGAAAGCAGTTAGTGTTATATTAAAGTTGTTGCAACCGCTTTTGATTTATATAACAATTTTGGTGATTGATAACCATTATAATTTTTTTTTCTAACAGCTTTTTTGTATGTTACCAATCAGAACCAAAGATTAATGAACTTAAACCTAATTCTGAAATGCAAAACAATCAAAAAGAAATGTGAAGTGTGTGTACAGGTCAAACTAACTAAAACTCCATCACCCAAAGTTGAAAGAACAACTGAACCTCTATGTTTAATACACACATACTTGTGTGATTTAAAATTCATACAAACCGGAGGGGGTAAGAAATATTTTATGACATTCATAGATGATCTTTGTAAGAAATATTTCCATGTCTTTGAATGTCATAAAATATTTCTTACCCCCTCCGGTTTGTATGAATGTTAAATCGCACAAGTATGTGTGTATTAAACCAAGAAGTTCAGTTGTTATTCAACTTTGGGTGATGGAGTTTTAGTTAGTTTGACATGTACGCACACTTCACATCTCTCTTTGCTTGTTTTGCATTTTAGAATTAGGTTTAAGTTCATTAATCTTTGGTTATGATTGGTAACATACAAAAAAAACTGTTAGAAAAAAAAATTATAACGGTTACCAATCACCAAAATTGTTATATAAATAGAAAGCAGTTGCAACAACTTTAATACAACACTAACCGCTTTTACTTACAGTTTTGCACTATTCCCTAAAAGCGTTCGCTAACATCTAATATAACCCTTTCGCTTTTGTTCACCAATCAGACCCTTTATATAAATTTATTATTAACATGTCCTAATCTTTCATTCTAAATATTAAAAGACTCAAGCAAATCAGCAACTGAATTATTCGCATTGATAGAAATGTTTGCAACAAAAGCTAAAACATTTGAAGCAAAAGCAACATCAGAAACAGCAACATTAGCAACATTATTGTTACGAGTGACTGCAATAACACACATCTTGACAAGTCCATTCTTCACAAATCCTCTGCCTACAAAAACCCCAAAATTCTTCAACACCAGCTTGTCTACCTCAAAGTGGGTTAAAAAGCCGACCTTGCTTAAGAGAGTGTCCAAAATCAGATTCTTCCACATGTCAGAAACATGATTCACACTGTGGAGAGTGGTTTCTCTTCCTGAGGTCAGTTTGAGCACCACTTTTCCACGACCAACAATCTGGGAAAATGCAGAATTTCCCATGAACAGCTTCTCCGGTGATTTGCACTTCTGATAGGAGCTGAACATGGCCCCGTTAGTGCAAATGTGGGTCGTGGCACCAGTGTCATACCACCGCTCCATTTGGCTGTCTTCAATCATGTTGACTTCCGAGATCACAACAAAAATGTCTTCTTCAGTTAAGTTGGCTTGAGCTTTCCCATTGCCTTTGGGCTTGCTACGACACACGTCTGCCGTATGACCAATCTTGTTGCACTGGTGGCACTTGCCTTTGAACTTCTTTTTTGAGGCTCCCTGCTTCTTGAAGTTGGTGGAGGATGAGAGCTTCATAGATGGCTTTTCAAAAGCCTTAGCCTTTCCCTTTCCCTTGTAGATTGCCACATTCTCATTGTGTTCACGAACCTGAGGGCTGTTTTGGTTGCGGTTTCTATCCTCCATTAGCAACCTGGTGATGAGATCTTCAAGAGACATCGCATTTCGCTTGTGCTTGAGGTATGCCTTAAATTCTGCCCAGCTCAGAGGTAGCTTCTCAATGAAGAAGTTGGTCTTGAAGATCTCATCAATCGACATTCCTTCCTCTGCTATCTCATAGCAAATCAGTTGCAGTTGCTCCACTTGATCCATGATTGGTTTGGAGTCCACCATTTTGAAGTCCAGAAACTTCATAGTTGCAAACTTCTGACATCCATCATCTTCTGATTTGTATTGTTTCTCCAAGGACATCCACAATGCCTTAGATGGTTTCGCCTGACTGTACACACCATACAACTTTTGAGCAAGGCGTCCCAAGATCCATCCTCTGCACTGGAAATCACCATGGATCCACGATTCAACACTTGCAAGAGTGCGGACATCAGTGGTTTCAGCCGGAATGGTGGGTTTGTCCTCTGTCAGGTACTTGTCAAATTTCAGGTTGGTGAGGGAAAATAACATCTTTTGTTGCCAATATTTGAAATATTTCCCAACAAACTTTTTCTGCATGATTCCCTGAGTGAGTGCTGACGGAATTTCATTGTTGACTTCAGTGGGAGTAGCCACCGGAGGAATGAGGTTAGCAACCAGAGGAAGACCAAAGTTAATCAGAGCTCTTCTTGTCATCTCTTCGGTAGTGTCACCAATCTGGATAACAGTTGGTGTCGCAGCAGCAGCCGCAGTAGAACCCACCATGGTTGGTGTCTCGGTGTTGTCGTTTTCGTTAGACATCTGATCACAAATAAAGAATAATTGTCAGTATATTGAACACAAAAAGTTCAGATAATGATTAAACTAAAATAAACCAAATATTTTTATTTAGAAAACTCGCTTTTAAAGCGTTTGCTGAAACTTTTCAAATGGTTAATGCGTTTTACAAACTCGATAAAAAGCGTTCACATAAATCTTCACCTTTAAGTGATGATTGTTTTTATATGAAAGACGTTTTGTGGAATCACTATAACGAGTTAAAAAAACCGTTTGTAACAGGAAAACGTTTATAGAAAATCTTTTAATAAAACCATAAAACTCTCAATCCGATTATAGCTTATAGTGCTAGAATGGATTTATTTGAGTTAAGACTATAGAACCATTAAAAACCGAATGAGAAAATGCGATTTAAACAAGTACTATAAACAATAATAAGCAATAATAAACAATAGCAATATGAAACAATATCAATGAACAATAAAGGAAAGTGATATGAAATATGAGATGAAAGGCGAGATGGTTTTGAAAACAATAATAAAAATCGTAAACGTTGAGCCGAGATATGATATCTCTTTCCTTAACTCAATTAAATTGCCCGTAACTGTGGCTGTTCTCTGCGATTTTTGAGCCCCAAGATACAACACATTGAAGACCGATTCACAAAACTCAAAATCGGAATCTACGAACTTATAATACTAATATATATTCTCGGAAACTTAAACTTACGGTAGCAGAAGAAAAAACTAAAGACTAGAGAGAGAGAATTAGATTTTTCTTTGATCGAAAAGCGAGTGAAGAATAAGTGAAGGGAGGCGTTGCTTTTATAGCTGAGAGGAAAACGTTACACCACGTAACAGACTCTGCACGTGGTGCAAATCTCGGGAGCGTGACGAAGATCTCGAGAGATTGAGCTGTTGAAACTATCTCTGCGAGACTTGATCTCGTTGAATCATTCAAAATTCTTCAGCGAATAGAGAGAACTGCGTGCCGTTTTAAAAGAAACTGCTTGTCGTTTTAATAAAACACTTATGGTTTTTCATGGAAATTGACCAAAAATTTACATAGAAATTTGTGATATTTAATTATAAAATTATAAATAAAAATAAACCATTCATAATAAGTTATTTGCCAGTGGAGTATGTTAAGAGTTTTTAAAATATCTCTAATGAAAACCGTTTTTTGTTTTCTTTCCTCTTGTTATTTTTTATTTTATTTTTATATTTGAAGAACTTTATGCAGATACTGACCGATGGAAAAGCTCTAAGAAACACCATTGATATGTATAGGAAGAGTGTGACCATTGAATATTTATTAACAATGATATTCAAATGTGATGATTTATAAATTTTTGTTTTCAAAATAGTATATACATAAGAGATAGTGGGTGACATGGGACCATATTAATTTGATTTAGAGTCGATTTGGTGGAATAATAGAAAAGAAGATAAGGTGTATCTTGGTAAAGTTTTTTATGAGATTTACACGTAGATCTTTAGCGGTGTGGTTGAAGTATATTGATGAATTTTCTAATCTTATCAAAAATCTTATCGTAACTAATTGTTATCTGGATTTTCTGGTTGACTAAACAAATATTTGTTACCTAATTTTTCTCTATCAGTGTTCTTTATATAAATTCAAAACTATATTTAGAACGGGATATATATATATATATATATATATATATATAAAGATATATACATTTTTTAATATTTAATTCTTTTTTAAAAAATATATATTTGTAAATCTATAAATTTAAAGTATGCTAACAGTTTTATTTGTTTTTGCATAAATGTAATATGAGAACGGACGATATTTTTAGTTGGTTTTTTTTTCTATTTTGTATGAAAATTATATTTTTGAAAGTCATAATTTGAGATATATTAATAGGCTAACCAGTCAATTTTAATATGTATGCATCAAATAATTATAATTTTAATAATTTGTCGAAGTAACCTGTAAAAAACTTAACTATTTATTTGATATGTTCTAAACATTTATTCATATTTATGAAAATGAAATAGGTTAACCCGTTAATTTAATCTCTTCTATATCAAACAATTATACTTTGTAAAATTTTCGGGAGTAACTTGTAAAAGACTTATTTATAGTGAATCAGCTATTTTCGAAATTTTAAATATTCACAAAATTATTCAAGAGTTTGTAGTTAATTGGTTTTAAATTAAAATTAAAATTTTAAAAAGCAGTTTCGATTCTGTTTGATTTTAAAAGTTATCATGCGATTTCATTTTGATTTAATCTTGATTTAAATTTAAATTATAATTTGCAAATATCGTTTGACTAAAATACCAAAAATGAACATTTGAATCATCGTTAAAAGACAGTGGCATTTTATGTAATATAACACATGACTAAATATTTTTTTTTATATAATGATTTTGTTTTAATATAATAGATAACAAGTAGACTAAAACATACAAACTAAAACATGCAACTTAAAAAAGAGATTTTTTTCTGCAACTTAGAGTCTTAAAGTAAGGTTGAATTCCTAAATCCGATAACACCTCCTAATTGTTGTTTAGTAACCGTTTTATAAATATTTATAATTGTTAATGTCAAAATTTGTATGTTTTAATCTTAATTGTTTTATACTTTGTAGGTAATGTTTTATCCCGTACCAACTTACCTCTGAATAACATCATGTAAGTTTTTGGTTTTAGTCTTGCAATTTTTTTCCTCAAGTTTTATGAATTAGCTAGCTTTTATAATTCTTGTTATTATTTCTTTTTTTTTTGTGTGCAGAGAATAGTTCTTGTTATTCTTTCATGTTAGCTGTTTTTATATATTATGAGTCAGCTAATTGATATGAATTTGTTGAGTTTTATATCACAATTTCATTAGTTACGAAAGAATTATTTGTCTACATATGTTTTTTTTTCATCAACATCTGCATGCTATAACTGAAAATTTGATGAATTTGTATTTTATACAAATAAAAATGACACACTGTGCGATATATATGTATATATATAATTATAAATGTTATATTATTTAATAAAAGTTAAGTAAGAAAAATAATATATATATATATATGAATGTACAATATAATAAGTGAATAATTTTTTTTTGATATATAATAATTTAATATAGTTAAATATGTCATCTTACTAGAATTATAATGGAATGTTAATTGAGTAGAAGTATAATGGAAGATTCACGACAACAATGAGAATATGAATATTGGAATTTGCGAGAAACCACAATGCTGATATGACTTCTTGGAGACGGGATCAAGCAAGGGTGGTGTGATCAAACTGGTTCTATGAGCAAGATGACAGTGGAAAAAAAGATTCTACCTGTTTTGGCTACACTTGGTTGCGAAAAAACTTTTAAACATTACGGAAGCAAATGAGAACTTTGAAAAATCTTTATAATAGCATGCAAGAGCTTGCCCGATTCAGTTCTGGATTTGAATGAGATCTCACATCTAAAATTTTTGTAGCTCCTGACCACGTGTGGGATGATTACGAAAAGATAATTTTATTTTTCTAAAGCTTATATTTTTATTAAAATATTTTTTTTAAAAAAAAATTAATAATATTATATATATGTACATCCAAATAGGAAAAATATGCGTAATGAAAATTTTGAAGACTACAAGGATTTACAACTGATATTTGAGCAATGATTAGCTACTAGAAAAAATGCTATCGGTTTAGGGATGATACCGATGCACAAACTTTTGGAGTTAAAGATAATGAGCCATCTGAATTAGATACTCGATCTTTTGGAACTTTAGGAAATATAGATAGATCTCAAGCATCGGGGTTTTGGGATTCAACTCTTCCAAAGAGTTCAAAAGACTCATCAGAAAAGCTAGTGCCTAGAAAAAGAGCCAAAAGTGGAGACTTTAGCAATTCAAGCATGGATGGTAGCTGTATGGAGAAGACTTTTAATAAAATGATTGGGATAAACAACCATGTTGTTAACTTGATAGAACAAAGAAAAGAAAGAAAACAAAGAGAAGCCAATTTAAGGGAAATTGAGAAAAGAAAGAATAATGTATCGGAAACAATCAAATAAATTTCTGACTTGGAGGAAAGTGTTCGTTATGATACATTGAATGAAATTCATAAGTTAGGAATGAAAGACGTGTTTGTCAGTATGTCTATTTAAGAACACATGGTTTAGATACGAAGGAACATGAATTAATGTTTTCGTTTTTTTTTTAATTTTATTTTCATGGGGTTTTTATTAGTTTGCATTCAACCATTTGTTTTTTATTTATTAATAATAATAAGTTTATCTTCTTTCTTGAAATAAAGTTTGACTATTGTCATTGCAAACCTTCTAAAAATAATTTCATACCAAAAAAAAAAAAACCTTCTAACAATTTTTGTCTTGATTTTTTAAGATTTTCTATTATTAATCTTTCAAATAAAATATGTTTAATTTATTGCTGCTTTGGTTTTCTACTTTCCATTAATTGGTTGGTCTCATATTCTTATTCGTTATAAACATACTCCATTCTTTTTAGTTGACTTCTGTGCTTTCTTCTTACGTAAGGTTTGTAGATAAAATTGAAGAAATTGACATTACAAGAGAAGAAATAGAGGATGAATATTTAGATACAAAATATTGCATTTTCTGGTGACGGTGATTTGATTGAAACAAATATTGATTCCACATCAATATTTCAATTTGAAAGTTATATCGAATATCCAGTTTGACGACCCATCAGAAGAATTGTATATGATTATATACACAAGGTGTTACACAAAGATCTTTAGCACTTTCGCCAACTATACAATATGTATCCAGATGTTATTCTCAAGCTATGTGATCTTATTAGAGAAAAAAAAAACACATTTGAAAGATACGAGATTCATCTGTGTTGAAGAAATGGTTGCCACTTTTCTAGTCACCATCGGCCAAAATTCGAGGTATTGTCATACGAAAGACATTTTCAAAAGATCAAAATTAACAACAAACACAAATTTTCATAAATTTTTAAAGACAATAAATACAATTTCTCCAAGTTTGATGGCCAAACCCGACCTCACAGTTGCTGCAAAAATCAGAGAGTACAAGATTTTATCCTTATTTTAATGTACATATATTTTTAATTTAAATTATTTTTGTATGCTTTTTATTGTGTTCCAAAATAAATAGATCATATTCATTTTATGATTTTTTAGGAGCAATTGATGGTACACATATACCTGCTATAGTACCTAAGTGTGATGCTGCTAGTTACCGGAATCGTCAAGGGATAATATCACAAAATGTATTAGCTGTTTGCAATTTTGATATGGAATTCATATACGTTCTCAGTAGACGGGAGGGTTCAGCTCACAATTCGAAAAAATTATATGATGCATTGACAAAGAGAACTAATAAATTTGAAGTTCCACGTGGCAATTTTCTATTCTAAATGATTGGATAACATTTTATATTAAATGACGAGCTAATAATTATAAATCTTTAATTTATTGTAGGAAAATTTTATCTACCTGATTGTAGATTCGTTAACAGATGCAAGTTTTTGGCTCCTTTTCGAGGTACTAAGTATCATCTCCAAGAGTTTACTGGTCAAGGTTGTGATCCTGAAACTCCGCGTGAATTATTCAATCATCATCACGCCTCCTTAAGAAACGTAATCGAGAGAATATTTGGAGTTTTCAAGTCATGATTTCTAATATTTAAATCTGTTCCTCCATTCTCTTTCAAGACAGGCGGAATTAGTATTTGCTTGTGTAGCCTTACATAATTTTCTTCGCAAGCATTATCGATCAGACAAATTTCCTACTGAAGTTCCTGTTGCGGTTGTTAATACAGAAAATATGGAAGGTAACAGTACAGATGAAAATTTTGATAATGGTGAAGAAATTACCGAGACACAAGAACAAAAAATTAGAGAAAGTGCTAATATGTAGAGAGAAGCAATGGCTGATGAAATGTGGAAGGATGCAACTAATTAGTAATGCAAATGAGAAAGATAATAACAATATGTTTTATTTTATTTTGTTAAAAATATTTATTAATAAGTTAGTTTTAAATAATATTTTTATTTCTATTGTTGATTTGGAATTACAGAGAACTCCACTAAAATTCATAGCAATTACAAAATATACTACAAGTAAATACATTAAAATCTATCATGTATTTCCAAATCCACTACAGAATTCAACCAAATGTGATAAAATACGTCTAATTCAATTTTCATTAAAATACGTTGAATTCCTAAATCCAATAACACCTCCTTTATTTTTTTTGCTCTCCTGGAATTGCAAATCACCAGATAAAAGTTTGTATTTGTTTAACTCATATTTTAGATAAAAAGAATAAGTTAAAATTCATTCTAATCAAAATCTTAAAATAATGTGGATATTGAATAACGGTGGGTTTGAAGGTATTTTAAATTACAATAAACAAATACACAATCCAATAACAGATAATTTTTAAGTATTTGATCAAATACATAAGTGAATAACAATGGATTGTACTGTAAATCTAAAATTCATCTAATTTCATTAAAATACAATATCCAATAACACATCCTTATAATACTATGATATATTTTCGGAAACTAATACTTAAGGTAAAAGACGAAAAACTAGAGACTAGAGGAAGAGAGTTGGTTAAAGTGAGCAAAGAAAAGAGTAAGAGGAGGCGCTGCTTTTATAGGCGATAAGAGAATCATCGCAGTCCGCAACAGAAGCTTATATAGGTTGAGCTGTTGAGAAACTTCTTCCGCGAAACTTCTTTTGTGGGCTTTTCCCACGAGCCCAAGCCCATGCCATGCCAAGCCGAGCGGCAGCGCACGCATGGGTCTCTCCTCTCAGTTTTTGAATATACAAATGAATTCTTCTCTATATAAAACATATAAAATTTTCTTCCCATTTTCGATGTGGGACAAATTTTCATTTTCCCAATTAAGTTTCAAAGATTTCCACTAAAGTTCACTCTTATTTATTTTCACACCTAACTCAATTTTAACTCAATTTTAACTCAATTTTCGTATGGACCTACTATCCCAATAAAAATTGGTCTAACAGTATTTTTCATGACTTTTAATGAATGCTAATTTTGTCCAACTGAAAAAAAAAATATTACACAAAGCAAATTCAAACAGACAAAAAAAAATGGATTTAGTGTTCTTGTTTGGTTGTTCCTATTCTATTTGGTAAGAACCCAAATAGCATATATCATTCCAGGGATGTAACCCAAGAACGTTAGGATCAAAGAGAGCCAAAACTCCAACTGCAAAAAAAAATATAACACAAAGATTAAAAAGAGATTCGAATCTTACTTTAACAATTGTTGTTATATATTAAGTGATATATATTTACGAAAATACAATACCCCGCAGCCATATCTTAGGAATACACCAACAGGAGGTATGAGAACTGCACAAAGAATTTCAATGAAACTGCCCATTCTTCTTTTGTAGTTTTTGTTCTGTATATTTTTTTTGTTCTTCTTAGGTTGTTATTTCTTAATAAACAAGAATATAGGAGTGATGTATATTGGATCCGTTTAATAAGGGAAGAAACCGAGTTTGATTGTGTAACGTCCTCTGTTTATTCCTAAAATGAAGGAGCTCTGATTCAAATACCAATTTACGATTCCCTTTGCGTTTTCTACGCGACCACCCGTTAGTCACCGGTCCAAGAAATGAGATGAACATATATAAAAAAGATTAATAATTAAAAAAAAGTATTTAATCATTATTTATAGATAAGATTTGAGTTTAGTTGTATTGTGTTTACTTTACTACTACGAGTTTTGCTTGGCCTGTAAATCAATTTGACTAATAATCGTTAAATAATATATACAATATAAAATTTAAGAACAACATAATAAAAAAATATATTAATTATATATAAAATTCTTAATCCATAGATAAAACTTATAGTTATATTATTATTCATATTTTAATATTTTTATATTCATTCATTACTGCACCAAAAAGATAATATAAAAAAAATTATTATGCAATTCATTACTGAATTTGCAAGAATGAAATATTTAAAATTAAATCATCGAGTAACACCATATCATAATCGAGACAAAAAATTTTTGCTATCCATGCATTCTACAATTAAATGATTCGTGCTTTAATAGTATAACAAACAATATATGCATATGTGTGGGCATGAATATTTATAATTAGTTAATTTTTGTTTTATTTGTTTTAATTTTTTGTTTGTTTTTTTGCAATTAATATGTTTTAAGATTAATATTCTTATAAAAAGATCCTTTAAAAACAAAAACAAAATTATTATAAATTTCATTACTGAAAATAATATATATTTTTAGCTTATCTAAATCATCTTAATAATTGTAAATGTTAAGTTTATCTAAACTATTTTAACTAATCTATATTTTTAGTTTATCTAAATTATTCTAATTATTCTTTTTTACATGAAATATAAATTAAAAATATAATATAAACTAAATTTTTTGTTAAGAGTAATAAAGACTTTAACCACTATAATTTTTAATGTGAGTAATCACTTCGCAAATAATAGTATAAATTTATAGTCTTAGATAAAATTGTTTAAGTCATATGTAAAAATAAAATTTATTAAATGATGTTTTCGAGAAAACGGATGTATTATAATAATTCTGAATATGATAGAGGAGTTAGCCACCGGAGTAGATACAAATAACTTCAATAGAAATTATCACTTAGATTGGCAGTTATATTGAATGTTATAATTTGATATAACTTACAGTAAAAAAAATTATGGTAGAAACTATAGTTCTACCTAGTAAGTTTGTTATAGAAATATAAATTATCATTTTTATCAAAATAATTGAGTTGACTAGTAAATATTTTTGCTGTATAATAAGTTATATTATGCATTATATAAAAATATCTAATTATTATTAGTAACAATTTTAATTATATATTTTATTAAAAAATAGATTAGAGAAAATTAAAATAAATTCAAGTACAATTAACAAATGATACTTATATAAAATAAAAAATGCACCATATATATATAATATGTCACTTTTGAAGTTTCAAATAGAATTAGTAACTAAAATTATGAAATTAACTTCGTTTAAAATAATTCAAATGGAAATAAAAAAGTTAAGAATTGTTTATTAACATGTAAACTAGATTATGGCCCGTCCTAAGGACGGGATTTGTTATTATAAATTTTATAATATTTTAATAATTTATATTTTCACATTTAGAAGATCAAAATTTAAATCATTAATTTATTACAATATATTAATATTAATTGATAATTTTGTTAATTAATGTTAATTATAATGTTTTGAAAAAATGCATAATCGAAAATATCACGAAAAATATATTTTTTTATTTAGATAATTATTTAAAATGTGTTTAAATGTATTAATTGTAGTTACAATTTTTTGTTAAGATTTATAGATTTATTATATATTTTAAGATTTGAAATCAAGAGAATATATTTATTGACAAATTTTGATCCTATATATGGTTAAATCTTGCATATTTGTTCATATTTGCAAATGACAATTTTGCCCTTAATGAGACTATTAAAAAATCAAATAGAATCAATGGCAAAAATCGTAATATAACACGGTACAAAAGGTTTTTTCTATAATATTTTCTGGTTTAATAGTATAGATATAAACTCAAACTCTAATACATAAAATTTTCTATGAAGTTGGTTTAAATTTTGATTTATCAATTTTGCAAAGGGTATAATTCAACATTATAATTCAACCATAACAACTTATAATTCAAACTCAAAAAAACTATAATTAATTTATGATAATATCATTGAGTTATATGTATAAATGAATTATGTACTTACTACTGTGATCTTTTGTGATATGTGCCACAGCAGATCAGCCTTGATAATCCAAAACCTGAATGTTTTATACCATTTCTTAAGTTTTAACCTTCCTAAAACTCTAGAAAATTTTTCAAAAAGGAAAAACAAGAAAAAAACATACACAAATTGTTCACCCAGTTACTCTAACCACTATATCTAGAGAGAAAAACTCTTACTCACCAACTTTTATTAGATCAAAAAGTTCAAAATTTACAACATCACCAACTAAAATTTTGTTTTGTGTTACAGGTTTTAATTAAAAAAAATGCACAAAATGCCTACAACAAGTTATGGAAAAGAACGATTATCAAAAAACTCTTATGTATTTTCTTCTTTTTTTATATAAAAGATCTGATTGGTAACAACTAAGATACAATTATAAAAAAAAAAAATTAACAAAATGTTACTAATCACCAAAACTGTTAAACATTAAAAATTATTCACTAACAACTTTTTCTTACAATTTTGTATTATTCATTAGCAGTTTACAGCTTCAACTAACAGCTAAAATAATCACTCCGCTTTTATTCACCAATCAGACTCAAAGTTTTCAAACCGACTTCATCCTTGTTCTGTTTTGTTCTACGTCTTAGTATTTTTCAGGATTTTGACATGACTATCAGCCCAACTCTATTGTTCTCTTGTTATCTGTAATACTGGCCCATTTGACCTAATAAGACATATGCTAGCTCTTTCTCTCTCTCAAAAAAAACATCTCTCAGGTCATATATAATCATGCACCAAAACTGTATATTTAATGTATAATCAATTCTAATGAAACTGAATAATTCACACCAAATATTTTAGTTTGGTGTTTTGTGAATAGTATCACACTATATTTTGTGTAACACTATTCACAACACTAAATATTAAAATATTAAAATATTATAAATATTTCATATTTGTTAAAGTTATTATTAAAAGATAAAAAATCATAAAATTAATAATACAATAATAAAAAATAGTTTTGGTGTGAATTTTAATATTGTGATTAGAGATAAAAAATAAAATATAACACTAAAACATCAAATTTGGTGTAATTTCAACACTATTATGATTAAAGATGCCCTTACTCACTCATTCTCTCTGAGCCTCTCTTCCTCTTTTCTACGTAACTTTAAGTTACTCTTCTATAATTTTTCTCAAGATAATTCGTTCTTTGGATCGTAAATTCAGAGGCAGCCCTCAGGGGTAGCTGGTCATGTCCCTATTTGTCGCCAAATTCTAATTTTACTAAAGATGTCCATGTAATTGTTTCAAAGGCAGTGTCGCTCCGACCAAGCTGACCCTCACCAAAGATAGTGTTTCCTTTCTACGATGATGTCGGTTTTGATTTCACACCGACGATTGAAAAGGCCACATAAATCAATAAATATATATCTATCATGAGACTAGTAGAGGACACGCTACAACACGTCAAAGACATTCATTTAACATAAAAAGGTATCTATGCCTATTAAAATGCACAACAACTTTGGTTACCAATAAAATAAAATATAAAACAAGAACTGTACGATAACTTCCAATAATTTTTTTCATTAACTGCTGAAAGATTAAAAAAAAAATCAGTTGAAAATTGTATTCCTTCCATTCAACACAAATTAATATATCTAAACTTAAATAATTTGTTTTTGACTAAAGTGTACAGTGATATTTGTTTAAATATTCACCTTTCAAGTTTTCATCTTATAAAAATGAAGAGAAAAATAATAAAATTTACATTGTTTATAAAATTGATGGATTGATGTACGTGCATCATGCTAATCCAATTGGCATCATCGATGCCTCAATATATAAAATCTGACACGGTGTTCAAATAATGAGAGGCTGGCGGCGGATATTATTGGAGGTGATGATAGGTTTCGATCATGCATGATCCTAATCGTATATATATGTTTCTGTTTTTAGGGAGGAATTATATATATATATATGTTTAAAAGTCGCAGAATATGTCTTCTTTCTAATACTTGTTGTTCGAATCATTTTAATAGTATAATAAAAAGAAACTCGTTAAAAGCTTATGCGGGGATGTATGCAATTGCGATTCGAGTTTTTATTTTTCACATAAAGTATAGTTTTGATGTTATTCACTAATCATTTGATGAATTGTTTAATCAAAAGTATCTTATCGACAGCTTTGTTACATGGTATCACAATATTTGTATATTGTAATTGATTATGAGACATTGCATGTTGGTATTGTTTTCTTTTTATATAACTTAAATGAATTATGTAGCTACTTCTTGTTGATTCCTGCATAACAAGACATTCTGCGAGATATTCCCTCGTTGAAGGCTCAAATATTTGAATGAACACATTTATTATTTAAGAACTAAGGAAACTAAAAAGGTCAGAATGTAAAAAGTGGATTAGGTGATGGAGATCAAGTGAATATGTACTTGAAAAGAGAAAAGCGATTAAAGAAAGGTCTAAAATATTGTACATATTTATAATAATTTATATAAAATTAAAAATTTGTTATTTTATTTTATATAACTAAAATTGATTAAATTGAAAACCGTTGTATAAATGGTAAAATATAGTTTTTTTTTTTTTTGTGATGCAAGAGATACCATGATTGGTTCTTGGACTTCGAGAAAGTTCTTTAAACCAAGGCCTCTAACTGCTTAGTATTTTCATATGAAATATATAATGGATATTCATTGCTGTTCTGGTCCGATTATTGGTATCCTCTAGATTGGTTCGTAGATTATGTTGAACTATTACTTGGTATTTAATAAATTTCAAGTAAAGTTTGTGGGTTTTTTGAGGAAAATCAAAGGAGATTTTATTGATCTATAAAAGATGGGTGATGAATTACAAGGAAAATAACAAAGCTTAAAGAAAACTAGTTTAAGAATCTAGATCTTCTTGAGTTAGCTCTCTCTCTTTTTGTGGATGTTGTGAATGTCTTTTTTGGATTTCAAATGTTCCTTCTGGCTGGAAACTCCTCTCTATTTATAATAGATGCTGGCCGACCTCAATCCCTTTTAATTAGGAAAAGGATAATTTGACAGAATTATCTTTTCCTTATTTACCGCGGCGACGTGATTTATCTTCGAGGAAATGTGATTATCTTCAAGAAAGATGATTATCTTCCTTTAAAAATAAGTAAATAATATTCTTCTAGGTGAAAAAGGAATTATCTTTTAAATAACATTTATCCGAAGCAAATAAATGGTAATATTTAATTGACGTCGAATCATAATTGATTGACAATTATTATTAGTAGGCCGAGGTGAATTCATGTTGGGCCTTTAAGGGAGGTGCGCAGCCCGTATCCAACAATTAGCCCTCCCCCCAGTTCGTCGAGTGATGTGAATCGAGCTCGGCGAATTTAAAGAGAGTTGGTTCGGCGTGAATTGAGCTCGGCGTGTCAAATGGAGATAGGCAGAAAATCAAGAACAAAGTGAATCGTTTTGATCCCATCCCTTTGAATGAAGGTTTGAGATGCTTGTTTTGATGTCGAAGAGACATTAACTTAATGAAAGCGATCGATGAGCTGGGAGCTCTACACGATGAAAGGCTTGAGTTGATCCTGCTGGGGATCATAGCCGCGCTGATGGGAGTACCGAGGCGGTAGTAAGCCTTCTTTCTCTGTTCCATCGGAGTCCGGCTGTTTGTGGACTTCGACGTCTTGTCTTTTGTGCACAAGTAATAGTCGCTTTTACTTGTGCTTTTTCTTCAAATGGTAGGATTCTTCGAACCAAGTAAAGTACTTGGTAGAGAGTCAGTCCGATCGGAGTAACCAATTCCTTAACACTACAAGGTAGGTCAAGCGTCCGAGGTGCGAGGCTTACGTCTGCTTGCCGTGAAGGCTAACGTCGGCTCGGCTTACAATCGAAAGATAGTCCGCGAGATTAGTTCGGCACGGAGCGTCTCAGACGATAAGATCTACGCTCTAAGTTGAATACCGATGCGAACTAGGTTTGGGGATCGAATATAACTTTGAGGTTCGCGGGACGAACCCGGCTTAAAAGTTGTGGATTATTTCACCACTGCATTCGTGAAGAACGCTATATCAGTCGTCTGGCCAGGACGCCGATGTAAGAGATAGCAAAGAGCTTTGAAGCGAAGAGCTTTTGGAGATAAAAGTCTTTTCCACTTAAAAAGGTTTTATTGATGTATAGCTGAACCATTTTACAGGCTGCCTACGTACCCCAAAAGGGGATCAAGCCATCCGTAGTTCAAGTACTTAGTATGAGTTTTTTTTTTTTTTTTTTTTTTTTTTTTTTTTTTGCGTCGAAAGCGATATTAGTAATATAACTGTTTGAGGTTACGAGCTGCTTTTTCTTCTTCGAGCTCCACGTACAAGATAGCACGGTGGAGTGCATCTTCTAACGAGCGAGGCTCGTTGAGTTTGAGGTCTTTCCACAGCTCTTGTTCGGGTTTCATCCCATGTCGCAAGGCAACTAGGGAGATGTTGTCCGGGACGTCGATGCGAGAGACGACAGATCGAAAGCGATCTATGTACGAACACAGGGTTTCGTTCTCTTCTTGGATGCATGACCATAAGTCTGCGCTGGTGGCTCTTTGAGTGATGAACAACGAGTTGTGCTTTAGGAAGGCAGCAGATAGCTCGTTGAAACTGTTGATCGAGTTGGATGCGAGCCGAGAGAACCAGTTGAGTGCCGCTCCGCTGAGGGATTCGACGAAATACTGACAATATGCTGCATCGTGCTCGGCCTCTGAGAATCGGGCTCGAGCCATAGCAATCTCGAATGCCAGAAGGTGCCGTTGCGGGTCGTCGTTGCCGCCGAAGGTAGATGTGACTTTTATTTTGCCGTGGTTGCGTAAAGGTACGCTTGTAATCTTCGAGGTGAACGGGGTTTGCCTAGTTAGCTCCAGAAGACGATCGAGTTCGGGGGCCGAACTGGTTGCGCGGTGGATCTGAGAGCCGATGTCGTCGAGTCGTTTGTAGATGAGTTCGAGCTCGGTGTTTTTATCTTGAGCAGCGTTTTAGGGTTGGTTCGTCGCTTCGACGACCTGGTTGGTCCACTTGTTTGTTGTATTTGCCGCGGTGCCCGAACTTGTGTGTTCCGTCGCCGGGGTGATTCCAAAGAGGTTGTTGATGATGGTTCTGCGTCGATTTGGAGTGTAGGGCCCTTCGGTCTCTTCATGAAGTGTTTGTAATCTCTTCAGCTCGGCTTGGTAGAGAGCTTGATTAGCTTCGAAGGCGTTGAGGCGTTCGTCAAGCTTTTTGGTGAGGTTCTCCATCGTGGTCTGCATGAGGGCGACTGGATCAAACGGAGGAGCCGTTGGCTGTTGTTGTTGATTCTCTGGAAGCACCTCGTTGTTGTTTCTAATTTCGAGATGAGGTATGTGGACCATCTTTTTAGGATTCTGATTCCTTGATTTATCCCCAATAGTCCCCACAGACAGCGCCAAATGTTGAACTATTACTTGGTATTTAATAAATTTCAAGTAAAGTTTGTGGGTTTTTTGAGGAAAATCAAAGGAGATTTTATTGATCTATAAAAGATGGGTGATGAATTACAAGGAAAATAACAAAGCTTAAAGAAAACTAGTTTAAGAATCTAGATCTTCTTGAGTTAGCTCTCTCTCTTTTTGTGGATGTTGTGAATGTCTTTTTTTGGATTTCAGATGTTCCTTCTGGCTGGAAACTCCTCTCTATTTATAATAGATGCTGGCCGACCTCAATCCCTTTGAATTAGGAAAATGATAATTCGACAGAATTATCTTTTCCTTATTTACCGCGGCAATGTGATTATCGTCGAGGAAATGTGATTATCTTCGAGAAAGATGATTATCTTCCTTTAAAAATAAGTAAATAATCTTCTTCTAGGTGAAAAAAAAGGAATTATCTTTTAAATAACATTTATCTGAAGCAAATAAATGGTAATATTTAATTGACGTCGAATAATAATTGATTGACAATTATTATTAGTAGGTCGAGGTGAATTCATGTTGGGCCTTTAAGAGAGGTGTGCAGCCCGTATCCAATAGATTAGTAGGTGATGTGAGAAAAAAAAACTGGAAATTGAAAGAATTTCTGATATCGATGTAAACTTAACTTGAAGAATTGAAAACCCTGAGATAGCACTCTCCAGAATTTGATATTGCAAGTTCAGGTTTTGCTAGATAACTAAATATTTTGGATTGTTTTAGTGTGCTATTTTGATCTTTATCTGTACATATATAAACATTATTTCCATATTCTTTTTTCCATCAATTTAACATTTTTAAAAAAATATTGAATTCATAATAAAAATGAATAAATGAGTCAAAGATATGTTTTTAGCTTATAAAGACAGAACAATAAATGGGATTCATAATATTATTTTTAACAATAAAACAAAAAAGTTTGACAATATCTTCATGCATGTGGACGAAACTCTCATGTATCTTAGAATGTTTAAGCCTTTCACTGATCTTTTTAAAGACATTAGACCCTTGTATATCATTATATTGTCTATTATGTTTATGCAACTTCTTACTCTAGAAGTAGGAAGTGAATGAAGAAAGTTGCTTTTAGAACTGCTAAATATTTTTTGTGGGTCATATTTACATGTCACCAATCAACAAAATTTAATAAATGTGGGATGTTATTGAATTTTTTTTCACTAACATAAATAAAATATAAAATTTAAAAGTGCAGTTTTATTTTTATGAAAGAAAATTGTGATACTTCACTAAAGTGAATTCCACATATAATTAATTTGGGGTGTTCAGGTGCTTTCATATTTGTTTTTCTAAAGATATATATTTTTTAAATTACATTAATTTACTTTTTATTTAGAAATTATTACTTTTTAAAAAATTCATTGAAAATTATAATTAAAATAATTAATCAGACTTTAATAGTTATTAATTTTAACTCATTTTTAATTATCACAATTAACTCTTATTCCGCGCTGCATATTCTATATTAATCTACATTTGAACCATAACATTTTATTTATTTATTTATTCCACCCTATTATATTTGGTGTTATCTTTCGGAACCTTAAAGATTGTTCAACACTTCGAAAGTAAAACTTCCTTACACAAAAAGCCATGGTGGGAGCGTATTGTTACAGTTCCCCCCAGCCTACAGAGGCATAATTTCAACCGATTCAAAAATAATACGGTCTAAGAGAAAATCGGTTAGTGTTTCCTTGTTAAGCATAAATTTTGGCTATGTGCAAAGAAATTTGGATGCCATTGATGAAAAATAAAGAGCAGCAAGATCAAGAAAAAGAATGATTAATGAAAATTAGTAATGGGAAATGAATCGATTCGCTGCAAATTAAAAGTACCAACTAATGAAATTTCTGAAAAACGATGCAGTGATTTTGATTTAAAAAATTATGGAGTTTACTGTTGGGATATAGATCGTGGCCCATAAATGAAGTTACAAAATCAAGTGCTCAAATCGGAGTAAAAACATTACCAAAGTGGAAGGCACAGATCGAATTCAAGTATGGAATTCAGATCCACACAAAGTAAACGACATGGTAAAAACTTTGTGATTAATTCTAGTACCAACTTCAGAGTATGTTGAAGACTTATTAAAAAATGAGTACTCTTTAATTAGAAATAACTAAAACTTCCAAAGTAAATGCCACTCAATGACATGCTGTAAAAAAAAAGAGGAAGGACCAATTCTACACACAGAAATTCGACTCATTTCTTACTAGATTTCCACATGACATTTATATCTATTCTTTTAAAAAGGCTCTGAAGTCATTAATATTAAAGGGCATTTGCCCTAATTTTTTTTCAAATTCTCATTCCATTTGGCTTACCTCATTCTTTAACTAAAAATCTTGCATATTTTTCCAAAAACCTTCTTTTGATTATGTGCACCTAAACCAATCCAATCTTCAAAGTTATTTCAACTTACAAAGTATTGGTAATTGCAGTTTCTGTCATAATAATTAGATCTCCCCACACACTATGTATTTTGGTTTTTCTCAAATAATATACAAAAGATAAACCAAAATTTAAAAGATGCAGCATTAGAAACATCATACATTTTGTACGTCTTTATACTTTATTTTTTTGTGACATTAGAAGGAGTTCAATATAGATATGTGAGGAAAATTTTAAGTCAATAGATAGAATAAAAAACACTCTTTCATTCATGATTATTTTTAAGGTACATGTGAGAAAATGCCAAAAAAGAAAGTCAAAAGCAAAAACAAAAGGATAAATCATCTATTCTTTTCATTTATCTGTATAAAAAACTAAATGGTATATTTAATTTTGTATTTGAAATGATTTGAGATGATTTGATTTTTAATGAGTTTTTAAATGATTTTAGGTGAATTATGGAAGCTTGCAATGATTTTAATTAAAACACTCTATAATATCATCTAAAACTATGAGATTTCGATTTTAATATTTTTAACTAAGAAATTGCATCAAAACATTTTCAAATCACAACAAATTTCTTAAAATTCATTAATTAAAATATTTCCAATAACAGTAGATTTGATAGTCATTTTAAAATCACAAGTTCAATAATACTGAATTTTAAAATATCTTTTAAATCTATATTTGAATAACAGAGGATTTATCATTTTAAAATAAATCACCTCACATCCTTCACTAAATATATCCCCTAAATAAATAATGTAATGTGAAATGAATTAGATTCAATAAGTTGGAAAAATAGAAATCAAAGATGGGTAATATATCTTCTAACCCAAAAAAAAATAAGGATGTAATTTCAGGCATTCGATGAACCCTTCACGTTATGTGACTAAATGGATACGTTCATCTTCAAAAAGATTTAGCTAATCTTCCCTAATTTAGCATTTGCTTTTATTTCATTGCAAGCCTGTCAAATGATGACAGCAAACAACTCTTCATTTTCTCCAACTTTCACGTCACATCCGTACATGTAATGTGGTCTACAAAATCCTTTTTATTTTTAAAACTACATTTTTAACTTTAGTAACTTACAAATAATTATTTTACTTCCGATCAAGGTATTTCAAATACATTTATATAAGTTCTGAAATAAAAATCATGACTCAATGAAGTCTGGTTTACTGGGTTGCTTCTACTAAACTAAATATGGTTACTATTCAGATTTATGGGTATAAAAGACTAAAAATGAGTTCATAAATAAACTTTTATTTAAGTGACATAAAACCTTAGCTACACTTGCATTGTTGTACATATTAGTAAAATGATGACGGTAAAAAGGTTTTTTACCGAAAACATATACACTATTCAAGAAGTCGAATTGTGGTGGTTTTGCTAATACTACAACGAAAGTATGTAAAGAGCCGACCCTGAGTTAGCGAGCGTTAATGGATCCTGGCATGAGTCTGATCTATAAGTAGTCATGGTATAATAGTAGCTTCGGAATTAAAGCTAATTCCGAAAGATATATGTCACTTTTCTACGCGAAATTAAAGCTACTTCTTCAGACTATAAATTGTATAGTTTCGGTCTCTATGAATAGGTTTTGCTTTAATACTGATTGTACCAATTTGATCTTGATGGTTAGTATCAGGAAAAGTGGCCTATGTTTACACTAGAGCTTAATAATTTGAAGACTCTTTGAGTTATATTTTCTCTATTTTCTATTCATTATAATCTTCTTTGTGCTAATGGCTGTATAAATTGCCTTACAAAAAAGATAATCTTTTTTTTTTTTTTTATAACTTTAGTATCCGGACAGCCACATTCCCGACTATCCGTTGTGATAGTGGAGTCCAGCACCCCAACGGAAGGGATGTTAAATCCGTTGTGGCCGAGACTCGATCTCCCGAAGCAGAACTGATAACTGCTAGCCCTTTACCCCTAGATCACAAGGCCCCGGTTAAAAAAAAAAAATAATCTTCTTTGTACTATTTTTTTTCTCATATAAATTCGTCAATTTCAAATTGATTTTTTTTTTTCTGTTTATTGAAGAAAGTTCCGCAAACTTAACCATGAACAGTCTTCAGTCCCAGCTCAGCACTGGCTAATTTCTCTTAAAAGTGAACATAGAAAAGAAAAAGAAAAAAAAAACATAAAATTCAACTAAGTCTTATTCTGAGAGTGACTTTCTTTCTTTTCATTATTCTTTTCAGTCTGTTCTAGCCTCTATTTATTTATAAAGTCTATGTACATTTGTTACTTCATTTTCTCAACCTTTCTTCTTCCTTTTCTCAATCCACTAATCTTTCTCTTTCTCCAGTAAATTACCCACAAGAAAAGAGTTTCTTCATTGTTCCTTTACACAGCATTGCAAAATGGGTAGACAATCTTGCTGTTACAAACAAAAGCTAAGAAAAGGTCTCTGGTCTCCTGAAGAAGATGAGAAGCTTCTCAATTACATCACCAAAAACGGCCATGGTTCCTGGAGCTCCGTCCCTAAACTCGCTGGTCAGAACTTTTTCTTCTCTGGTTAAAGGTTATATAAACTATAGTTGCGATTTTGCTTTCATCTACTGACAGAACTAGATGTGTCTGAATCTAACAGGTCTCGAGAGATGCGGTAAGAGTTGCAGACTCAGGTGGATCAATTACTTAAGACCTGATTTAAAGAGAGGAGCTTTCTCGAAAGAGGAAAAGAATCTCATCGTTGAGCTACACTCTGTCCTCGGAAACAGGTTATAAATCAATCATTATGATATCCCTTTTTGTTTGTTTAATGTTCTGTTTCTAAAACAGAGCTTTCTTGGCTCTGTTTCAGATGGTCCCAAATTGCTGCAAGGCTTCCCGGAAGAACCGACAACGAAATCAAGAACTTGTGGAACTCGTGCATCAAGAAGAAGCTTAGGCAAAAAGGGATTGACCCTAATACACATAAACCCTTCTCCGAGGTTGACAAAGACCACAAGTCTCCAAGCTTCTCCTCAGAAACTAATCAAGATCTCTTTATACAAAGCCCGTCTGATTTTTCGGACTACTTGGCGTTGCAGAAGCTAAACTCCAGCTCCAGCCTCGACCACTCGATCTGTTCCGTGATCCCAACACAATTCAACATCGATGGTTCCATCTCAAACGCGGTTTTCGAGACGCAGATAAGTGTGAAGCCCTCGATAATTCTTCTTACTCCTCCAGACCACAGTTCAAGCACAGTCTCAGGAGGAGAACATGTAAAGGTGATAGAGCCTAACTGGGAATCAAACTGTGGAACCATGATCAACAATACCTCGAGCCACCTCGACAATCCTAGACTCGATGAAGTGAAATGGTCAGAACAGTATCAAACGGAATCGTTCTTCATTTCACAGAACCAAAGCTCTAACCCTATTTACATGAAACCGGAGAGAGATGTTAACTCTAGCACTGACTTTCCTTGGGGCCAAAGTCAAGCTAATGACGTGTTCCCTAAGGATCTTCAGAGAATGGGCGTCTCTTTTGTTCAGACCCTTTAGGATTGCTTTCTATTTTCCTAAAATATATTGTACTCTGTAAATTCCACTTTCATACTATAAAGATTTTTCTTGTGCCATCCTTTTTGTTAAAATGATAATGATGCTGTCGACAAATTAAAAGTTATGTGTTCATACTTAAATTTGTTAAAAAGGAAAGAAGAACGTAAATGCGTACATTACTGATTTCAATAAACAAGTTTCCTCAAACACTTTGTGGTCTCAAGTCACTTCTTTCACCATTATTTAGACTTCAGAGCAAAAATCAGTTAAAAGACAAAATAGAAGAGTAAAAGAAAACTAAAAACATACAAAGTTACGAAGTCAACTATCTTTTGTTCCACAGCTTGCCTTGCACGGCCTACTAAGAAAAATAAAGAAAATTTGATGAAAATAAATTAGCTGAATAACATTTTTATTTTATTTTATTTTATTTATTGAAGTTCTTCGATTACCAATTTGTGTTTCAGTTAATTACAACTCTTGCTTGTAAGGATTTCTACTTGATTAGTATATATTCCATCAGATGACCAAAAAAAGCATTTTTTTTTTCTAATTTAGAGAACTTTTTTTGAAATTTTTATCAATGTGGTGTTTTTGTTTGTTTGATTAACACCTAAATATCATCCATTTATATGGCATTTTGCTAATGTTTACAAAGATCGATATAATCGAAATATCATCTAGTGTAATTCCCATCCAGTGGCAGGCGAGCCCTTATTTACATTGAAGAATTTATCCACATTAAGTTTGTGAAAAATCACATCCAACGCAATTTTTGGCATTTTAGTCTATGTAAATTTTCTCTTGGTTTCTTCTAGGAAGATTATTAAGTAACTTTGCACTGGATTTTTCAACATAGATCTGATGCTGACACATTTTTCTGGTTCGAGTTCATCTTTGATGATTAGATCTATTTCGTCAGGAACATGAGGATATTTGATGGTAAAGTTTTCGCCTCCTGAGCACTACATGCTACTTATTCCGCATGCATTTTTGGGCATGCTATTCAACAAGATCTAGTGTTCTTCTGGGTTTACTCCAATGTTGTCACTTTATTTGGGTAGAGATTTCTATGGACTAGTGGTAAGTTGATAATACCGTCTGTTTTGCACTGGATTCATGGGGTACCAAAGATTATGTTATATATTGATACTGCCTTATTATTGTGAATTATGTGGTTTATTTTTTGTTCATTAACTTTGCCAGATAAGAATACTGAACCAGTTGTGGTTACTACTTTTTGGTGACACTGGATCATTTCTAGAGGCGACATTGAGTATGCCAGATTTCATTTGTTCTAAGGTTTGAGAGAAAATTGCATTTCCTATGTTTCTGGTGTCGACCAGAACTCTCACAATCTTAAAATCACATATTTCAACTATTATAATGAATGTGTCATCATGGGGTCTATTCAGAATGTGATAATCTCTTTAGCAAAAAAAAATATTTTCTATGAAAGTTCTCTGGATAGCCATGCCAATGAATTGACTAATTTTCTGGAATGATCTCATTGGATAAAATGTATCACTCTTAACAGTTATGTCTCCTCCGTAAAACTCGTTCAGAGACGTGGTGTTATCAGATCATTTAATTCACTTGCAAAATATTTGTTGACGTCGTAGACCACCTCCAAAGCAGTTTCCTAGAAGGAGTTTTTAATATTAATTTAATATAAAATATAGAAAAAGAGGTGAGAGAGTGTAGAACCGTCTCTCTGCATAGGCTTTTTAGAGACGGTTCTAAAACACATTTGACAGGTGTAGATTTTTTATTGAAATAAAACTTTTTTATTTTATTTATATAATTAAATAATATTCAAATATTAATAATACTCTAAAAAAGGGTTCTCTCCGTTGGAGATGCTCTTAGTTTCTAACAGTTCTTTGTGTCATGCATATTCGTTCTATGAATGAACCCGAAAATATATATGCATTTTTTTACCCACTTTTGAGGGATCAAAGGTGCTCCTTTGATATGATAAAAAGCATTCTTCGCCATAAGAATTCTTTGTGTTGGTGTTAGACTTGTATATCTTTTCCTTTAGTACCAAATTATTGAAATAGAAATCTCAACAATTAATGTTTTGTTATAGTAAACAAGGAGAGGATTCATATCATTTTTTAAAAACAAAAGATTTTGTGGTATTTTAGCAATAGAAAGATGGAAATTGGAATTGAATATGCTAGAAAATTAGTTTACTATTTCAGAAGAACATGTAAGAGGGCAAACTTACTTTGATAAATAATGATGGTAGCTTGATTAAAATTTTTTTTTCTATAGGAGTTAATATATAGAAAAAGTAAATGTGAATAAATTATTAAATTTTATCGACAAAAACCAATTTACTAATTACTGGTTTATCAAATAAATTATTATAAATGAATTTTGAATATTATTTCAAAAATTGATGTTGTAGACGAAATTTGCTTTTTAAACATGAAGTATATTCATGATCATGAATATAAAAAAAATAATAATTTGGTGAAATCTAAATGTGCCATTGGAACAACTAAAATTAAAAATATTTTAAAATGTATATCTATATTATTTTTTGTCTTCTTTTATTTTACATTTTTCTTTTTCTCATTTTTATCTAAAATATTGGCCTTTTAACACTAGTTATATCCTATTTTTCTATATGTTTATATAAATTTATATTATTCATGTCAGTTTAAACATTGTTGGATTTTTTTAAAACACATGTTAAACTCCTTATTAGTATGATATTGTCCATTTTGTTCCAGGTGATAAAGCTTCTATCAATTTGTTTTTAACATTGCTTATATATTAGACAATATTTGACTAATATCAGACAAGGATTATACAATGTGTGGTCATTAAGAAGACTTCCAACACAAGACATCGACACTCTTAGATGTGAGGTTACCTTTGAGGATTCTCTTTTCAATAAAGAATATGTAGGATCCTTCACTCGTTACTGCCACAAACATTGTACAAACCAATGTTTGCTTTTTTATCGAACATAAAATCATCAAATTTGAAAAGTTTTTTTGGTCATCTCAGAGATATACATTATTCTAATTCATTTATCTAAATTTTTCATGTGAAATTTGGATTAGTATCACAATAAACAAATCGTAAATGAAGTAGATAGCTGGTGTTGTCACACAAAATAGAAAAGAGTTATTAAAATCAAAGGAAAATAATAGTATTTCTCATATACAATCATAAGACCGCAACTCACACTCATACGGACGGCGGTGGAGGGGAGGAAGGAGAGGTTAAAGACCCTTAAAAAGCTAAATTATAAATTCTACATAAGAAGAGAAACATCAATTGGACAATCTGTGCCAGGTGTGAGTAATATTTTAATTTAGTTTTTGGATGCTGTAATGAATCATGTACATAATATGTTTATGACTTTAGCCCAAATTGTCGGACGCTGAAGTCGTTCTTGATGTACGATTGAAAGGGACTAATAATCTCTATTATAAAGCCTAGTGTGAAATCAAATTGAATAAAAGCTTTTATAATTACTAAACCAAGCAAATGGAATACCAATTTTTCATAATTATTATACCAGCTTTACTATCCTTTTTACAAACGTATTTACGTAAAGCATCATTTTTTTCATTTTTACATGTAGATAGAAATTAAGAAATATATATTCACAAAAAAAAAAAAAAATAGATCTGCTATTTTAATTATAGTAGATTTATTCATGGACTGAGAGATTTATCTAAAATTGGTGTTATATCACAAACTACAACTGTCATATTTTGTAAATAAAAATAATTAGAGGATCAAAATCGTCTTGAAACAAAGAAAAAAAGTGAATGATTTCAAAATAAATATTCAAAGAGTTGTGTTCAAAGAAGTAAAGAGAAAAATGAACCTGAAAAATAATATAAATATAAGGCTAAATGAGCTTTTATATTGATGATTTAAGAGTTTTTTTAGAAGAATTGAGATTCAATTTTTAAAGAGAAAATGAGTTGAGAAATGTAGTTAAAGTATCTATGAAGAATTGTATGTATCTTTCTTTCATCTCTCCTCTTAATTTTACAGCTTTAACCCTTATTTAATGTTTCTCATTATTTTATTGAATTCTCTATTTATGAGTATTTACTCCGATGGATATAGCTATTACGATTAAAAATGTATTCATTCTTCTTGAATTTAGTCGTAGGCTTACTTTGGTGTTGAGAGCATGTTTGACCAAGTTGGAACTGCGTTATTAACTCTGTTGAGTTCTAGACAGCTGCTTAACTTTGTTTCTTGCTTCTCCATTTCGGTAAACTAGAGTTCTTTCAGAATAAGTGATAGAAAAAATAAGTGCACTGAGTACTCAAATCAATTATTATAAAAATCTCTACATATCACCAATCCAGATGTTACAATTTTTTTTTTAGTTTTGAATCTTTCAATTTTGCTTCTTCTTTGAGTCGAGTATCAATCTCTTCCTTCTTCAGATGCAAATGGAAGCTCTCTACGTCAATATCTACAACAAATACACCAAAAATATATATGGATTTCAAAGAAGTGAATATGATTCTTGAGCGAATCCCAAAGCATAATATAAGCCCTCAAATCAAAAATGTGTTATCTTGTGAACTTTGGCATACCAGTGTTCACAACTCTGGTATGCTTATGAAGTCTTGTGAATGCAAAACCTTAAGTGACATGCTTATGGAGTCTTGTGAATGCCAAACTTTACTTTTCCTGGTTAACAGGTCTACCAGGGACGAGGAGCAATAATTATCGGTTGGCTATATATTCAAAAATCTTTGAAACTCATTGGCAATGGTAGTTGTCAGATACACAGCGGAATTACTTAACCTTTAGCTCTAGTTTGTACTCTCATATCTCTCAAGCTCTCTCATTTCTTTGTTAGCAAAACAAGAAAGATAAATGACACCAGAGTTTAACGAGTTCCCCGAATGATTACGGGTACGTCTCGTGAGGAAACTTCCTCCCTCAAACTCCACTATAAAACCAAAGCTTACACACGTATTTGTTGTCTCTTTTACAGGATACAAAACGAGAGGTTTAGAAAAAGCTCTAATGACCAACCTTATCCTAAACTGCACAATTAAGCTTCCTTAAATAGTAATCATCTGTGCCGTTTGGTTATTGCAGCAGCTTCCGCAATTTGGGCTTTAGTGTATAAAGGCCCATCAATTGTCCAAGAGACATATGTCAAAGTCATCTTCACAGTAGTGTATGGTGATTATCAATGTGTCCAAACCTCTACTTTCCTATTCTTCTTTATATGTCTTACAGTTTTATTTATTTTTATTCTCTTACATTTTTGGAATAGTAATTAGTATATGCCTTTATCATTCACACAGCGGTCACTTCTCTACTGTTTCGGCCATCTAGTTCAATGCTGCAGGGGACAAGATGGTCTCTTGTAGCTTGGTAAATGGTCTCCCCTTGTGAAGTTAGTCTTACTTCAATATTCCACATTACTTTTTTCTGCGTTTACTGGATTCAGAAGATAAACTTTGTTATGTTGTTAACGAAACAAGGTCGGGTGAGCAAGCGTGCACTGGTTACGTTATGTTCAAGGATTGTTATTCTCATGAAACGTTGTTTTACTCAGTGTGAGTGTTGTTTAAATTTGAGGCCTTATATTCTGTTTTGGGATTCGCTCCACGGAGATTTGAAGATCCAAAGTACAACTTTGACGACTTCTTGCAGGATCTGCAATAGAAATCTTTTGTTTTCAGATTAAACTTTTTGTTATGTCTTGGGTGTAAGAATATTTTATATTCTTATATGTGACCTATGTGTTTTTAAGTTTAATATAAAGATCAAGTTCATATTAAAGTTAAGAATTCTAATATAAAAGACAATACCAGTGATGGATTGGTTTCGATTAATGTCATTAGAATTTGAGTGTATTGATAACCCTCTTCCCTTCCTATATATATTATATCTTTCTCTACTATTTGTATATATAGCAAATGTAATTATATTGAATTATAATTACATGTAATGATGCTATATTAATTAAGTGACAGAACAGTTACTTAATGAAAAGATGTGATGATCACTTGCCATTAACAAAAGGATATGTTGTATTATGTATATAAACATAACAACAGTTGTGTTTAATATATAACAAGAAAAAGACAGAAAGAATATACAGAAAAAAATCTGTTCTTGAGTGATCTTAATTGAGAAAGAAGAAGGACTTTGATTCCTTGTCCATTAAAGGAATCATAAGGAGAAGAAGGCAAAGGGAAGAAGAAGATCAATTGAATACAGATTCATGACAAATCATCAAAGCATGGATCAAGGTTAGTGTTACTTTCTTCTTCTCTAAGAAATCTGTTTAGGATTGAATTAAATTCAAATCTAGATCCTTAAGAAATAGTTTACATGTGGTATCAGAGCCTGGTTTAGATTTGTTTAATTCATTCTTACATGAATTTGTTTTGAAACATCGTAGCGATAGATCGGATTGTATTAGGTGAACGTAACGACCGTACTTTACGCAAAAGATAATCGCATGCATGCAGTGGTGTTTATGTGATTTCTTTATTTTCTGGAATTTGTTATTCAATCGCATGAGAAAGTACGTGTGCATTCACGAACGTATGCGATTGATTAAATAACTGTCTATACATGAAAGGGTATGTGCATAATTAAATTTCATTTTTTTAATTATGTATATTGTGTGGGAATATGACGTAAGAAAATATAAAAATCATATTGGTTTAACATGCGGTTATCTTCTGGTTCTTTATGATTGGTTACCATTATTGAATTAATAACTGCATTAGGAGTTGCAAATAAATATGCTTTTGTTGTTATATATAAATTAGTTATGTTATGAAATATTAACATAATTATTATATATATATATATATATATATATATATATATAAAATGCTTCCGCTGCATTTTAATAAATAAATAATTTGTGTTATGAAATATTAACATAATTTATTAAATTTTAGTATTTATATTGTTTATAATATGTTAGTCACTAAAGTGACTTTATTATATACATATAAATATTAAAATTATAGTTATATATATATATATATATAACAATTGATCAAAATTAAAAAGGTGCTATAAATGACACTATAATTAAAATGATCAATTATTTTTGCTATCTATATACTAGGAGAACACCCAAAAGTGGATCATTGTATATAGTTAGTAATACAGAAAGGATTAGTTATGTCTTACTATAATCAATAGTATGTATATCCAAAGATATCATGCATATTTGATTTGTGTATGATTTAACTAATCATAAAATAGCTTTAATATATAGCATCGCTGAAAGTGTTTGTGTTTAAGTATTGCCCAAAGGTTACTTAAATGCATGCAATAAAGTTCTTAAATACTACTATTTGTGAATCTGAATTAAAATTTCAAATCACTAATGGGTAGCATGTATTGATGCTTGCAGCTTCATCAAATTTGTTTGCATCTGCTAACTCTGTTGTAAAGTTCAATGGGCTGAATTATGGAGAGTGGTCCGAACAGATCCGGTTTACACTGGGTGTAATGGCATTGGACTCTGCAATTCTAACTGATGAGGAACCTTCAGCCATTACAGAAGATAGCTCTGAATTTGAAAAGTCTCAATATGAGAGATGGGAGCGATCTAATAGGCTGAGCTTGAACCTCATGAGAATGACGATGGCAGAAAGTATTAAGCCATCTATGCCTGTGACAGAGAAGGCTAGGGAATTCCTACAGAAAATTAAGGAGTGTTCACAATCAGATTTGGCTGACAAGTCAATTGTAGGAAGCTTAATGAATGAGCTAACTACAAGAAAAATTTGACTGGTCTCAGCCAATCCATGATCATGTGACACACATGTCTAACTTGGCAGCAAAGTTAACAACCTTGGGAATGGAAGTTCATGAGCAATTCTTGGTCCAGTTCATCATGAACTCTTTACCTTTTGAGTTTAGCCAGTTCCAGGTGAATTACAACACCATTAAAGACAAATGGAACTTTAAGGAATTAAAGGCTATGTTGGTTCAAGAGGAAGGGAGATTAAAGAAGATGAAGGACCATGTTGCTAACTTCGTAGGTCTTGGAAATGCCAGCACCAATAAAGGCAAACCAAGTAAGAAGGACAAAAGGAAGGACAAAACTTTCATGAAGAGACCTGAAAGTAAAATCCAGAAAGAGAAGAAGTGTTTCTTTTGCAAGCAAATGGGACACTTCAAGAAAGACTGTCCTAAAAGAAAGGCATGGTTCGACAAGAAAGGTAAACATTCCAGTTTTGTTTGCTCTGAATTGAATCTTGTAGAAGTGCCTAATAATACTTGGTGGTTAGATTCTGGTGCAACTACTCATGTGTCTCATATTAAGCAGGGATTCAGTTCGATCCAGCCTATAAGAGGACCTGAACAGTACTTGTTCATGGGAAACAGGATGAAGGCACGAATAGAAGGCATTGGGACGTATAGATTGATCATGGGCACTGGATGCCATTTGGATCTTGAAGGATGTCTCTATGTACCTGAATGTGCTAGGAATCTTGTTTCTGTAAGTAGGTTGGACAATTTAGGTTTTGATTTTAAGATTGGACATGGTGTATTCTCATTGTACCGAAATGATTACTTTTATGGTAGTGGTACTTTATTTGATTCACTTTATCGGTTCAATCTTGATGCAAAGTTCTCTGAATCCTTATTTAATATTGAAAGTCGAGGCATAAAACGTAGTGCATGTGATGAAAGTTCTGCTTTCTTGTGGCATCGTAGATTAGGTCACATTTCCAAGGAAAGAATTATGAGGTTAGTAAAGAATGAGATTCTTCCTCAATTAGATTTAAGTGACCTAAATGTGTGTATAGATTGCATTAAAGGAAAGCAGACTAAACACATAGTAAAGAAACCAACCACAAGAAGCACTCAGCCTCTTGAGTTAATACATACTGATATATGTGGCCCTTTCGATGCTCCTGCTTGGAGTGGTGAAAAGTATTTTATCACTTTTATTGATGATTATTCACGTTATGGATATACATATCTACTGCATGAAAAGTCCAAATCAGTGAATGTCCTAGAGGTGTTCATTGATGAGGTGGAAAGGCAATTAAATAGAAAAGTAAAAGTTGTGAGATCTGATAGAGGTGGTGAATTTTATGGAAAATTCGATGAAAATGGACAATGTCCAGGTCCATTTGCAAAGTTACTTGAAAGTAAAGGCATTTGTGCACAATATACAATGTCTGGTACTCCTCAGCAGAATGGTGTTGCTGAGAGGCGGAATCGTACTCTAATAGATATGGTTAAGAGCATGTTGAGTAATTCTACTTTACCCCTTTCGTTGTGGATATATGCATTAAAGACTGCAACGTATGTGCTAAACCGGGTTCCTAGTAAGGCAGTTCCTAAGACCCCTTATGAACTGTGGACAGGAAGGAAACCTAGCTTAAGGCATCTACGTGTTTGGGGCTGTCCAGCAGAAGTAAGGTTATATAACCCACATGAAAAGAAACTTGACTCAAGGACTGTCAGTGGATTTTTCATTGGTTATCCTGAAAAGTCAAAGGAGTATACTTTTTACTGTCCTAAACATAGTACGAGAATAGTTGAGACGGGTAATGCTAGGTTCATTGAGAATGGTGAAACTAGTGGGAGTGGTGAACCACGAAAAGTGGACATTCAAGAAATCCAAGTTGAAGTCCCTTCACCTATTGTTGCACCTAAAATAGTTGTTCCTATTGATGCATCACAATGTAAT